>JAPQRQ010000012.1:10043124-10084159 GCA_037367365.1 Apogon talboti
AAAGCTTGTTGAAGCCCAACCTCCAGGAGTTGGTGTGAAGATAAATGTAACAAAGAAACCACATATCAGGGTTCAGTTCGATCATCCCCATGGTGGAGCTGAACCCTCTGCAGAGGCTTTGCTTTACATGTGACCTGTGAATAAATCATCTGAACCAATAGAGAAGTCGTTGGACCTCTGATTCTGCTCTCGAAGCTTCCAATCTGAACAAACACTAACAAAAATATTGAAGTTCTTTGAAAAAAAACCTGACCCTTAGGATCTAGTGAGAGAATATAACTTATTAACCCTTTATAGGTCACTCATAGAAATACTATGATATATAAAGTTTCAACCCTAGTGTGTTACTGGAGGACATAACAAGACTTTATTACTTTTGTGAAATTTTTCAAAAAGTTTTATTGCTATGTCAAAAATCAAAGTCAATGAAGTTACCATATTTGTTTCCTTGCCTGAAACTTGCAAAAAAATAAAAAATAAATAAAATTAAAAATACAAGAAAAACACATGTAACATTAGAACATGTAACATTAGAAGATCACTTTTTGAGCATTAAAAAACATAAGTGCTGATCCAGACACCTGTTAACATCCACATTATCTCTGAACATCATTACTTACATTAGTACCATTACTTCGTGGTACCTAACAAAGCAGGTACACTCACTGTTCATGCAGAGGTGGACCTTACAGACCCTGTAGACCACATTGGACCTGAGATTGCTGACTCACTGTCCTCACTGGAACTGTTGCCATCCGTCACTGTCTTGTAATGTATGTGGAAATGACCAAAAATAGTCATTTGCCCGATAAAGGGTTAAAGTCTACATAAAAATGAAATAACAGTAATTGAAGCAGCTCTAAAATGCACTGTAGTTTTTTACTCTCCGTGAATGTACTTCACTCCACTGCTCACAAGATGGCAGTTGAAGATGACATTTGCTTTGTAACGGAGCTGCTGCTCAGTACACGAACGGCACACTCTGCAAATACTCCATTACTGGCAAAGCTGACGGTGGAAGTGTAGGCTAATATTTTACAGATATCCTGAAATTAGTCGATTAATAAGCTGGCCAACTAGTGCTGATAGTAGTTATGAACTATTTTGTGGGACTGACTGGAACTTCATGCTCAAGAACATGGTTTTCAAATAGTTATGAGCAAGAATTAACCACAAATAAAATCAAATTATTTTCATTTGCATGTGTAACATTTTCACATAATTTCTATATGAAATAGGATGTTGTTATTATAATGTTGCAGGTCAGTTAAAGTTGTAATTTTTGAGAAAGCATGGTCATAAATGAATGAGTAAGTGGCTCTTTAGTTAAAAACAGACCAATATAGTTGTTGTTGGTGTAAATGGTTATGTTTCTTCCCATTTACTGACTTAAAATGAGTGGCATTCTTTTACCGAACCGCCAGATTAAGTCCTGTTTCCATCGGTTCATATACTGCAGGCCCATATCTGCATATGAACGTGGACGTACGCCAGCATACACACACACACACACACACACACACACACACACACACACACACACACATGCCCTCAAACTCATACACACAAACACACTGTGTATAAACCAAAAAGTGAGTCCTTACAGACAGGAAATGATGTCAGTTCTTGTCTCCAAGGAGATGGAGGCAGTTGCTAAGATACTGTGACACTAGGATTTTTCTCTCTATTTTCTCTCCCTCTCTCCCTCTCCGTCTCTCTAACATGCGCACACACATACACACGCAGGGATGTCACCATGAATAACTCGAAACTCTCCCTGGTATCTCTCTTATACTCTTGTACAGATGGCAATGAGAACCATTCCAACTTTTTCAGTTTCATTTCTAAAAATAACCGTCAAAATATCACTTTGTTCATAATCCCAATTGGATGCTTAGAGCCATTAAACAGATCACTAATGCTTGTCACCCAAATCTAACATCAGCGTCGCTATAAAAATTACCCACATTCTTAATCTTTGCTTTGAACTGTTTGCAATTACTCAGCCACCCACTTCCACAGTGGTGGGGCCTTTAGCTTGTATCCTGAAACGATGGAAGTGATGGATGTGTATCAGCACCCCTCCAAAGCCTCTTCACAGTGTGAGCTGCACCTCTCTAGTGCTATCAGCATGCCACATATGTCTTGGCACTAGCATGTTGCTGCCAAATCCTCATCCCCCTCCCCTTCTCCTCCCCTGTGGCTCCACAGCATTAAGAGTTTATGGGGTTTGGGTTCTATTGGAAATGCCATGCACTCGTCCTCTGGATAGTGGGATTAGCTCCCTGCGCTGTACTCCAAGAGCCTTCCTGTACTGATGACACAAGCAATACAGCGATGAGTGTTTGTTCATTTACTGTGCACAAATGCATGTCCCTCTCCCTCCCTCCCTCCACTCTATTGCTCCTGCACACACAGACACACAGAAACACAAGGGCTCAAGGTTGCCTGCATACACACAAGCCCGGCACACATGCATAAGGGGAATATCAGATTCAATGTGCAATGACACAGTGAGGACATAGAGTGGAAAGAGGGGGGAAGGCAGAACTGAGGCACAGGGTGGGTTTGGCATAGGCGGCGTGGAATCATTTTAAATGGCGCGGGGGTTGGAAGGCGAAAAGATGTGCAGAGAGGAGACGAGAGTGGCAGCAAAAGCACCAAAAGGCAGCCAGGGTCGGCGAGCGCCTGGATGTGGGCTAAGATTTCAGCATGAGTGAGAGGGAATGAGGGAAGAGGGAGAAAGAGGGAAAGGAGGAATATCCTCTGCACCACTGTGTGACTGGAAATTTAATAGAGGGAGAAAGAGAGGGAAGGAGAGAGAGGTAGATGGGTGGGAGAGGGAGAGGGAGGGAGGCAGAGGAGGGGGAGGGGAGAGGAAGAGAGAGGCAAAAGGCACAGAGACCTCATTGCTGTGCGGCTTTCAGCAAAAGCTAGTGGTCGTGAACAATGCTCACTACGGCATTCACGGAGAGGGAGGGGAGGAGCGAGGGAGAGGGATGGAGTGATGGAGGAGAGAGAGTATATATCTTGGGGGTCTTGGAAGCATAACTGGCCTTCTCTGTCCTTTGACCTTTAGTGTGAGCTGAGACAGGGTAAAGACGTACTGAGATTTATTTTTATCCACAAACAAGTCTTTGGAGGAGAACGCAAAGCCACGAACTGTGATGCTCCTCTTTTTTATATTCTCCTCTTTACTGAAACAGAAGTCTGGGGAAGGGGTTAACGATGATATAGATGTGGTAAAGGACTCGATGCATGTAGACGTAGGCATGACAAGATCAATATGGGGAGGCTAACCGGCATCCGTTGACTGACTGAAGCTTTCTTTATTGGCTAATAACTTGTTTACATCCTTTTCAATCCACTGATTAAAACAGGAAGCGCTAGTGGACTAATAAACTCACCCTGCACACAATGCTTAGATTTTAGAGATTAAAAAAATAAATATAATAGTTGGGGTTATAGTTATAGTTGTTCAGACTTTGCAGGGATGGTTGGATGATGCGATCCAGTCAGTGGCAGTGGTGGCTTCTTTATGTACAGCTTTAAACCTGAAAGTGAGAACTGCTTTAGGGAAAAAAAGAACCTCATATGCATAGTCTGCAGAAAACAGACCTCATTAGTTTGCTACATTTAATCTTAGCTGGCCGTTTCCAAAATGCATGTGCTAGCACTGAGCACTCATTATGAATATGGACATTAGTAGGCCTACAATGTCTTTAAGGATCATTGAACCATAAATATTTCCTAATGCAGATGCTCTGGCAAAAACTGTAAACAGGTGTCCATGAAATGGTGACAGCATCACAGTAAACACACATGAATAATACTAATAAAAAAAGATATATAGAATTAAAGGCACACATACACACTGTGTCTAATATCATCTTGTTGATCATGAAGTGCTGCTGAGTCATATTAATAAATATTCTCTATGATTTCATACTCAATACATACTTAAAGCACCTGTTAAACACAACCTACACATTAATACAAACAGGTATCTTTTCTTTTTTTTTTTTTCTCTGATAAGATCTTGCTATGGATGTTGATTTTAATCGGTTTAATCATCCGATTAACGCAGGTACATCCATGAGTCGCTGGTCCTTCATCTATTCTTCTAATGCTGTCTTAGTGGGATTCTGGCTGAAACATACGGAATGTGCGTAAAAGCGCCGCTTGTGCTGTACGTAAAATGCTCTGCTCAGCGGGCGCCGTCGCGTTTGCTGCCTGCGTTCCTCTCCAAGGATGATAAGGCGCATGGATGCATTCGTCCCAGACCTCGCCGTTAAATGTGATAATACTAACATCATTTCCACCGACTATCCTTAATTTGATCTCCGTGTCTTTTTTTTCCCCCCCGTGTGTGTGGATTGTGTTCATCTGTAACCTGCCATCTCTGTAGCCCCCCGCGTTGCGTTGGCGCTGCGGAATAGCCTACAAGAACAAGAGTCAGCTCACAGCCGTGGAAACAAGCGAATCAATTTAGGGGAGAGAAAAGAAGAGACAGATAGCGAGGTTGGAAAACTGACGATCGGGAGGAAAAAAAGGGGGACGAGAGGAGAGAAAACATCGACCTTACAATCGCAGCCGCCGAAACGTTAAGGTACGTGTATATTACAGGTAGATGGAACTGAAATGGCCGGCGTAATTATTGCATGTGTTACCTAATCTGCATGGATGCTGAAGCCAATCATGGAATGGCACAGATTGGATGAGAGAAACGTGCAAAGGTTACACAGATGCATTAGAAATAAACAGAAGAATACGATCCAGTCGGCGTCGAGGTCAGTGTAATAAACCTCCTGCAGTCCTGTCAATGTGTGGAAATAACACGGTTCCTTATGTAAGGATGTGTGGTTTTTTTCGTGTCCACACATAATTATTTCGGGGAGAAAAAAAAAAAAATCAGCCTATGGATTTTTTTTTTTTTTTGGGGTGCAGTCATGTTGTCATTACCCTGAAGAGAGAATGGATGCAAGCCATTTTGTAATGCAGCATGTGCAGAATTAGGCCTATTCAGAATTTCAATTGCGTTCCCGAGAAGGTGCGCCGTAGTGAGCGCAGCTGCATTGATGAATAAGGCCATTCTGTTGAATTGTAGGAGATATTATGCTAGAGGCTATATGATGATGAGGAGAGATTGCAGATTAAAGGTTGCGACTGCAGAAGAAAGCGGTCAGGTTTTGCCCCCACCCCCTCCCCCTTTTTTTATTTTCACAAGTTGACATCAAGTAAAAATGCCATCAGTTGAAATTCTACAAAATATCTGTCTGTCATGAACCTGTTATTTTCTCTTTCTATAGGGCTGGATATTACCATACTGGTGAAATGCGTTGCATCCTACCCTGATTCCCACGTCCTGAATCAATCTAGTGTTGTCATAGTTACAGTAGATGATGTTGGCCCTGCTGCACCTGTGTCGCTTTGTGTTCATCTAGACCATCTGTAAAGACATGGTCTAATTGGGCCTTGTGTAGACTACAGGAAACATGCCACAGGCCAGAACTTGTGCCTTTATAAAAAAAATAAAAAATAAAAAATAAAACTCCACAATTTTTGCCTCTTCATAAACCTTAATGACTCTGTTGTGGAGAGCACGGCATTGATACAATCAGGCGCTTACGGTGATGTGCTTGGTTTGTAGCAATTGGTCAGCAGCTTGCAGCTAATTTGTCTTTTCACGACTGAGCGCTCTCTCGGGCCTGATCGAATAATCGATATCTACATGGCTGCAATCTGCTCTTGACATGAAAAAACAGCCAAGATCAAGAAAGAGAAATACCTTTGAGGTAAATTAGTTTGGAAAAAAATATTGTAGCAGACGTTTCAGCCATGTCATAAACCCAAAGAACAAATATTTAACATAAGGATAAGACTGAAGGCCATGGGCAACAAGTATGGTCTAAATAAATTAAAAAAAAAATAAAATAAAGACCATCACTGATGCATGCTGTTGTTCTGGTGATTTCATGTGGTGTATGGAGAACTTGAAGATGGGTAGCCAAGGCAACAGGCATCCTACCTGCAGATTCAGGGTCTCTTCTCTTAAGTACCTCCAAAAGTTTATGTTTTTAATATCTCATACCCCACCATATTTACCAAGTACAAAAACATCTGTAGTTGATTTAAATGTACTTGGGATTACATTGAAAAATGCCCAAGGCCTGATGTGAAATGAATCTCTCTTGTAATAACAACATAATGCATACGTTTAAAAAATATGACATCAATATCATGCATCATTTTTTGTTGAATATAATTTCTCATCCCTTGCATTCAAAGTAAAATGGATTAGGGAATAGGATTCTTGCAATCATATTTGTCTAACAATATTATTAAAACAGATAAGGGAAAAAAGGAATGAAATGAGCTGACATGAGTGCTGATGTATGTAACACAGACCTATAGCTTAGTGTGCATGGAAAGCAGATTCTGTTTTGAGAGCAGGGAGATGATCAATTCTATGGCCAACTGAATATTAATGATGTTTTGTTTGATGCCTCCATGAATCATTTAATGATGAGTTGATCATTGTGACCATCAACTCAGGCATGCTGCATCAGATACAACTCTGACATGTGGGAAAAAGATTAAAATGTTAGCATTTTTTCCCCTTTGTGCATATTATTTAAATGTGTAGTTATCTGCTGGAAAGGGAAAAGAGGGAGACTTTAAAAGCAAAGAAAGCAGTGTAATAAACACCATAATGAGCAGCTGCTGCAAAGGGGCTGCATAACATTTGTATTTATACATTTATTATGATGTGTTGTTACTTTTTGGTGGCAGTTACAGTTAGAATGTGTATACATGTGTGTATGTGTGTGTGAAAGAGAGAGAGACTGTGGGATGTGCAGAGCGTCTGAAAAAATCTATTTTTAGCATACATTCCCTTATGAGCTTTCTTAATAGCTGCTTTAAGAGTTCTCAGAGCTATGTCTTTAATAAAGACTGATGTTGACCTAATCCTCGGACCTTGTAGATGTCATGATTCATGCTAGATTTGCTGCAATCTCCGTGAGGTGTTGTATCCTCATTTATTTTGGGTGGCAAGGCAATGCCAAATGAAGTGTGTTTCATATCTAGTACCAAAGCAAATGCTCTGAGAGAAAAATCCTTGAGCTTTAAAGGAAATGTACGTTGATTTAGACTAAAAATTGGCAGCGAATGTTTAATAGCAAATGCTCATCAAGCTCAGCTAAACACAGTAATGTGGAATAGGGCACTGGACAGTAAAAACACAAGATGGTGAGTGAGCAGGTTGCCACAGTAACCGTGTTTCTAGGAGCGCATGCATCGTCGCTGCATAGGAGAGGAGATGTTAAGGACTGGCATGGAACCTTCTGAAAAACACCCCCCTTTATCCAACTGTAAATGTATTATTGTCTAAAATACGGGCAAAATTTTAAAAGGATGCGGTTATTTAATGTGACGAGTAACAATGATTTCCTTATTTGTTTTCAACAGACAATACAGGCTTGTGTTGTGTCTGCTAGAGTCACAGCCTCGTGCATATCATGCTTGGGGAAAAAATAATGAATACTTTCTCTTTGGTCTTATCACAATAAGGAAAAGTGCCCAATCATTTCTAAATTTAGTGAGTCTGCTGATGCTTGCAGCCATTTTTGCTTCAAGATGTGTGACTTTCCTTTAAGCAATGTAGAGCTATATGCTGCTATACTGTGAGTAATATGGATTTAAAGGTTAAAACATTGTAAAATTTATTTTGAACCATGTTTTTCTCATATTCACTATCTGGGTGTCATGTGTAGCTCGTCGGCCTAAGGGGATGGGGTTTTTTTTGTCTGATGCACATTGATTATTATACACAGAATGTGCATTGCAGTAAAATTCCAGGAGTCAATAATCATTCCTTCATATCTTAATTGCTAAATTACTGCATGCGTGCATCATTTGTTATCTCATTTGTAATGCTGTGCTGCTGCCTTATGATGGATTGGATGGATGTCTGCATTAACCTTAGCTCTAAATCCCTCTGGCGTATGCATCTGCACCCTTTGAAATAACTTTGCATGCTTTAAAATGTGTTTGTCTTACCATGTTTCTCATCGAACATACCTGCGTCTTGAAGCGTATCGTTGGTATATGTTAGTACTTCCAGTTTAATGGTTCTGCTGCAGCACTTGTGATCCAGCTTTAAGGTTCCAGAATTTTGTGGCCATTTCAGACCCTGACCCAGATGTTAAGTTGAACCTGTGAAGAAAATGGCAGCTAAGTCACCAGAAAGATTACAGGCCAACATTTACAAGTCACTTTTTCACACGAGAAAGCCTAAGTCAGCCTGTCACGCACTCTAGTGACAGAACATTAATATTTTATGATTTAAATTCAGTCCTGCGACGACTTGCATGTATAATGTGTACCAATATCTTAAAGCTACTGCACTGTGCACTTATTTGACCTCTTTTCTCTCTCTTCTTTTCTCTTCTTCCTACAGTGAACAGCAACAGACTCTACAGAGGAAACGCATCCAAGACCAAATCCTCCCAATTCTTAAAATTTCTATATTAATTGTCATGAGAATTAAAAATACATAGTTACATGAGATAACATGCTGACGAGATCAACTCATTTTACTGTCAAAGAAGCATGAGCAAAGTAAAATAAGAACCTATCCGATAGCATCATTGCGCCCCTTTTCCTCACAATTTGTAAAGGACTGCTTGAAGGCATAAACAGAACAAGAGCGTAAAATATGAACATCAAGACAAGCACTTAAATCCCCTTGTCTGGAGGTGACTTATCAACATCATAGCAATAGGGGTGGGTCATGACTCAGTTGCCATGCGTGTTGTCATGGTGACCAGCCCCTGTACCCCTTCCCCCCTCCTCTGGTTGGTCCAGCTTTTGTTGTGGTTTCACAACCATGGACCTCAGCTGACAGAGGCAGCACCCCCATGCCCCACCCCTTGTACCTGCTCCAATCAGGCAAGCCGTGTCATCTGTACAAGGAAAAGTTTAGACCAAGTCCCAGACAATATTTCAGATAAAACAAGATACCTCAATCTTCAAGAGAACACCATCCAGGTAAGAGGCTGTACATTCACACTGAAGGCTTATATTATATTTTAACAGCAGTGATTGTGACGTTGCTACAACATACCTCCATGTGTTTGTTTCCAAACTAGGTGATCAAGTCTGATACATTTAAACACCTGAGGCATCTGGAAATCCTCCAGCTCTCAAAGAACCACATTCGAGAAATTGAGGTGGGAGCTTTTAATGGCCTTCCCAACCTTAACACACTGGAGCTTTTTGACAACCGTCTCACAGTGGTACCTTCACTAGCCTTTGAGTATCTTAGCAAGCTACGGGAATTATGGCTACGAAACAACCCTATTGAGACACTGCCGGCATTTGCCTTTCACCGAGTTCCCTCTTTACGCCGCCTCGATCTTGGTGAACTAAGGAAACTGGGTTTCATCTCAGAGGCTGCCTTTGAAGGTCTGATTAACTTGCGTTTCTTGAACCTGGGTATGTGTGGCTTAAAGGACATCCCTAACCTCACCCCATTAGTGAAACTAGAGGAGCTGGAGCTGTCAGGAAACCAGTTGGGAATAGTGCGACCTGGGTCCTTCCAGGGTCTAGTGTCACTTCGCAAGCTGTGGCTGATGCACTCCAGAGTGTCAGTCATTGAACGCAACGCTTTTGATGACCTCAAAAACTTGGAGGAGCTCAATCTCTCCCACAATTCCCTGCATTCCCTGCCACATGACCTCTTCACTCCTTTGCACCAGTTAGAGAGGGTACACCTAAACCACAACCCCTGGGTGTGCAACTGTGATGTGCTGTGGCTCAGCTGGTGGCTGAAAGAAACTGTTCCCAGCAATACCACATGTTGTGCTCGCTGCCATGCTCCCCCAGGCCTAAAGGGCAAGTACATTGGGGAACTGGACCAGAGCCACTTTACCTGCTATGCCCCGGTGATTGTTGAGCCACCTACTGACCTCAATGTCACTGAGGGCATGGCTGCTGAGCTGAAATGTCGCACTGGAACCTCCATGACTTCAGTGAATTGGTTCACTCCAAATGGCACTCTGATGACCCATGGATCGTACCGAGTTAGGATCTCAGTGCTTCACGACGGAACGCTGAACTTCACAAATGTGACCGTGCAAGACACCGGGCAGTATACCTGCATGGTGACCAACTCTGCTGGAAACACCACGGCAACGGCTGTACTCAACGTGTCTGCTTCAGATCCCAACAACAGCTACAGTTATTTTACCACTGTCACTGTGGAAACAGTAGACTCACACCAAGGGGAGAAAGAAGCAAGGCAGGAGATTAACGAGACTATGATTGAATTCCCAGGTCCCACTGTTCTTGGAGGGGTGGTAGATGGGCGTCCTGGCATCACTATTCCACCCTCTCTCGCCTCTCTTTCTTCACTGTCTCCCAGAGCCAATAGAGGAAGTGATGATACAGTTACTGTGTCTATAATGGATGTAACTAATATTCCAGGCCTGGATGATGTGATGAAAACGACTAAGATCATCATTGGTTGCTTCGTGGCTATTACTTTTATGGCAGCTGTAATGTTGGTGGTTTTCTATAAACTCAGAAAGCAGCACCAGTTACACAAGCACCATGGCCCAGCTAGAGCCATTGAGATTGTCAACGTAGAAGATGAGCTTGGAGCAGGAGCTGGCAGCGGCATTTCAGGTGGTTCTACCATGAATTCTGGCGGCGGCGGGGAAGGAACCTTAAGGATACATCACCCTGAAATCGTCAACATTCCCAGCATTGGCCGCACAGATACTCTCAACCACTACTACAAGACTCATCATTTCAACAACAATGTGATGGGTCTAAGTATTGGCACTGAAGGGTTGGGACCGGGAGGCATCCTCAGTAGCAAGAACCAGTCAGGCCAGGACATCCCAATCTCCTGTTCTGCTGTCCCGATCTCAACATCTAATTTGCTCACAACGTCAGGCAATGGCACCAACACCAACCCCAATTCTATGTCGCCACCTCTGCCAATGTCTCTCCCCATGCCTACTATGGGCTTACATGGATCGATCAAGGGTTTCATGGGCCAGAACCAGAATCCCCAAATGGAGCCTCTTCTCTTTAAGGGGAGCTCGAAGGAAAATGTCCAAGAGACTCAGATCTAAAAACAAAGTGAGGGTATGGAGAGAGAGTGAGCAAGAGTCAAAGACAGAGAGGGGATTGATGTTGGGTTTATGCGCCGAATGATAAGACACTAGAGTGCATTGACATTACACCAGGAGAGAGGATAGACTGACACGGCAATACAAACACGTAGACTTATCCGTGACAGTGTACTGAGCCAAGGATTGGACCACAATGGGCCACTTGTGTTTGTAGTAACGATCATGGCCATGGAGATCAAGAAATGGACATTGCTACAATGTAAATCTGTGCCAAAGCAAATGTTTTTTGCAGTTTCTACAAGCTCTGTTCTCATAAGGAAAAACTAGCCTTTCAGAGGAATCAGTCCCAAAATTGTTGTTGGCCAGCAGAGATGAAAGACATGCACAGCACTTACCACAATGAAGATTGACAATATTACAGAACAAAATTCAAGAGACATTTTCTTCCACACAAAACAACAAGCCACACTCTCTCTCAAGAGACTCAATAGACTCCTTCAAGGTGACAATTATGTAGGCATAAATAGAAGGACAAAAAGGTACAGTGCAGTACAAACTACTGTGAAAAATCCACAAATTATATAAATATATTTTCATTTAAATATGTATCATTGCAGACTCCAATGCAGAGATATTTTGGGGTGGATGTATAAGCTGGTATAGTTTGTTTCTTTGTTAATAATCAGGGGTGGCAATGGTGGAGGTTGGTTATGATACATGTTTTAAGTTTGGCTACTTCTCAGAAGCATAAGGGCTCAATTGCAACACTCATTGTGAATCTTTGAATTGGCTTTGTGACATAAAGTCCATTTAGGTTGTAGAACAGTAAATGCAGATCTCTGTTTGACAAACTTTTGTCTGTTGCTTCAGTAATAATCATTACAATCTTTTGTGTTCTGAGAGTGTATTACGTATTTTGTAAAAGCCAGGTACTTGGTATTTGAATTGACAATTCTGATACTTAAATGCCAGCATCAAACAATGGTAAAATAATGTTTCACAAACACAGAAAGGTATTCCAATGCAAAGACCTGTATGGGTAAAATAAAGTGTTGACAGTGTGTTATTTGAATTAGCTCAGTAGCCAGATATTTGCTTTTAGAATGGAATTTGATATGACCTCCTTGCTCGTGGTTACCATAATCATGCCATAAAATGCTGTCATAAGGATGACTAGACATCTATCTGCAGCAGCAGCATTCAAGAAGGGATTAAACATCCATCTAAGGATGATTGGAATGGAAATGTACAGTATATTAATAATAATAATATCTGGTTGTATGACAATTGTAAGATCCACATTTTTACAGTGTAACTTTCATATGTTAAATGCCATTTACGCTTCTTGCGTTTCAACTATGTATTTCTTTATTTTTGTTAGTTTGATATAATGTGTACAGTTGTCTAGCCATGTATCATTACGTGTGAAATAAATCAATCATATATTGGGTTGTGGCGGGTCAATATGGGAACCACATACTGTAAGTAACATTTGTAGAGTGAGACATTATGCAGGCTTCTGTGCTAAACCTGGATTGAATGTATGGTTTGCGGTTTAGCCGTTAGTCATGGTGGTAATGATAGGTGCCATCTGCTCTATTAACATACTCAGACAGGCTTTTAGCTGCTCTCCTATAGATGATCCACAAACACTGCTACTGGTTTTACCAAATGAGTGTTTTTGAACAGAACTAGATGATCTTATTGTTAACAAAGGCACTTTGGTCTCACATTAGTCCTCACTCTGCTTCTCTCATCTTGCTGCTTTAACAGTACAACAGTTTTTGAATCGTGTGAAATGGCTGATGGATTGAGGAAAGAAATACAATTAATTTTTTTTTCTTTTTTTTTCTTTCTTTTTTTTTTTTTTGATACAGACCATATTTATCAAGCAGGAACCTAAAATGTTTGTTGCAATTGAGCAGGAGCTGGAAACACAACCAGTTATTCCAGATAAATGTACCTGAGATAGTATTATCAATGAAATCATATCAACAAGGTTTCTGACCTTAATGCAGCTCTTTATGGGATTTTTGCTGGGTTTTTTTTGTTGCACCCCTCCCTCAGACCTGCATAGGGGGCTGTTTTATGTAAGTGATGATGTTTTTTTTCTTATCAGCAATGGGACTACACTTATTGGAAGAAAAGGACCACAGAGGAATAGTAATAATGATGATAGCATGATTTACAATATCAGACAAGAACCCACCCGGATTGTACTGTCACAGAGGTTAATGTAACTCTATGAAAGGAACATCTTCTACATCAGCGCACACAAAGTTCACACCAGTTAAACCTACACATACCTTCATCATTTTTTAACAATACTGTACGTCTGATTAAACGGAAAGAAAAAAAAATGTAAAAACCAATCAAATAACTCAGGTGGTCTAACTTGCTGCCATGTATTTTCTCTATTTGGTGTCACTGTTTATGGGGTGTTAAACTGATTCAAAAGTGTTATACCATAGTAAATGTAAATGTTTTGCCACCCAGCAGACAGATCTAGTGGGCAGGGTTCAACTGTAGCCCCACTGAGACACAAATAGAATATAAATGAAGGCTAACGACACAACATATGGCCGCTCCCTTGATGTGCTACATTCGGTGGCTCTGTCGTCAGATTTCAAAGAGCATACGAGATATTTCCTCGTGGGCTGCGTGTGAAGGTTCATTTCTGCATATTAACCACGAAACACATTCGCTCACATGAACGCTGCTGTAGCGGCATTTAATAATGATATTTCATCTAACCGGCACAGAAATGTTCCTTTCATACCTCTGGACATCCATAACATGCAACAGGGTTATTATTATCATTATTATTATTATTATTATGAACATTTGGAAGAACTGCAGAAGGGCTTTGTTGCATCTTAGTATAGTGGCTGCCATTGTACATATAGAGCTTGATGCTATTTAAAAGGAGGTACATTCACGTAATGTAACCATCACACAACCCCTTTTAAAGAAGATGATGAGCTTGAGACTGGAATCTGAATATATGCATATTCAGAAACTGTACCACACTGTATAATATTGTGTCAGTTGATGCAGTTTGGCTACAGATGGAGTACTGGCATATGTTTATCCTCTGCACCACCCGTCGCTTACGAAGGATGCTGCAACCCAGATGACATTTCTTGGTTTGTCAGAGAGAAACATCCTTAATTAATGGATTATTGTATCTGACATGACACCATATTGCAAGACAAGAAAAGGGACTGACCTTTTGGTCCTTTAAAGGTAAGCTGTTTTGTTTGATAAAACAATTAAAAAGGAAAAGGAGCTGGGTGTGTCTGAAATGTTTTTTAAAGAAAGGCCGAACAGTGTTAAGCTATAGAAAATTTAGATTTCTTAAATGCAAAACAATAAAAAATGTCATTTTGTTTTTTTGTTTTTTTATGTTTATTTTTTCCAAGTTGTTGGTTGTATCTGGGTATGTGATATTATCAATTTGGGTTTTTATGTATTGTCATTAAATGTCATTTTTTCACACATTCATCCAGGTACACAGTGTTGCTGAACAGTGTATTTCTTCAATTATAACAAAATTAACGTGCTGTATTTGCACCTCATTGATGTTCTTACATTATATCACTGTTTATTACTTATGTGACTTCAATTTGCTGTTAGAAAGATATATCATTTTCATTCTTTGTTGTGAAATTATTTTACAGAGCACTACAAAATGACTGAAAGAAAAATGACTTGAACTTCAAAATGATGTTTCAAATAAGTAATAGTGTAAAATTTATACACATATATAAAAAAGAAAAGAAGTGGACAGAAAAAAAGTCCCAAGAATAATGTTTTTATACTGTGTGTTTTTTTTTCTTTTGATTTATTCTGCAAAAAATTAGATAAGAAAGGAGCAAGAAAAAGCCTTAGATAAGGTTGTGGGAATAGTAATGCAAATCTATAACTGATCAGTCCTGTATGTGCATATATGTGACAGCTGGTAATCTGTGATAAAAGTCTACAAGTCCAAGCAAATGCCATGGTGTTACAGAAAAACGCACAAGTGCCCACTGTTAAATAACCTGTCATGCAATTTGCTGAAGCTGAAAATACATAAAGGGGATTTATCTTTTTTTTTTTTTAATCTGAAAAATGTTTGTCATCATTAAAAAAAATGAAGAAAAAAAAAACAAAACAAAAAACAATTGACCTTTAAAAGCATTATGATGCTGTTGGGCTTTATAGTTTTCCCTTTCCTGACTGAAAATAAAAGATTAGCAGACTAATTGATTTGGAAGGGTAGCTGTAGAAGTACAGTCATATTAATCTAACAAATTCAACCCAACAGTACTCAAGCTGTAATCACTACTGCATGGTAAATGCCTAAATAAATCAAATGGTCCTTCATGTTGCATTAGCGTAACTGTACATTATCCTGACATCATGTAATTAATTACATTATTAACATATGCTGTGAATTTGCTAATTTGTTGAATATGTTAAAATGAGTTAACTTTAACTGTACTGCAAATGAAAAAAAACCCCACCTTGCTGGATTCAGTTTTACATCCGTGATGTGTCCAAATGTAATGCTCTCCTGAAATTTTTCTCATGCAGGGCAAACATTAGTGAGACAAAAGGGTCTAGGCATTTTAGATGGGTTTACAAAAAAATTACTTTAATGACTTGCTTGTGCTGTATTTTCTTATTCCATTTATTTGCATGTAGCACATTTATTATTATTTTTTTTGGGGGGTGAAGGGAAATTTGTAGAGACTATCACAGATGTCCACAGTGCAGACTTAGTCCAACCCACATCGCAAAACAACAACCTCAAGGGATTCATGGAATAACAAATGCATCAGCCATGCAACACTAACAGTGAATTTGAATAATATGTTTAGATAAAATGTTTGGGCCCTACAGCATCGAGACTGTATTTGAAATGTCTTAAGGGGCACTATGTAAAGTAATTTTCTTGAATGTAATTGCACTTGGCTTGCACTTTAGTCTCCAGAGATTTCTGTCCCCATGAGATTTCTTGGACATCATGTAAAAGGCCCATGCGCACTAACAAGGCAACTACAGAGTAGCTATTTTTTCTAGAGACCCTAACCCAGAGTAAAGGAACGCTATTGAACCAAATGTTCTGTAACACCTTGAGGTGGCTAATTTTCAAGCTGATTATTAATATCTGTTTTTTGCAGCTTTACGCTGTTTCTCAGCTTGGGTTAATAGTAAGCAAACATATGGCAAATGCTTAGAAACGCCTTGAATATGTTGCTTTAGTTGAAAGAATGTGCAGTGGGGGGTGTGAAAGTGAGAAAATCGTGTGAATGCAGCAGAAAAGAATAACATTAATATGCAGTGAAGATGAAAGCGGAATCCTAAAATGCAAATACATTTAGAATATTCTGTGATCTTTGCGTGAATATAATATAATATGACGGAGTAAGGTAATTTTAAAATAGAAAAGGTGGGATTTTAGAATGCCACTTGCAGCCCTTGCAGCAAGAAATAACTGTATCCACATGAGGTTTGTTTACAACATAAATTCTCTCTTGTAATTTTAATCTTTGCCGTAAAAGAGGGACACACTTGATCTCCTTCGAAATGTAACTTTGTCCCTGTGCATGAGCGTCTCCTTTTTGTGCGGGTATGGTGCAGCCATTTAAATCCATTGTGCCTGCACTACACTGTCTTTTCCCTTCAAATTCAATAACCTCCCAGCTGTATGTTTCTCCAGGGAATCCCTCAGCTCCCCTGGCCCACAGACAGACTGCAGAGTCTGTGGGGAACCTGACACAATATAAACTCCACTGTGAAGCAGAGGTGTCAGAGTCTGTGGGCTGCATCTCCGCTGATCGAGGAACCATGAAATTGTGAAAGCCTTTTATTTCTTCACACTTTAGAGGCTACAGTGAAAAATAAATAAAAAAAAAAAACACGTGTGTTTAACACAAGAGTAGTGTGTTCGACGTGAGCGTGTGGGTTGCAGCCATTGCAAAAAACTAAGTATAGATTGCGTGGCCTATTTAGGCATTGCTTATATGAGGATGGACTGCACAGTATCATTAGCAGGCTTAGCTTCGACTCAGTATCCCAAGTATTGTGAGAAATATGAGGAAAAGATGACAGTGACCCAGTTGGACTTAATTTGTGCAAGATGGATAAAAGGAAAACAGAAGGCTTTTGAATTACAAATTTTCTCTTTGTTTAAAGATTCTGTTTTTTGATTCTTATTACATGAAACTATGTTGGTGTATTATGAGCCTAGTACAGCTGTTCTCAGTGGGCTTTCTTATACTGTACTGAATATACTTTGCTTTTGTTTCAGTCTATATTTAGGTAACTGCTCTTTTCCCATTGTCATTAAGAGAAACACAGCAGATCTTTTGACTTGGGCATGTTTCAGGTCCTTATTCACGAACGGATCTCAGACAGGGCCGATACACAGATGTGCTATTTTGGGGTTGCATGCATTGTGAATCAGGGCACTTTGCACATGCTCAGACACCCTTATAACCTCAGACACTTCTTCACCTCTTCTGGGGATAAAACACTCAACTGGACCAACAAGGCATGTCACCCGTAAAAAAAAAAGCTGTGTTTGTTTCTCTTCCCACTAAATGCATCTAAAGTGGGTGTGGAATGGAGCCACTGTTATGTGATGTCAGGTCTCCACATGGTAGATTTTCCACATGAGTTTTTCCTCATGCCCGGCTGTTGTAAAAGCGTCACTGTTTGCTTATTAATTTATGCATTGACTGTTCATGTGTAGCAGCCACATGTTAATATGACACAAGTCGATAGAGTTTCAGCCGGCAGGTTCACGCAGTTGAATCTGATCTCTCTCGACGCTGAATCTCCATGAAAATCTGACTAAAACAATATCTTTAATACGCCAGCGCACTTTAATCCATCCTTATCATGCCACAGGTTGCCAAAAATAACTAAAGGGAACGGATTTTATTCTCACTAATAAGGCATGTAGGCGCAGGTTGCAGGATGTGATGTAGTTACTGTCCTATAAATATTTTGTTTCCAACATACATTATAAACAGATGCTTTCCATGTAATTACTTGATGAGAGTCTGTAGCAAATTGTTCCCCCGTGTATGCACACCTACTCACAACAAGCACACTTTTCAGGCACTCTGCTGATGTTGTTATTAGATTATCACACTTACTTGAGTATTGATTTACCATAACTGCAGATAGGAGAAATGTTTTCACTTTGCTGGTGAATGTTGTGGCTTGTAATGGCACTCTGGTTTATTGCGGCTTTTACTTATCTTATTGATGCTTTGTTAGTGTTCCCAACCCTGGTATAGTGAAGATGCTCTACAGTAGATAAGGACCCCCCCCCCCACCCCCCAAATGCTTTAATTAAAATGTAGTTTCTGTAATATTAAAAATGTTTTTATTTTAATGTGATTACCATCATACTATGAGATCATATATCAGATAGCTGGAAAATCCCTGGAAAATCCTTAAAATAGATTGATTTTGTTTCACTACTTTACTCATTTAAACAGTCTTTGATTTCATAAAAATAGCAAAGTAATTCAATAACCTATCCAGGTCACAAAAATATAATTTGTTAAACTGTATTGTGAGAGAAAAGGGAAATACATGGACAGTTCATGCATGAAATAGCACAATAGCAGAGCATTCATGTTTTTATTATTCACATGCTCTTTCTCACATCTTGCTTATTCTCCTTCTGTCCTAAAGAAGGACATTTTTGTCCCACAGGGGATCACAATATTGACGTCTAGAGATGAGTTATTGATTGAGGGGAGGACAGCGAGACGGTTGACATGCAGCTGCCTGCTTCAGGTAACAGCATAAGAATTTGTACATGTACGTGGCATGTATGAAGGAATATTCATTTCACTCTATGCTGATACTCATCTATTGAGTTTTGCACCCGTGTCAACCAGACCGATTGAAGAAAGAGGAGACTGTGGGCGCTCATCTTCTCTAAAGGCCACAAGAGCTTTGCTGCTTGCTGCACGTCTTTACATGTTTGGGAAATTGATGCAACGCGGCTTTGTTCTAATGCCTCACGATATATATGAAGAGATAATGAGATTGCATTCTGTTCTGATTAAATGGGATGATGACATCGATATGAAATAGCTCTGGCCTTCCTATTGCATCCATATAAATGCATCTTCTTGTCTTGTCGGTCATTTGACCTGCACTGGTTTGCACTGATTGAATCACTAGAAAATAAGTACATAGTAGTTCAGCCCCAAAACTGCCTATAACATACTAATGCACCAGCAGGAGTCTAGTCTGCTTCCTTATCTTCCTGAATGATGTTTAAGAAAGGATTGAAATTGGATGCAGGTTCTGCAGACCTGGTCAATGTCAACTGAAAAAAATAAATAAATAAAAGAAGAAGAAGAGTCAAATGGCTGAGCAGAGGCAGTTCTCATGTATCATTTTGTGGAAGATATCAATGACCATAGCAACATACAGAGCAAACACATTCCCACTGGCAATTATGCAAATGTTGATGTGACATGTGAGTCTGAGCCCAGTATGCGACGAGAGGGGAATTCACCAACACTTGGCTGCTCTGCCGCTGCTACCATTAGCATTAGCATTGTTCACACATACGCTCATCCTAGGCTTCGAGCATCCCCTTCTCCCCACCCACCCACCTCCACCTCCACCAACACCACTACCACCACCACCACCTCCACCACCACATCTCCATCTCCTCCTTTCCCTCCTCCCAGCCTGCATCCTCTTGCTCCTGTTCTCGCTGCGGTGTTGCTATAGCAACGGAGAAATGTGGGAATACCTCCGTCCTTCAGAGCACGGGAGAGGGGGAGAGAGAGAGAGAGAGAGAGAGACAGAGAGGCAGAGAGAGGGAGAAGGAGAGGATGGGAGACAGCGAGAGAATGAAGTGATAGACAGAAGAAGAGACAAGAGGAGAGGAGAGGAGGGAAGTGTGGAAAAGACTGTTAATTAAAAAACAGAGACCAACTGGCTGTGACTCACTGACTGAATTTCCTGTCATTTCCTGTCACTTAGCCTCTGACTCCAACATTTGTCCCCCCATCCCCACTCCCTAAAAAGCTACTACCCTCTTATTGATATTCATTCTCTGTGAAGAAGTAGAAGACGCCAGGGTTATTTCTCTGACGGGTGGGTGCCAGTGGGAGTGGGCCTGTGGGTGTGGGTGGGTTTTGACCGAGATGGCACAGTGTCGCACAGCCATGGCGTAGCTTTATACTGGGCCCTACGCACGCCATTTGTTTGACGATCCATGTGTTCAGGATGTCTCCATTTGTAGTGAGGCTGCAGTTTCCATGACAACGCCTGGACTAAAATAGCACCCTGCTTTCCTCCCTCTCTCCCTCTCTCTCTCTCTCTCTCCATCGCTCTCCTCCGCTCACACTCATAACTGTTCATTCCTGATCTTGGGCCTTGTTTTAACAGGCTGAGATGTCCCATACAGTTCGTCGTCATACATCATATGGAACCCCACACCTCTCCTCCGCCGCGCCTCGCTCATACTCACACACACACACACACACACACACACACACACATATATACACATGCACACACGTACACACACACGTACACGCACATCATTTCTCCTCCCACCTCTTATCTCCCATTTTCAGTCTCTCGGTCGCCCTGCAACAGATTCTGTCAACATGCATCAACCTCTGTGTTGCCATGACAACGGTCTTGAAAATCGCTGCAGTTATTTCAACAAAGACAAAAACACTACAGCCACATGGGGAAGAGTGAGGAATCGGATAGCGTGTCTATTATGTGTGTGTTTGTCTTTGTGTCTTATACCAGTATGAATGACAGAAAGAGAGAGAGAGAGAGAGAGAGGTGCAGTGTTTGGAGAGTGTGCATGCGTGTTTAGTGACCCCTCAATGAACTGGTGTGTATCCACTGTAGTTTTTTTTTTCTGCAGGAAATGTGCAAATGGTGGTGTGTATGTGTGTGTCTGTGTGTGTGTGTGTATGTGTGTGTGTGTGTGTGTGTGTGTGTGTGTTTGGTATGTGTGTCTCTAGGCCTCATGTGGTGGAACTCCTTTCTTTTCCTCAATGCATACCCTCGAGGATGTATATGCTGTTCTGTATATAAGCGCAGGTGGACTCACTAACCCATTTGTACAGGTGTATGATTTTTAAACATGTACCAGCTACAACTCATGTTTGCTCATGTGAGGCACGATGATTACTGTACCATAACGTGGGACAGTGCAGTGCAGAGATAGAGGTAACAGAGCACCGAGGTAACAATTAGGTAAATAAATCAACTCAAGTGCTGCACTTTAAGATACTTGTCCTTTTTCCATGTGACCTTTATACTTCAGTGCATTTCATTCTGAACACTTTGGGTCTATATTTATTTTATATTATATGCATGGCGAATACTTGAGGACCATATTTCACCAGCCTGTCTGTTGCACTCATTCCTAAGCCTGTTAGGAAAAAACTTTTTCTGATTTTATTTTTGACCATCACTGTTGGGACATTTTATCCAAGACTTGTCGGGCTACATTAGGTTTTGGTTAATGTCAATGTAAAGGGGCTGGGAAATGCATTAAATAAATGAAGGTCCTCACAGAGATAGAATAACAGATATGTATTTGTGTGTGTGTGTGTGTGTGTGTAGGTGTGTGTGTGTATGAGATGTGCACTGGTTTATTTCCGATGACTGTTGATGTGTCTTAATTTAATGTTTCCAACGTTTATGTTACACTGACAAGAGAATGTGAATTATGTTTATTACAATAGATTGTTATCTCATACTCATCAAAATATGATGTCAATGCTGCATAGCTCAAAATTTTCACACTCACTAATCCCATTGTATCCCATAAAGCTGCTTTGATACTAACAGATACTTACATGGGTGCCAAGTCAGGGAAAACACTCCAGGCTCTGTAATTTTGGGGCCAAACCCACAGTGGATGACATAGCAAGTTATAATGAGTGTTTGTGGCCCAGGGCCATGTGTGTGTGTGTGTGTGTGTGTGTGTGTGTGTGTGTGTGTGTGTGTGTGTGTGTGTGGTGTTTGTTCACGTAGGAGTACAATCTGAGAAGCCAGGTGCTTCTGTCCATGCTAAACCCACTTGTTTGTCATTGTCACTTAAACCTAGACAGCCCTTAAGCACACATGGCTGCTTTAAAAGTGAACTTTATCCACAGTGAGGGGCCAAACGCGAATCCTTAAGATCAAAAGCGGACTCATAAATGTCCGACAGGGTGGGTTGTCATGTCACTACACACTGAGAAATCGTCAGAGACAGTGATTTGGACTCCAGTCGACAATGAAGTAGATTTGGACCTGAAGTCCCTGGGGAGAGAGAGAGAGAAGAGAGAGAGAGACACGAGGTCAGGTAGGAGGACTATAAAAGCGCTGCCTCTTTGACTGGAACATTCATTTAATGTCACATCTGGGCATGACTGAGGATTTGGGATGCACAGCAGGTCACTTGTCTCTGTATCAGGTTTGACTAAAACAGCAGAATCAGTATGCTGAGGTAAGTGCATGTGTTCACTTACATGATCTGTTTAGTCATTCACTTGCAGATGGACTGTACATTATAAAGGATTTTGACAATGAAGGACCAGATATTCATAGCGTAAATGTAAAATGAATTAAAATTGTGTTACAGATATTGATCTAAAGTCCCAAATGACTGTTCACACTTCACATTTCTTTATATTATTTTCATTACAACAATAGGAGAAGATTGTGAAGGAGAAAGAGATCTCTAACTCAAAAGATGAAGAAGTTTCACAAAAGTTTGGGCTGTTTTTTCCTTCTCTGCTGCATCTGCTTGACTGAGTGTCGGGTGCTAAAGTTTGTTGTAGCTGTAAGTAATTTATTTTTTTTTTTTACAGTACAATTATAAACATCGCAGGTTCACACAGTATTTTTTCCTGGTTTCAAAAGCCATGCTGTGCCAGTATTTATATGTTGAATGTAGCTTATGATCACGCAAGAGTGATATTACTGCACATTGTCAGTGATTACACTGTATTTTTACACTCAGAGAACTTTAATATTTTTAGTCTGTCTCAGGGTGATAAAGTATTTTATGTCTTAAACCCAACAGTGTCAAGCATATCTCTGCCACACATTACAGCTTCATGCATAAACCTCTTTGCATATTTTCCTTTTACACTGTTGTTTAATAATCGTATTTTAAGATTTTTAGGCACGTTATCTGTTTCCTCACATGTCACACTTGTGTGTTCATCACTTCATACTTGCAAGGCTTGCAGTACTTAATATATCAGTGCAGTTTACAGTTTAATTTGTTCCATGTTTGTCCTATTGTGTATTGGTTTTATTTATCTATTCCCTGACAGTCACTATTTACATAGGATGAGGTTCAGGTTTACAACTTGCTTTAGTTTAATCAGGGATATGGTTTTTTCTGTTAAGTTTTCTAGCATGTCTAAAAATTATCTTTAAAAGCCAGCCATGACTCTGTTGACCTTACTTCGTGGTTTGCGTTTGCTTGAGGTTTTAAACCTAAATAAGTCGAAAATGCTGTGACGCTAACAGGAGTGAATCAGACATGTGTTCATAATCCAGTTTAATCAACCTGTGTGTTGTGTCACCGCTCAGAAAGTGAGTCCTCACGCGTAATAATAAAGAAACAGTTCCAGCATTTATGACATCATCAAAATGACTCCACTCTGCCTCTAATCCACACTGAACCATCCAAAATCACATGTTTCTATTTCTATCTTCATGGTGGATTGTTTTTCCCCCCCCTTCCTAAGTACATGGTGTCATAGCTGGCAGAGCATCATGTGATCTGAAACCATGTGACGTGATCCTGTTTTGACTTTAAAGGTGTTTCGACATGGGGATCGATCGCCCATTGAGTCGTATCCGAGGGATCCTCATGGGGAGGAAGTCTGGGCCCAGGGTTTTGGACAGTTGACCGAGGTACCGTGAGTTTGATTTGACAATATTGGTTTTAGCAAACATAACTAG
The DNA here is from genome assembly GCA_037367365.1 of Apogon talboti. Classification (NCBI taxonomy): domain Eukaryota; kingdom Metazoa; phylum Chordata; class Actinopteri; order Kurtiformes; family Apogonidae; genus Apogon; species Apogon talboti. Next base: position 10,067,235 of record JAPQRQ010000012.1, read on the forward strand.
TGAACTTTTAGGGGGTCTTAGGTGGGATGACCAGTTGTCCGGCCTCATTAGGGACTGATCTTTTAATCCACATCCCACATATTGACACAAGTAGATCACAATCATCCAAATGTATCACGCATCTGAGCTAACTGAGACTTAAACTCACAAAAAAGCTATAAAATAATATACTGATGCACATTTCTATCCATGACTGTTGTGTGAATGTTACGAGCAGGTTAATTAGTGTTTAAACACTGGCAATAAAGCTTTAAAATCATATAAACATCATTTTAAACCAACCCTTTATTGTAATGTTGGAGGTTTTGTCAGATTTTTTAGGACACCATTGATAAATTAAAGTTCATTTTGTTCATTTTTGGCTCATTCTGTTGATTTAGTGTCTGTTTTGTTAATTTTGCCAAATAATTTCTAATTAATTTTGTTGTTTGTTTTATGTTCATATCACTTAATTCATTTCATTTTCAACAGCAGGAGCAGAAAATTCTAAGTAATGTCAAGATGTGATGTAGAAGCAGTGTCCCATACAAACATACTCTTTGTCCCACATTTGGTTTGTTGGGATCTTTTCACTCTCATCATATCCTGTCGTATATATAACAGCCATTTATCCAACTCACTAACCTGACTCAAGGTCGAGGCAATTGCAGCCCATCCCAGTCTGCATTTGGCCTTGTAAATGCCATCAGCCTTAACTCTAAAAGGTGCAAAATAAAATTCAGATGATTTGAAAAGAAATCGCTGAGTCAGTGTTAGCTCATTTTGCACCTCTACATCGGCCGGGGTATGCTCTAGCTTTGATGTGGTGTCACGAAGACAGTATATTTTATTTATTTTACAATATAACATCAGGTTCTAATAGACTTAGGTCTTGAGGAGGAAGAAAAAGTTCCTTGTATATTGTTTTAATTAAATTTCCTCCTACTGTGACATTGTTCTGCTCACAGGCAATTAACCAGTTTACAGTCAAGAAACTTATTATTTCTGGCACTAGGAGGCCATGTAGAAGGGGCAAAATTTGTTATTTTATGTAAATAAGTTGAATCTGACCTTAAATCCACAAAATCTTCAACAAAAGGTCAAATTTAACAGAAAAAAAAATAAATTAACAGTGCTGGCAATTTTCCTTTCAGCTGGGCATGAAACAGCAGTTTGAGCTTGGCAGGTTTCTGAGAAGGCGTTATGGAAACTTTCTCGGTGAAGATTACAACAACAAAGAGGTAGGTGTATTGATGTGTTTGTATTCCTCCTTCTTTGATTCCTTCTTTCCTCAGTATCACTAAATCCAGTTGTCATAAATGCTCCCACAGCCCAACATGTGAAATGAGGTTCTTGGGTGGCCTGACACAGTCTTTATTAATGACTGTAACCTCGTACACTACATTAATGAGCATGACTCATGTTGGTGATATCAGTGCCACGGCCTTGTAATATGCTGTAACATGTGCAGTAATCTTGCCCCCGGGTTCCATGCACAGTACAGTTGGCAGCATGCATGTTGGTTCAGCATGCCCATAGGCTGCAAGCTCAGCACACTGTCATTATGAAGACACCATTTCCTTTTCCTTCTCCTCTGTTTCTCTCTCTCAGTGCTTTCCTTCTTATACATTCTTTCTCTCTGTAACACCATCTCCTGCTCCACCCTTGCTTTCAGTCCTCTCCTCGTTCTCTGCCTCTTAAATAAACTGCAATTACCACAAATATAACAGCTCTTCTCAGTACCTGTCATTGGCGATTTGTCGCCCAAGTCTCAGTCAACTTGTCCCGTACCTTCCCCTGTGCTGCCACGTCTATTTTAATTTGACAAAAGGGGGGGAGAAAGAAGCATTCTCTGCATCACAGGAACATCCAACCTTATCAGTGTGATTTACTGTGTGCAAAAACCTGACACAGGGTGACAGAGAGATATAGATGAGCGAAGGCTGATGTCAGAAGCGATCACAGTGAGACAGATCCCCCACCCCCACCCTCCCCCTGTCATCCATTTGGATCTCTTTTGACTCCCATCCTCCTCATGTTAAGGGAATACCTCAGTTGACTTGGGATAAACACAGCACATTCAAAATACACTGCTGCTTTGCAGGCTGCATTTATTTAGCATCTTTATTAAATCGCAAAAGGAACCGAATTATGTGCATTTTCACTTTGGAAATGCAAATGCGTTGCTTGTGGGTTTATAAGTACTTTTTTTCTATATATATATTAAAAAAAACTAAGCATGAGTATACCACAGGAGATAGAACACTGCAGACAGGTACTAACATATGCAGTCTGGTACTAACATATGCATGCAATTTAATACCTTGTTACCTCCATGTTTCCTGTAGGTGTATGTGCGGAGCACTGACTACGACCGCACTCTGATGAGCGCTCAGGCCTGCCTTGCCGGGATGTTCCCCCCAACCAGACGTCCCCCTCCAATCATGCCCCAGTTACTGTGGCGGCCTGTTCCAGTGCACACCATCCCTAGGGCCCAGGACAAGGTGGGCTGCTGAGCTACATAAATATTTCCTTTCACACGGCAGCCAAACTTGAGTTGAAGTAATTGGAGGCCCACTTTGTAGATCCACGTCGCTGTGTCTGTTCACCTCAGCTGTGAACCTGAACTGTTGAAATTTTCACCATTTTTCAAGTGTGAAATGAACATATAATTGCGCCCAGAAGAATTGCAGCACCTGCAGCAAATGCGCATTATTGACACTGATGCTGTGTGCTGTTTGTTTTCGATTTTTGAAGCTCTTGAAATCACCAGGGAAAGACTGTCCAAGGTTCAGAGCGCTGATGACGGAGACCTTTGAGAGTGAGCCGTACCAGAGGTTTCTCAGGGCTCACCAGGTACAAGACAAACCATAAAATACACTGTACTACTAACTCATCTCCATGCTCAGCTTCTTCTTCTTAGTGCTGTGAATGTGGCGGCCCTTCATCATGACTCATGTGCTACTGAAAACTTTTGTTACTCTCATTTTATGTAACGAATTATAAAATCAAATGTGCTGTAAATAACACTTCTCCAGTCCTCTTGTTCTTCTATTTATCCGTGCATCAGTTGATATATTAACTAACGCTGAGAAAAGCACATTTCTGTGAAAAAGTGAAATATATACTTCACAGTTACTGGTGCCAACGTTATCAGCACCTCCACTGGACGTGTTAGTTATGCTGTAGACATTGTGTCCTCTCAGTGATTTTCTCAGGCACGGTGACTCCAGTGCCTACAAAAAGCTGTACAGTGCAATTTCTCTCACATTCACAGAGACGCTAATTAACAGTTGGATTGAATTAGATTAAGAATTACAATGAAAAGGTTTTAATTAAACTGAGTCCCATGTGCTGTCTATTAAGGTGGTGTCTGAGATCAGGACGGAGCCTCCTGCATTGAATTTTAACACCCTCTGCTGGAGGCACACTACCTGCAAGTTATATGCAAGAAGTGAGATAGAGCCATTTCTCACTCACTGGTGGTGGTTAAACTCACAACAAAACCTCTCAGTGAAATGTACTAATCAAAATAAATTACATATCCTCCACGTTTTATATTTTAATCAAAGAGAAAAAAAAGTGAAAAGTTACACATCATGATGTTTCTTCTGTGCAGTATTTTGTGGAGGGGCTGTCCAACCACACTGGCTATCCTGTGTCCAAACTGGTCGGCAAAAAAATATGGAGGGTCTACGACACTCTAACCTGTCAGGTAAATGTGATATTTAACAGAAAGCAAGCACGCGTCACCATATAAGCAGATACTGTAAAGCTTGTAAAATACCTGTATTGTGTGTTTCACAAACGGATCAATTACTGATACAAACATCAGCTGCAGAGTAAAGAGAATAAAACATAAGGGGGGAAAGAGTGTGTTTTCTCCGACACATCTGCACTGGGAGGGGAGGAGGGGAGGGTATGGGGGAAATCATTTCTATACATGCAGTGTTACATGAAAAGGACAACATATTGAAATGTTAATTAAAGTATTATGAGATGGGTGGATTCTAGGCCAGGTTGAATATGCTCATTCACACTTGCAAAATGAACATCTGCTATCTTCAGAAGAGTGCTAAAAATAGCCAGGATAATAGAAATGATGAAATACAGCCGTTTAAACCCCCTTTGTTGCCATTCATGAGTTGTGTAATGTGATTATAGGCATGATGCTGGGTAATGGATGTTATTTTCTTCTGCAGAGGATCCATAACTTGACTCTCCCACGCTGGGTCACCCAAGATGTTCTGGACACCCTGAGGAGAATCGCATCCTTTGAGGTTATGTACAGCATCCTCAGTCACAAGAGAAAAGAGAAGGCCAGGCTCTCAGGAGGTGAGCCTTCGCATTACAGGCAATTAATTTAAAGCACTGTTCTGAGAACAAATGTTATTAGAGTAAAAACTCAAATAAACTCGGCATATCTAATGTTGCGACTGCTGGCTGAGACTTTGTTTATGCTTCAGCTCGTGGAAAGTGCTGGGTCAGGTTTCAGAAAAGCATATTAGCACATATTAGCTAATGGAACAAAGATGATTACAGCACTAAGACAAGCTGCTCAATAAGGTCAAAAGAATTGTTTTAGTGCCTGGGAAATTTTCATTTTCACTGTTGACACTATGCTAATTTGCCAGGGGTTCTGCTGAATGCCATCTTGAGGAATTTCTCCAAGGCTGTAGAGCAAAGGAGCCCTCTCAGATTTATTATGTACTCAGCTGTAAGTTAACTGTTTGGGCACACGCGCAAATCACACAATTTGCAATCTATTCTCCAAAGCAGTGTTTCACACAGTGTAACGGCTCGTACATTATTGCTGTGATGTTTCCCCACTCTCTCCAGCATGACTCCACGCTCATCACGCTCCAGGCGGCTCTGGACGTGTACAACGGCCTTCTTCCTCCTTACGCTGCCTGTCAACTCTTCGAATTCTACCAAGAGTATGATGGGTAATGACTGCTTTCCAGCTGTGTACTTTTTTTTTTAAAACACTATATAGGTCAGATGTCCAGATCCCTCCGCGTTTTAATCATCATATCCCACTGTTGCACCCCTGCACCAAGCCATTCAATTCCATTTTTGTTTTGATTAGATGGAAATCTGGCAGCGTTCCAGGACTGCAATGGGCAAATTAGCACATGATACAAACCCATTTACATAACACTTAGCACAAATGTGTGTCATCTCAATGTGTTGACCCTTATAATTCCCCAGATCCTATTCACTGGAGCTGTATTACCGCAATGACACCTGGCGTGACCCCTACCCTAATCCAGTGCCAGGATGTAATGGGCTTAACCCCTGCCCTTTGTCACTGTTCACTGATCTGGTGAGGGATGTGATGTCCAATGACTGGGAGGTGGAGTGCGGCTTCAGAACGAGATGGTCCAGCGCAGGTACAGGGAAATGATAATGAGTATGGGCGTGAGGTGTATTTTTATTTCAACACTAGAATTTTGTCATGGTTTCAACCCATCATTTTGCCCCCAGTATTCAGTTTGGTGATCAGTGTGTGGATTTCAGGCAAATGACAAGGATTTTGTGTAATTGTTCCACTTTGACTTTTACTTTAACATCATTTTTGTTTCCCACAGGTGTCATAACAGCTCTTGCAGTGGCTGCAGGAGTCCTGGCAGTGGCACTGTTGTTCAGCATAGGAGTGGCAATGCACCGGAGAAGGGCCCATTACTCCAGGGAGGTGTAGGGCAGGTCTATTTTCACAAGTGTGCCAAAAATACAGAATGGTGCTTTTTAGCTGTGGAAACAGCTCTAATAATAACGTGCCATGTATTTTTTTTTAATATTTCAGATTCTAACTAGGTGTGTGGGGAGTTAATGAGCATTATATTTCTTTACATTTCCTATAATTATTTTTTATGGCTTAAATGAATATACAGTGTGTGCATGAATAAGTCAAAAATAAAAAAAATGATGTATAGCAGCTGAATTTCCTTGAATTTTATTTGACTTTGTAGTCTAATACAACATTCACTGTTAATTCACTGTTTGGTTCATAGCATTTCACATTCGTTGCTGTTCGGTTTTTCACTTCTTCTCCTCCTGTGTGGCAACTGTGAGAAAACAGAGTTATGAAAGAATGATAAGCATAATAACAAGCATTGTGTGCAGCCAATTATATGCGTACTTTACAAGTTCAGTGTAGCGCATGAGATTTAGTGACATCTAGTGACGAGGATGTTGATTACAATTTGCTTCATCCTCCTCTACAGTGGCCATGTAGGGTAAAAGACGCTATGTTTGGTTTTTCCATTTTGGGACACTATTGAGACATGGCAGACTTTGATGAAGAGGACTCACTCTTGTAACAGATATAAGTGTTGATTCCATAAAACCTAATTCTTAGCTTCAGGTGATCATACACAGATGTTAACACTATATTCTACACTCTGCACCTTTTGAGTTACTATTATATGGCATACATGGACAGTGTCTGGTTTCTTAATTATTTGTCTTCACTCCCACCCAGGCGAATATTCACACCCCCTTGTTCGTACCTCGGACATCTAACTTGCACTCCACTTCGTCCTGGCCCAGCTCATTGACAGCCAAGCAGGAGTACTTGCCCCCGTCAAAGGTGCTCGGCTTGCGGATGTTGAGGGTCAGCACTCCTTGGTTGTTCTGTATTAAGTACTTAGCATCCCCACCGATGATCATTTTGTTTTTCATCCAGACGATCTTAGGCTAAGAGGGAGAAAGGTTAAAGGAATAAATAACAGCTTACAAGAAAATTTCCATTTTTATGTTATATTTTTGTCCATGTGGCTGCTGGTGAGTGACCTTTGATAAGAAAGGTTTCTTGTAAAAGGTCTGCACATGTCCCTCCCACAGAAACCTTCAGGCGTTAACTTTATTATTACAAGTGGCACTGCCAGCCGTCTTCTTTGCAGGCTATTTTAACTTGTGCGTTTACCTTAGGGAAGCCCCTGACGGAGCAGCTGATGGCAGTGCTGTAACCGGCCACTACAGATCTGTCAACCAGGGGCTGAGTAAACTTGGGCACACAGTTCATGTCCTTCTCCTTGTAGGGGTTTGGTTTGTACTGCAGGCCTATGGAGAAGGGGAGGTGGGTGTGGAAACTTAGTCAACCTCCATAAATCATTGAAGCAACAGAGACACAGCTCATCTCACTTGACATTTTGACTGCATGAAAAAAATGTGTTGCATAATTCATAGAGTGCTTATACGGATGTAACTCTGCGCATCATTTTCTTTACACTACATGCATGATCCACGCGTTTTATACATATTTACACACAGCCTCAAACCTGTCTTGGCAATGGCGGCGGTCTCCTTGCTGTTGCGTGGCTCCTCGCTCAGGCCACAAAGGTTTTCACTATAGACACGGAACATGTACTCGTTGCCCATGATCAGATCTGAAGCCGTGCAGTGTGTTCGTCTGTTGTGCTCATAAATGGTGAACCATTCCTGAAGACAGGAGAGAACCAGATCGAGTCAGTGTGTGGTATTTAATGACACCTAGTGGTGAGGTGGACAATTACAACCACCTGAATAATCCTTGTCTCACCCTCCTCTATGGTCAAAGCTATCCCAGAATTTTTTTTCTCCATACTCAAGCACAATTTAATGAAGGTGGTACAACTTAATTGTCAATATCATTCACTTGCACACTTATTACTGTCACCTACTACACACTTGTTACTTTATTTACTTGCTATTTTATTTATTAACATAAAAATAAAAATAAAAAAAAATTCCTTTTCTTTGGTAACTTTTAGTTACTTTTACAAATTTTTACATTTTTTTATTTTTCTATTGTATTTAATACATATTGTCTTGTGCTGCTGTACATTTGAATTTCCCTCTTGGGGGACCAATAAAGTATATCTTATCTTATCTTATCTTATCTTATCTTATCTTATCTTATCTTATCTTATCTTATCTTATCTTATCTATAAACCCCTAATTCTATGGTAACAAAAAATACAAATTCTTATTTTCAGGTGGTTACACGCTAATAAAAACATAATTACTGAGTATTTCATTCATTTTCTGCAGTTAGATCACCCTAAATTCCCATACTGAGCCTATAAAAGCTGTACAGACTAAATCAAGGGTCTGTCTCAACACTGGAGATGTTCAAGGTGTAAAACACTTCCCCTCTTTGTCCTCTCACCTTGGTTTTCATGTCTGCCTTCTGGATGGTGTACCCAGTAATCTCACAGTTTCCATCATCTGTGGGGGGGTCCCACTCCAGCGCTGCGTTAAAGCCCCAGACATCTGTCACTTTGACTCTCGCAGGAGGCCCAGGCTTTTCTGTTTGGACAGAGTAATATGAACACCGAGACTGAACCTCATTTACTGAGTGCATTAATGAATAAAATAATTGTGACCACCTTACCAACAATCCTGATTTCAATAGTTGCCCTGTCCTCCATGTTCTCAATCTGCAAGACCAGCTCATATTTGCCCGAGTGCTCTCTCTCTGCCGAGCGGATGAAGAGAATGCTGTCCACATTGGAGTTACGGACATTGATCATCTTGGGGTCGATGGGCTGACCGTCCTTGTACCAGGTTGCAACAGGGCGTGGCTTCCCCTGTAAAACACAAAGATGATCTATTGTTACAGTAGTGAAATACAGTATAGTTAATTCTGGTTAAGTTGTTGTGTTTCTGACATCTGTTTAATTTAACAGAACTATTTTGTTTTCAAGAGCGGGATAATTGCTCACATGGGACCTAGACTCATAACACAGACAGAAACATTGAATTATGTACAGTATAATAACATGGTTTAATAGCATCTTTGGTTTATGATGAAGTTTACCACAAAACCTCGACATAAATGACATGAAATGGGCGAAACAGCTCCCCTTTAGCAAAACTAAGAAATAGCTATATTTTAATCATTTGCTTTTTCTCATTAAACCTGCAGTGCCTGATTTTGATGTAGCATCAACAGCGCCCCAAATCCCCAAATGTTCCTCCATCTCAATTATGATGTTTTAAACATAACAGACTATAACATCACAGCGTGCTCTTTATTCTTCTCAGCAGTTTCATATTAAAATTCATGAACACTTTATGTATTAGTACAGCTCTCCAAACCAAACACATCCATCTGGGCTTTTTTTTTTTTTTCCTAACCTGGAAGGGGATGGTCAGGTTGATCTTGTCGCCAACTTTTCTGATGTACTTTGTTCTCAGATCACGGGGAAGACGGATTTTAGGATGTTCTAAAAACAGGAAAGAAACACCCCATTAAACACAAAAATGGTATATCATTAAAAAGACCTCTTTAAGCACAAAGATTTACACTATATAAAGCAACATATAGACCATCTGTGACTCACCCATGATCTCGCGGATGGTAACAGGCTGTTGCAGTGTAGCAGGAGGACTGCGTCCAGCGATGTTCACCGCCACCACCCTGAAGTTGATTTTCTCTCCCACGGGAAGGCCACGCACCACAAATCCCTGCTTCTCGCACAGGTCCTGATTCGCCACCACCCACTCAGTGTCTGAAATTAAAGATTAATAATGCAAGATTAATGGTGTGTAGGAACTCAGACTTTCATCTTTTAATAATATTGCCGCACCTTCATATTTTATATACCTATTTATTATGTAGCGGCCTGAGTAATAGCATAAGCACTATTATTAATGTTCGAATATATATATAGTGTTATGTGTCTATAGACTGTGCATTAAACTAGCTATTAAATCCTGAGTTCTGATGTTGTATTATGTGTGAAATGTGTGTCCTGTCACCTCCTTCCTTGCAGTATTCAATGACGTAACCATCCAGGCCACCAGCTCCAATCTTCTCCGGGGCGAGCCACTTCAGGGCGCATGTGCTGTCTGTCACATCATGCACTGTCAGACGTGTTGGCTCACTAGTTGGGGCTGGGGGCGAGAGAAAGGGAGACTCAAGGCAGTCACTTTATGCTTTACTTTTTTTCTTAACAAAAAGAAAAACAAAGGCAGCTGTGATACGAACCAATAGGCATGAAGGGTTTGGAGCTGAGACTTGGCGGAGACAAGCCGATGCTGTTAACGGCGAACACCCTCATCTCATACAGAACACCCTCAATCATCCTCTTTGCCTCATATGTAGTCGATTGATATACGTCGAAGTTGAGCTTCGTCCATCTGGAAGAGCCTTTCTTTTTCCTCTCCATGAGGTAACCTGAGGATAGGAAGTAATAGTGAGCAGAGGTGTGAGCAAAATGAACAGAATATACAGAATATCCTCTTTCTTTTACCTTTAATTGGTGCTCCGCCGTCAAACTTAGGAGGCTCCCAAATGATTGTGGCAGTGTCTTCTCCAACGGAGGTGCATTTCACATTCTCAGGAGGGTCAGGGACATCTAGATTAGGAAACCAATATTAACATCGTTTGCTATTAGATATTGAACGTAAAATACTACTAATGATTAATTTGAACTGATCTTGATAAATGATATAAAGTGCAGTTTAACTCATAAAAACTCTGTGCTAGTTGTCTCTATATTTAACCTTTCTTAAGTAATATATCACCATTTATTGTAATGATATCCTCTGTATTTTGCATGTTTCACTGTAAATCATGTATTTTCCTATATTTAATTTAGATGTTCAATCAAAACAGAGAAAACTGAAGAAAAAGCAGTTTTTCAGCAAAGATATTGCAAACTTAGAGTAAAAACTATTGATTTTCATCATTGATCATTGATCCAACTCCATGGGCTTTACTGATGATTCAATGTTGTAGAAGATGACAGTGTTTCCACGGTAACTACAGAGCCTCTGAATGTCCAAATGGGTCATATCTGATGACCATGGAAAAGATGACAAACTGTATTTTACACCAATTATTTACATGTATTGATAGGATTAGTGGATCAATAGGTATTAATCAGTTTAGATCAGTCGATGCTTTTGCTCGATGGTGGATGTTCGGGTCTTTATGGGTTAACATATCTCATAACTATACATGTGGCAGCATCTGAGCTACTTCACTTACCCACAATCTTAATGAACAGCACAGCCTTGTCTTCTCCAGCTGGGTTGGTAACGCAGATGGTATAGTTGCCCTCATCATCTCTCTCTGCCCCCTCTATGACGAAGCAACTGAGGTCTTTCCTGGACTCCACCCTTATACGGCCAGTTGCGTCTGTAACTGGCTAACGAAGACAAAAAAGCACCGTAAATTACAACTTTGTGCAATACCGTACTGCCCTTTATTGTCTGTTAAAACAGTTAGCATTTGCTGATATAAATACCTACATTTAGCATATGAAGAAAACAAGGGCAAGGTTCTTGTGTGCAGTGTGTACAGACATAAAATAGTTGCATCAGTAACATAAAAGCAGCTTGAGATGTAGAAAAAGTAAGTTTCCTCTGGTATTTATGCCTCCATATGCGCATCACGTCTAAGTTTATACCCATGTTTTCTGGATCGTGGATTTTTTTGGTGAAATAGTCTTGAATCCAGAGAATATTTTTTACAATGAAACGTAATGTCTGCACTTACACATTATTTTATATTAGAGTACAATGATGTCACAGTGAAGATGACCTTTGACCTTTTGCATTTTATCTTATTACTCTTATCGTCCATACATCTGTACAAGGTGGTGGGTTTGTCTATCAGCTAGTCTCCATCAGATTTAAAACATGATATCGCAGGAATGGTCCGAATGTCTTTGGCACTAATGTTCACTTGGACTCAAGTATGAACCGATGACATATGGGCAGCAAAAGGTCAAAGTTCAAGGGAACTGTGAGCCCACAAAACACAGTGATAAAAGTTTTGAATTGTAAAAAAAAAAGTGTCATATTTTATAGGATAATATGATGATGTAATTCCATTTTATATTCTGAAGGTCAAAGGTTAGTTCCTCTCTTGTGAAGGCAATATCTCACAGATGGTTTAAGGAATTCTTACTTAAATACAAAAATAAAAGTTTACTTGGACTCGAGGTTGAACAGATTAGATGTTGGTGTGTAAAGGTCAGAGGTCATGGCAGTTACAACCATGTACAAAATACAACAGAGAACTGCATGAGCGTATTATGATAGAGGACACATCTAATTGAACACACTGTTCTTGTTTCATAATTCGTTTATGTGTTCTTGAGTTGTGGTTTGTGCAGCCATTGTGGCCTTGACTTTTGGAATTTGGACGCCAAAATGTCATCAGTTCATCCTTGAGCCCAAGTGAATGTTCCTGGCAAATTGTAAGAAATTCCACATGGCCGTTTCTATGATACCTCATTCATGAGAAGAGACAGATGGATTTACAACAGAACAGACGGTCAACCTGAAAACATAATGCCTCTGGCCATGGCCGTCATCTCCGCTGAAGCATAAAAAGGGGCATAGCGCTGTCACAGGACTGTTTTCAGAACAGGGAATCTGGTACTCCGACCAACAACATGAGGAACAGATTCCCTTCCTGGCAGTCCTCACTGTGTGTGGAAACAAATCTACCTCTTGCTGTTCAGATTTCACCAGAAGAGCAGTTTGGTCTGATGAGGCAGCATTTAATTGAAATCAAGTATGAGAGATAGAAAAAAATGAGGGGGAAACATAATGGCAGTGTTACAAAAAGGGCCATAATACAAGACAACAGCTATCCTACTGTGTATTATGGACGCCCACCAACTGTTCTGGATTTTATGATTATAATGTTTATTCACTGAGCACCATATGATATACTCATAACATGAGCTGCAGTGTCCTTACTTGGTCTCCTTTTGACCAAACAACGGTGGGCGCTGGCTCTCCTGTGATCTCCACATCCAGACGGAGCTTATTACCAGCCACAACAATGATGGTGTTTTGGGAGACCATGTTTCCGGTGGTGTCCAGATGGATCTTTGGAGGATCTTGTTAATTCACAAAGTAAAATGGGATAGATGGATACATAATTTTTTTTTTTTTTTGGATACAAACTGTTCATGAAGGAGTTTTTAAGTGTTTGTGAAGTGAAAATTTTTGAGATTACCTACCTTGTCTGGGCACATAGTCAATCTTGATTTCTGTTTTAAGAAAAAAAAAAAAGAAAAGAGTTGATTGCATTACACAGAATGCAAAAAAAGATTAATGGATTCACAATGGTGCTTTAGTAATCACTCTGTCTTCCTCACCCAAGAAGTTGAGTTTGGCAGAAAGTGACAGAGCATATCCATCAGGAACAAATGTGTAGTCTCCTGCATCCTCTGGCTTCACATCATCAATTGTCAGCCGGTGAAACCTGAAACAAGCGATAGAGACATTCTAATGGAGGGGAAAGCAGCAGTTTTACATCTGCCTCACAGAACAAAGACAGCAGACCTGATTTCAACCTTTATTTTCTCGTATATCATACCTTCCAATGTGAGTCATCTTAATGCGGTCGCTTGGCAGGACCTCCACTCCATCTTTGTACCACTTTCCTGTAACCTTGTCATCAGACACCTCGCACTTGAACACAGCCTGGTCTGTTGCCTTGACTGTCAGATCAGCAATGTCCTGCAGCACCTCCAGTTGTTTTTCTGAATAGAGACATTGGAAACCACAAGAGTAAAGATGGAGGCAGGAGAGAGCGCATGAAGGGAGCAGGAGAGGGAGGATAAGGTTCATCATGGCAACATCTTGACACCCACTGCCACGAGTTGTTAGTTTGTCTATAAAGAGAGCCGTTAAGCCCTTGAGCTAACAGTTAAATTCAGCTGCATCCACCACCACGCTGAACGGAATATGTTTAAATAGAACAAATCCTAGCCAAATGTATGCATAATTACGTACACACACTGGGGCAGCAACTTTGATTATCTTTTGCATTTTAACGAGTTCCATAGCATGTAGTTATGAGTTTAAATTGATAAACGATCAAAAATCAAATGAAGTTATTTAAAAAGCAATACATGCAAATAAAAAAAATGAAAAAAAGAGAGAGTATACACTAAATCTGCTGTGGTACCTTCCACCTCCAGCTCTCCTTTGGTGTGACCCCCATTTGTCCACGCATGGTACATTCCGATGTCCTCCAGTGTAGCCTCCTGGATAATAAGAGTGTGCTTCTTTCCATCCTTTTTAAAGCGATATTTCGATTCTTTGTCTTTATGAAGCTCTTGATCCTCAAAGAACCTGGACCAGAATATAAATGTAGTGTTTAGAAAAGCAAATCTGTTGTAAGTTTCAACTCAAACTTATTAAGTATTTCTCCTGGACAAAACAAGGAAAGGTCCCCTTGTGAAACATAAGGACATGCTTCTACAGTATATCGATAAATTACTATATTTACTGACCACATGACGTGGGCGCCCTCCTCTGATACCTCAATCTCAAACTCCACTCTTTCTCCAACCACCACATGATAGTCATCCATCAGTTTGGTGATGGTCACTGGGGGCTCTGGAAGGAGCAGCGAGGGACGTCAAAATGCATCAGTTAATGACATTAATAAGCTGTAATTATGTCAGGTTGAATCTGTTGATAAAAGGGGTGTCGCACCTTTGACAAACACTTCTGTGAAACACTTGTCCTCGCCAACTACACACTCATATGCAGCGTCATCAGCCAGGGACGTCTTATTGATTGTAAGTGTCCTAATGTTGCCATTTGCCTCCATGATATACCTTGCAAAGTGACAGAAAGGTCAAAGGTCAAGGCACACAGGTTGGAGTTCAAACACAGCGTCTTCATCAAGCTGTCGACACTGAGCCGTTTTAATACAAATACATGTGAAATCGATCCATATTTCTAAAAAACAAATATTGGTTTAATTTTTAAAACTGACTGACTTCATTCAGTTTACATTTAGGCCACTTTACCACATGAACATTTCTATATGGAAATGGCCTCGGTCCAGGGAGTGCATTATCGTATTCTACAGGAGGTAAGACGTCTTGGCAGCTTGACTTGCTTAAACCTCGGCGAGACAACTTATGACCAGCTAAAAATAAAACGTGTTGATGGGCGCATCGTTTCATAGAACGACTTTTTGGCACAGATAATTTTAGCTTGATATTTTTACAACACTGCCCATCACGTCCACCCAAGTCTGATTAATATGATACCGCCGAAGTCTGCAGTCTAATTGAGCAAATATCTCGCATGATTCTTATCTCTGTGACAAGATAAGAAATGTGTTTATAGGTTAGGGTTGAGTGTTAATGTTTCCATATATGCCACGTTATGTGTTTATGCTTTGATGTATGTACTTGGCTGAGGGTTTGATCTCCTGGCCATTCTTCAACCATTTGACCTGGACATCGGGGTCAACCACCTCGCATCTCAGGACAATCTTCTTGCCTTTTTCCACAGAGTAGCAAGATTCAAGTTTCTTCAAGAAAGCTAGACAGAAAAGAAAGGAGAATTAACCACTCATCTATTCATAAAAATCCTCTCCTCTCTTCAGTCCTCTCTCTAGATGACCTCTCATCCTCTCTCCTGTCTCCTCTCCTGTCTCTCCTCCCTCCCTCCTCTCTACATCCCTAAGGTACAGTTTCATGTCCTTACACATTTCCCTCTGAACGCTCCTCTACCCCCCCCCCCCCCTTCACTTCTCGCCTTACCCTACTTACCCTCACTATGCTTGGGCTCAACAGTCATCTTTTTCAGACGTTTCAGCATGCCCCTCAGGTCAGTGATGCCATACTCGAAGGCGATTTTCTCGTACTCGCTCGGATGGGCATTTTTAAGCAACTCCCACACATCTATTTGCGGCTTCTCGTCTTCAGGCTTCTTCCTCCTGTCAGTCAAAGAAAAGGGAAGTGGTTCCAATTGGCACTTTCAGCAAAGATCAATAAAAGGGGGGGATTTAGTCATATACATATGACAAGGTGTGTGATCATTTTAAAAAACAAATAGGAGTTCTCACTTCTTGGTGGCCTTCAGCAAAGCACTGAAATCCAGGTCTCCCTCATCCTCTCCAGCATCCCTACATGTGTGGAAACAGACATACATTACACTGCTCAAAATATACACCGTAACCAAGATTTAGCATACCTTTCAACACAATTGGATATACCATTAGCATTGAAAGACCCTTCCATGCACACACTGGAAATTTTATAAATAGTCTACGCATACATCTTCCCTCTTGTGTATTTGCAAATATACACACACACTAAGACAGGCTCAAACACAAACCCCAGTACACTTACGCTCTCTTGAAGGCAGACAAAATATCCTCCTTCTCCTCCTGCTGTGCAGCTGAAACAAGAGAAGTTGCAGAGAAGGCACATTAGGGTTGGATCAGATAAAAAAACATCAGTGCGTAAGGAATCTGTGGCAGCGTCACCGAAGCAGCGTCTGATTCCTCTCACCCTCAACAGAGATCTCAAAGGTGGTGCTGTCACATTTGTCTTTCGCTGTCACTTCACACCTGTAGCCGCCAGCATCACCAGGGACAACTTTGATAATATTCATTTCATAAGTGTAGATCTGGGAAAATGTGTGAAATGATTACTTAAATTACAAGACGGTATCATACAGCGTCTAAGATTAATTCCACTTTGTCTCTTTCGATGTCTCAAAGATACACTGACACACATACACACACACCTTGGTATTTCTGTCGTAGGTTTCTTTGAACTGCATATGTTTCCCAGCCTTGCTGGCAAGATCCAACCACTTGCCCTTCAGCCATTTCATGGTGGGTTTCCTTGTAAGGGTGGTTGAGTCGACCCTGGCTGTGAAAGTGACATCCGTTCCTGCCATGCACAAAGAACAGTCAGTATGTTTGAATGGTTTACACACGTTTAACTCATATATCATATACTCATGTGTTACATTATAAGATCATAGTAGATTCCACTTATTGTTCATGTTTTAATACTTATCATTTCATCAACTCATTCATCCATCACCCACCCACCCACTCATCCATCCATCCATCCATCCATCCATCCATCCATCCACCCATCCATCCATCCATCCACCCATCCATCCATCCATCCATCCATCCATCCACCCATCCATCCATCCATCCATCCATC
>JAPQRQ010000012.1:10091676-10110015 GCA_037367365.1 Apogon talboti
ATTCACCACAATTTATTCTAATATATTTGAGAAATATATATATATATATATATATATATATATATAATGCAGATATATAATCATCTGCATTATGCCTATATTTAGTTCACTCACTATATACATGTTTATAAAAGTTCTGAGTTTATTCAAAGAATATTGAATCAAAACAGAGAAAAATGAAGAAAAGGTGACTTTTTCAGCAAAATATCATTAAATGACCATAAAAACAAGTATCGTCAACAACTATCCATGTTTCCATGTTCACTATGGAGCCCCTGAACGTCCTAATTGGTCATATCTGATGAACAAAAAGAGAGAGAAATGCTGAGAAATTCTTTTACCTGAATTATTTCAATGTCTTGATAGTATCAGTTGTTGAAAATTATTAAGGATTTTGGATTATCAGATGTATTTGGACAGCAGAGGCTGTTGAGGTCTTTGAGGGTTCACCTCTACTGTATTTATTAGAACATGTTGTCTTTAGACTCAGATTGTATTTGATATTCAAACCTTTGTGAGGCTTTTATTTCAGTCCATGTTGAAGTAGTCAAAATGATTTCAAATAAAGATGGACGCGGGTCCATTTAACACTTAACCTATTATGTGACATCTTGACTAGCACATAATACACACATGAAGTATAATACTACAAACACTCAAACCATACTTTTGGAGGAACAAAAGTAAATTATCAGCAGACACGAAATAAATAAACGTTGGTCTTCTCTTACCACCTCCATCGTCTGATTCTGCTGTAGACAAGGAAGCAAACTTAACTGATCAAAGCAGCCATGGCACAAATGATTCTTGCACAGGACATGACATACAGATGAACAGTGACTCCAAAAAAACCCCAAAAAATAGAAGCAGCAACATGCACCCTACTATATTTAATTTAAAATGAATTTAAAATAAATGAAGAAATCATAATTAATACAATATTTGAATGAATCACGTTCCGTTTTAGCTCATGCAAAAAACCTGGATGTACAACAGCAAATTATAAAACCAACCATGTTACACCCACTGTAAAGTCAAATCAAGGTTAAGATCACACAAAACATATACTGTACAGTATATGTGACATTAAAAGAGGAAAACAACAAACAGCAAATGTATTTCTCTGCAAAATGACACTGGAGATTTATTGTTAAGTCTGGTAATATCATATTTACATTTATTCAAAGGCAAAACAGACCTTCATCTTGCAGGATGAAGTATACAATATTTTGGTCATGCAGCTTCTTTATATTTCACACAGTGTGTCGCATGTATACACTCATATCTGTGAATACATTAGGTGGATTTTACAGTCAAACGTCTAAAACCAGGAACCAGGAATCTGCCTTACCTCCGTCTGCAGGGGGTGCATCTAAGGAAAATGAATGCATGTTAGCTTACATCCTTATATAAGTGCAAATATATTGGATTGAGTCTGTAAAGGGTGTTGTTTTGTTGCCAAGCTAAGGAGCCTACCATCTTCTTCCGGTTGGACATTGGCTGGACACATGAAAAATGAGGGTTAAACAATATGTAAAGGAAGGAAGATGATGAGCCGGCGAAGGTTACACAAAGACAAAACCCAAATCTAAAACAAAGACATACACCATTGCATAATTCCTCACACTCCACATGCCTGCAGTGACAGATAACCCACAGACGTATGAGAGAAAGAGTGTCCACTGACTGTGAAAATTCATCCACTCACAGTCAATAAACATTATTGAAAAATCCACACAGACGTCTGGTCCGGTCTGTTTCATACAAACAGATCACATGCTAAAAATCAAACTCATCTAGAGATCAGCAACAAAGGGTAACAGGATAATTAATTTCATTAGACGAGTTGTTATCATAATAGCAACACAGGAGCAAAATCAGACCCACATAATGCTGTGATAAATAATCCAATACAATATGATAGCATAATGAGAGGTCTATTAATTTACGCTGAGGAAGTAGGTTCAGCTAACACAAGTGATGCATGCTGTAGGCTAACACACACACACACACAAACTCTCCATCAAAGTAGCATAATAATTATATTTTCTCCTTCAGCAGCTTCATATAGACTCGTGATCCAATTGACTCATAGCCCTATCTTCTTGACAGAGTACTTGCTCTTTTTATTATCTATACCAAAACCACTTGTTCGGCATTATTCAGATAATTACCCTGACTGATTAGTTCAAACACATTTCTCGGGAGCACTCAGTTCAACTCAAAACCACTCCATGTCACATATTAATACATTACGAATATAGCAAACAACTCATAATGACAAAAAATTGAAAAAACCAAAAAAAACAAACGCCCTCACCCTCTTCAACTGTCTCCTCTGGGGCTAAAATTGGTGAATTTTTGTCAGAAATAGCAAATGAGAAGTGACACCTCGCCAACCCCCCCATAGAAAACATACATTAAATACACTTCAGCAGCTGAGTAAACCCTTCCCATCAATGCAGAGCCCATAAAATCCACTGAAGTATCACATGACCCCAGTCAAACTAGACTTGTGAAAGTCATAGCACATTTTTCTCACTGTATCTGTTGTAACATAATGTAAAACAGCTGACAATCTGTCCATCAGTAATATGGTAATGTATGGTAGGATCTCAGTAAGAATGCCTAGGGCAAAAACACACACAAACATATATAGCCCATATGTGTGTGTATGTATGTATATATATATATATATATATATATATATGCATTGGTAATGTTTCTCTCCTGATACAGCAACCTCATACTCATGAATGAATGGTTTGTGCAGATGATGAACGCTCTTAAAGCAGAGGCAGTTGACAATGTATGTGAGTAAAAGTGAAAATGTGAGAGCTATAATCACATCAATGTGTGATATTGTGAAGGTGCATAATAAGATCAGTATTCAGAGGCTGTGGTGCAGCTGACTTACCACCCCCCTCCGGTTTAGCTGAAAAACAAAAGCAGAACAAAAAAAAAAAAACAATCAGAAATATGCATCACGTACTGTATTTATATGCATCATTAACATCATATCATGTGTGACTGCTCTTTATTAACTTTCTGTTGGATTGTACCTATTTTAATTACACACAGTATCTACACATAGTTTATGACGTGTCATTGACTGTTTGCTTGAAACTTATGATTTTCCATTAAACAGGAATGTTTACATAATATCAGATGCAATGGTCTATGTACTGTAGTAGAATGTCATGTATCTAAGACACTAAACTCCATGTAAGAGAATCCAGTCCGTAAAATGACTGGTTTGACATTTCTGTGTAGCTGCATAATATCTGGCACAGATCATGGAAACTGATATGTTGACCTCAGGATTATTTTCTCACTTGCGTATTTGATTTACTTAATATGGCGTCTTTGCTGATTTGTAAGACGCATTCACTCGTTCAAAGTGGAGCGTCAGAAGTTGACATATAGTGTTCGTTTGTTTACACAGGAGTGCGGAGGTTTAATTGTTGAGGCCTAAATCAAGTAAAAGTAACCTCTCCACTGAACTAGAGGGATACGGTATACCCAGCCCCCCAGGGGGTACTATGGGGGTCACTGCAGTTCCTCTAAAGGCCAGGGACGGTATCTGATGACCTCCCTGAAGTCATGCCACATTCTCTTCAGCTGCATGCACTTTCCTTGAATAGTCACTCAAACCTGACCTTGCCTCCTCCACTGTTCTGTTAAGGCTTGTCATAAATGTCTCTGCTAAAATAGGTGCTGGAAAATGAAATTGTATATTTTTTTGGCTTTGAACAAAGACAACTGTAATGATCTAATTATGTTTTCATTCTACTCATGTGAAATGCGTTCAGAATGCATTTAGTTAATCATATAGACTGATTTATGAGCCGTGGTCGTCTTCCATTGTATTAAATGTTGAAATTCCTGCATACAGCGTCTCGCATCACGGTCAAAATGTGTCTCTCAGCTCTAAGAGATAAAATCTATGAGTTGTAAATTTGTTACTTTCTTATTAAACAAATTGCTGATGTAGAAAACAGAGCGTTACCCACCATGACTTTATGTATAAATACAGTGCTTTGTATTCCCTCTGAGAGGATTTAACACCTGCATTCAGTGTAAATCTGCATCAGCATCTGCTAAATCAGTCCACTTGGGTTGATAATCTTGATCGTCTTCAACAAGTTTGGGGTAAATGCAGGGTAATGAACTTCAGAACAGCTGTTCTTTACAGTTTCAACGTTCCCATCAGAGACCTGCAGCGCTTTCCTTTATCGGTAAAGCCAAGCATTATGGTAAATAGATGATTTAACAATATATTCTTTTTGAATGCAATTGTATATATTTCTTTAGAGATGTACCTGTTTCAGTTGGAGAGATTATTATGATTGTTTTTTTATTCAGATATTCCTACAATTTTGTGGTCAGTTACCTTAAGAGTATTTCAGGACACATAACGCATGAATTAGCATGGATGCTTGTACTATTTCTATCATGGTTGTTTAGAGCGCTGCAGGTCTTCACCTCACTGTTTATTTACCTCTCCATGCACATGTTGACATCATTCATCATCCATGACAGCTCGATTTACTACATGTGTAACGACCCAGACATAAAGACAGGTATTGGGTGACCTGACCTTATGAAACTGCTAAGGATCTCTCCAGACAGTGTTCAGGTTCAAGTCTATATGGGTATCTCAGCAGCATTTTCAAGTGGCGTAGATCGTCTTAATGTAAACATTTATAGAAATATAAATAGGTTGTCCAGTCCTATCAAGTAACAGCTTAAAGTTTTACACACTGCAGGTTTCATCATGCCGGAAAATACATTTTTAAGCCACAGCAGCTCCAATTTGCAGCCTACATGTGCCAAATGGATGATTTACAACCGTGTCTGAAACCACTGCATCCGACTCCTCTTTACATCACCGCTGTGGGTATATTCAACGAATTCTATAGCGATTGCATTTGTATTTCTAAAAATGCAAACTCTGTTGGTCCGTCTGACTGACTGGCAACAGGTCCTATTGATCTGAGGGATTTGACATCCTTCCAACAGCGTTTCATCATTGAAATGATGAAAGAAATTACAACCATCAATCAAGCTCTGGTTTCAAACCTCTGACTAACCGCAAGAGTTTTTGGATGAAAGTGAGGATTACATAATGATTTACTGCAAAAAGGGGTACAGCAAAACCTGATACATAGGGGTGTGTCCAACTCTATGAACTTATGAGGAAAGGAAATCAAAGTGGAGAAAGGCCAGGGGTTACTGCAGAGTATTTTTAGCTGTTACTAAGGGTGAGATCTCACCGTTTCATGATACACCTCAGAAAACATCTAAATCCAACTTGCTTTTAAATATGGAAATAATTAATGTTTTTAGGAAATTAGTAGTGTATTAGAGTGAAACACAATTTTTTAGTAGGCAGAATTGATGCTTTTTTTTATTAAATATTATATGAAGCATCAGATTGGTTGATAAATTTACTCAACACTTTACAGATGATTTTGTTTTGACAGACGTCCATGTGGTTCAGCTGTGAAAAGTATACAGGGCTATATCTGTGTTTGCACTGTATAAGGTGAATAAAAGTAATGCCTGTTTATGTGTCTGGGTTAAAAATAAGAAAGGCTGAGATATTAGATGTTAAAAAAAGATTACATGAAGCGCACGCAGTAAGCTCAGAAATTAAAAACAAAGTGCTAACAGCGCCAACAAAGCACATTACAGGTGTTATCGAAGTCCAGTCAAGTGGAAATTAGATGCAGGGCTTTGCGGGGCTCAGCAGTCTTCCCGCAATCTTGGCCAGTAAAACTCAACTCCTCTAATATAGTCATCCCCTGTGGCAGTCTGCGATCTAAAGTTTCTGTCAGGTCAGTGATTTAGAGACCTGCGGGGTGAAAGTGCATGGAAGTATGTCCCTGGGGAGGTGAAGGACAACAGTGAGCAGCCATCACCTGGAGGGGCCAAATGTAAAACAGAGTATCTTACACATTTTCACACTACTAAGCATTCCAGGTGTCATAATATAGATTTACACATTGTATAGGCTCTTGAAAGTATCAATTCTATTATATGGAATGGCTTTAGCGTGACTGCTGTTTAGTTTGTTCATGATAATGACACAAAAATCCTCCTGTGAAGCCTTTAGGAGTGTTTTCTTTTAAAAAAAAAAGTACTAATAATAGATTTATTTATTTATTTATTTTTATTTTAACAAGGACATTAATTCACATTGCTGTAAATGCACCACAGTTAGCCCCATGGCTGCAACCAAGTGTTGCATTTCAATGGCTACAACTTATTTTAAACCAAATGTAAACCACATGAACCAGTCAGTCACAGTAACAAGTCTGAAACATAAGCCGTCTTTCATACATCTTACGCATAGTACACATATAGCTGGCGGCTGGATTGACTTATAAACTTTCCATCACACTACTAACCCTGGTGATGTCATGGCAGCTGACTATGTGATTATTTATTGCCTCCAAGTATTCTTTATGGAGAGATAACAACATGGAGACAAAAGGAGAAATATCTGTTTTTATGAGATCTTTAGCATCTGTAACTAGTTATAAATCATTTTTTATCATGTGTAGCATCAGGACATATTTTCCATATTTCCATTAGTGTGTTTTACCTATTTTGATTAACTACTATTTTCTGAAGCTTTTGTATGTGAGGTGTGTGTGTAAATCGTGCCATATAAATACATTTACTGACTACAGTATGTGTTGCTGCAAACTCGGTAATTTTATGTGACAATAGGTGTCAATATAATATCCTGTTTTTCTACTGTTCTCTCTACTTTTTCTCTAAAACAAGTTCCAATCTTTAATAAAGTAATTTTTTTTTTTTTTTTTTGCGACTGTCTGTTCAACTGTAAAATAAGTTTTTAACAGCCTGATGAGTTCAGTCCAGTTCCTGTGTACCGGTCCACCTCCGTCTCTACAAGATTTTGTCATCTTCTTCTCCATTTTTCCTATCAGTCATCATCATCATCATCAGTTTCCTTGTTTTGCATCATAAAATAATTCCACCTCAGATGCAAATTTATAAAATCAGTGTTTAACAAATAATAATCTTCAACATCCTCAGTAATTTTCATTTAAAGTAGAAATAATTCACCTCCAAACACTAGTCTCTGGACTAATTACAATCAATTATTTTCTCACAAAAAGGATGTGCATACCTGCAGGGACTGGCTCAGGCATGGTTATTCCTGTGTCTTCGCTTTGCCGCTGGAAGACTGCAGGCTTGGGGTTCTTATTCCTTTTATTTCTTCCCCTCTCTCTCCCTGTTATTCAAAGCTCTCCTGGCACTCAAGTCTCCCACACCCTCCCTTGAGCAAGAAGCGCAGGAGAAACTGACGACACCCTTAAGAAGTTCACTGCTCTCACAGTAAGAGAGCGATAAGGTGGTGAGACAAGAAGGTGAAGTGGTGCTGAAAGGGGTCTTACACTTTTATGATAAGATTAATGGTCTGACTAAACCTGTTGAGCTCCAATGTTCGGAGGAGAAGTAGAAAATACACCGAGATGACCCACAACTGACCCGTTTTTGACACATTATCTGGCGCTGCGTGGTGTTAAAAGTACCCTTCAATTATCACCAGCCTTATATCTGGATCAACAAGCATGTACTGATATTTTTGTGGTTTCTTCTAGTTTCACTCAACATTATATTAGCCGTAACAGTTTGGCAGTACATCCTCAGACACTAATGCAAGGTAATGCAAGCTGTCCGTTCTGTTCTTTTCTACACCCCTAACGCCATTTAATAATGTTGGCAAATCTAATATTAACTGTCATTTTATCTGTGGCCCAATGAAAAGACATACAGTATATGTGAAAGATTAAAATGTATGTAAAGGCAGCAATATTATATGTAACATTTATATATATTACTTAAATACTATAAAACTAGATTCATAGCTGGGCATCTAGAGGGATGTTTCATCACATTACTGCAAAACTTTATTCTGTAAAGACACTTTATATGCTAATCATGGTATATTTGCCTGATATGTTATTCAGCAATGCATCTTAAAGCTTGTAAAACTCACCAAACCAAGCAGAAGTTAAGTATGAATAGCTAATGGAGTGAATTCACAGTACTAGTCACATTACAAGTTTCCTGGATGAGCTCCCAAATTGTAACGCAGCGCATCTGAGGTCCTATTTGTAGCACAAAAGCTGGACTTGACTTGGACGAAGCGCAGTCAGCTGACCACAGCACAGTGTAAAGTAACAGTGGTGTTGAATAAAGTTACCCTCTGCTGCATTTTCTGTCCTCTGTTCCCAGGCGTCACATGATGAAGATTCTCCAGTCTCCAGAACCTGTCATCCTCTACACCTTCAAGTCATCAGAAATGTGCATGCATCAACACTAAAACCAACTGTGGAGACAAGTCCCCTGCTGATAGGGTGAAAGTGTAAATCTGTGAAAGCAACATGCATGCGAGTCTACAGGGACCCCCAGACGGCTGGAACTGTAGTTGAAGTGACTGGAATGTTGGAATGTCGAACGAAACTGCAGAGATGGAAGATAGAGAAGAGAGATGGTTCAGGGTAAGAGACGATGGGTGGGAAGTCACTAATCATGAAGTGAAATATGACCTGTGTGTATGGTAAGTTTGGAGTTATTTGTTGATCTTAGCAAAGACGGTTGAAAACAAAACAGTCCAGTTGAAAATAACTTCCTGTTTCAGTGTCACATGCACAGATATGAAGTGGACAGATAGATATTGGCTTCTGCATGCCTGTTTACATACAAGTAGTTTATCAGCAAGTTTCTATTGCCACTTTAGCTCTTTGGAGCCCGAAGTGACTATATTTGGACACAAGGGGCCGTGCTGAAGACCCATCTGCAAGAGGCCATGGGTGAGTTACTACTACTAGGTGCTACTCTACTGACTCTGTTATTTGGTTTATTTGGTCTTCACAGATCCCACAGACAGTAAAATTTCAGCAGTTTTACAAATGTACGGGTAGTCTACTACCAATGCACCACAGGGATGTGATATATTTGGGGTACAACACATATGTGCATCATGCAATGATAAAATTCTACTGAATCTCAGGCTATGACGCATCACTGTAAGATCACTGCTCTCAACCCATGTTTTCTCATTTTACATCTGGGATTAAACAAATTAGCACTGTGTATATGCATTAATTGCAACTTATTGACCACAATTAAAATATGATTTCTTTCTTGGTCAGTAGAAGCTCCAAAGTCCAGCTCATCATGTGACTGAGCTGTCATTCAGACCTGTCAATCGAAGCCCAGCGCAGTAGGCATATATGCCTTCTATTTGCCAATAGAGCTTATTAAGGAATGAAAATTTTAAACATATTACTTATTAGAAGGTACAAATAAAACAAATGAGACTAGAATGGCTCCTGGAAAAAGACATGGACTTAATATTAGTAGAGAAGTTGCACTTACATTCTATTCTATTCTATTCTATTCTATTCTATTCTATTCTATTCTATTCTTTTGTTAACATTTTCATGTAAAATGCTTATATAGTGTTTTTACTTAACTTTACTCATCATTATATTTTTTGTTCCACTTCCATATTTCTGAAAAATTTGTATAAAATTAGTAACATTCTGACCTTAAATAATCATTTATGGCACAAGTAATAGTCTAGTTTCTTCAATTCGCCCACAAGAAGAAATATTAGCTGTTAAACTTGAAAGAAACACTGATTAGACAATTATTGTGATAATTATTGACAACAACTGATATTATTTTTATCATTATAATTAAAATCAATGGGAATAGGAAGTCCTCCAAGCTGTATGTGTTTCCTAATATTTTTGTCCATATAGTGTAATCCTGTAGGAGACAGGAGCTTTTTGAGATACCTCCAGTGGCTGTTAGCAGGATTAAGCTTTAAGAAACTTAAGCATGGGCTTCATTGCAGAGCTGAAGTCCTTGCCCCTCGGTCATGTGGGTTCTCCACTGCACCCCACCCCCCACCCCTGAGGAATAGAGACGCCAATCCCACTATCCTGTTCCTTTAAATGGGAGAATTGAATGCGATCACAGATAACAGCTGATCCTAGTGCTTTATTCATCATCCAAGTAAAAATTGGAGCTATTTTTCAGACGTCATTTATCTTCTTAACAGTTTGATAAAGTGGCATTTGTCAGACACACAAATCAGGAGAAAATTGACTTCATTTGCTAACTCAGCAACACTGTTGCAAGATCTGACAACACATATCTTATTTAAAGAACTTAAAAACCAATGGTGATGTGTAATGAATGATAATTACAATGACATAATGTTAGTTGCCAGTAAAAACATATTAGTGTATTATTATGCATTTCTACCTTAATACTGTACCTCCATTCATCTATATGAGGTCCTCAACCCTTCCTCTGCAGCCACTTGGGAGGTGTTGTGTTTCATACTATCGTTTCAGCGTACTGTGCACCTCCTTTCTTTGACATTAGCTAACTCTACTTTTAAAGTGTAACTTTCCTCTCCTTCAGAGTCTAACCCCACCCACTGCAAGGTTCTGAAAAGTCCTGCAAATCAAAAAACAGGCTGAGAGTGTGGTGATCAGTGTCTGAATGCGCAGGTGTGGATGTGAGACAAGAGCATCTGCATGACAACCAATCACAAGACGCCTGCACACCCATAAGAGGGTCTGACAGGGTTAGTCTGAGTTATTTTACTGGTTTAACCAACTGAGAAAGCCTGCCTGAAAACATTCATATCTGCTTAAGAGAATACTATATTTAGAATATTTTTTCCCCCACTATTTTGTCATACAATTTACAGACAGACACATGTTGTGCACCTTGTGCCACTGTATTATCTGGTGCTTTAATATCTTATGTCCATTTCATACCAGCAAACAAACTAATAATTAATTAATTAATTAGTACTGCAGCGTACGCCTGCAGTATGACCAGAAACTGAGGAAGGTTTAGCAGACTCCAAAGGGAGGGTACATGGACTCAGTAATTTTTTTATTTTTTATTTTTTTATACAAATTCCATGACTAATAGAAAATTTTCTGTGAACAGGTGTAGAAAGACACTGAAGACTCTGAAGAACACTCACAGACCTTATTGATGTACAGTATGACACAGGAAACATGCATTGGAATAAGCTTGTGAGAACAGATTGCGCAATACTAGGGTGGAGAATGCACTTACCATTGCACAAAGCTTATATAGTACAAATACATTAATTCAGTCATTTGTTCAAGATAGAGGATAGAGTGTGTGTTTCTTCATAATTGGCTGAATAGCATACACCTACTCATACACCAAATTTAAGGAAAAGACAGTGACTGACAAATGTATGCACACTAATAAAGGAGACAGAAGCAGATAGTTTAGGTCCACTGTCTCAGAACCTTGGCCTATTGACATATTGAGGCCATAAAAATCAGATAACTGGGAGTAATCAGATGATTGAAATAATCAGATCTGACGCGTTTACATGCACTTCAGAAATACAATAATTGATAAACCCTTGTTTAGATGTTTCAGTCTATTATTGGATTTCTT
Organism: Apogon talboti; assembly: GCA_037367365.1. Taxonomy (NCBI): domain Eukaryota; kingdom Metazoa; phylum Chordata; class Actinopteri; order Kurtiformes; family Apogonidae; genus Apogon; species Apogon talboti. Next base: position 10,103,185 of record JAPQRQ010000012.1, read on the forward strand.
TCAAGTACGTACATAGTGATGGTAGAATCTAACTTCCTATTATTGTCTTCCACTTGTGTTTGGCCACTTCCATTTTCTACTTTTTTTTTTTTTTTTTACATATGCACAGATGTAAAATAATGAAATAAATCAGATTAACAGGCACACATTAAGACATCAGAGAAATCCAGGAGTGTTAATGTGATTTCTCATAATCAGATTATTGTCGGTATTTAATTAATCATATCAGATTATGCTGTTTACACGCACCATGACCTGCGCCTTAACCTCAGAACTAGATGGCTGAAGCTACGGGTTTAGTTAGGATTTAGAACGGTTACAAGGACTTATTCTCATTGTGTGACTCAGCTTCTTCATCAAGGTGGGAAGGTTCATGAGGACTTTAAAATAGGAAGTTGTGTGTGGATTTGTTTTCATTGACAAAATACAGGTTTTTACATGTTTGTTGATTTTTCTGTCATCACCAGTATCAAATGACTGATGTTTCACCATAATTAGGTCATATATCTCTGTTTGCACCTCTAAAGACATGTTTTAAGCTAATAACTCTCCTGACTGGCTACATTCATAAACCTGAAACAATCTATGTACTGGTTTTTATTGACAACTCAGTTTTTGTTGATTTAAAGCTTTTCTTTTTCTCTACAGCAGGGGTGTAAAACTCATTTTAGTTCAGGGGTCACATTCAGCCCAATTCAATCTCAAGTGGGCCAAACCATTAAAATAATAGCATAATAACCTACAAATACTGACAACTCCAAGTTTTTCTTTTTGTTTTAGCACACTAAAAAACATTAAATTATGAAACTATTTACATTTACAAATTATCCTTTCACAAAAAAGATAATAACTAGAATAACCAGGAAAAAAAAGAAATTTCTTAAGAAAAATAAGTGGGTTTTTTTTATATTATGCATGAAATTATTGTTTGTACATGTGCATTAGACACAATGTTACACAAACTTTTTGGTAACAGGCATAATATTGTTGAAATTTGGAACCAAAATTAGAATAATTTTATGTGTTAGCTTACAAATGCACAAAACATTTAGTGATATTTAGTAGTAGAATATTGCTAAAATTACACTTAATTGACAGGTTGTTTACATTTTATTGTTAAAGAATTATTGTACTTGGTCTGTATGTGGCCCCTGAAGTAAAAAGTTCAACACCCTTGACTGTTAATAACTTCAGTGTAATTTTTGCACTTTGTACAATCATGCCGTGGGCCGGATTGGAGCCTTTGGAGAGCCGGTTTTGGCCCACAGGCCGCATGTTTGACACCTGTGCTCTCCAGCAACAACAGTGTGCAACACTAGCTAAAGTTAGCTTAGACATGGCGTTGTAAATATTAACCAGTGACAACCAGGCATATGCAAACTCTAATACAAATTTCACGTATATAAGTACACTAGTACATGCAGATCTTACAGTTTGATCCTTTAATCATGTAGAAGCATCCTCAAAATGTACTTCTCACACACAAGCCTTGAATAAATATATTAAGGCTGTGTCAATAATGTGTTGATACAGCACTTATAATACAAGGGTCATTACATTGTGTAATATGGGGATACTGCAAGTAAGGCAATATCGCGGTGTTTCAAAGTATGAACAACACGCTACTATACTAATAGTGTACCCTTATGTCACTTCCTGTCTGAGTGTATGCGTTACATCGGAGTTGAGGAGTCAGTGGCTGAAGGTCAGACTGACTAGATCATAACGACCCAGATGTGGGATAAAGAGTGTGTGTGTGTGTGTGTGTGTGTGTGTGGGACACATATCAATGAAGTAGCCTTAAAGGATTTCAGTGTTAGATTTGCTTACGCACTTACATGACATTTGTAACATCTGTTGAAACTGAGTGAAACTGACTGCATTTTTGTACTTCTCTATGTGGCAGAAGAAAGACACTGAAAACTCCAGGCACAAAACAGACTCCAATGAAGCATGTGTGAACCTTCCATCTATACATTTTTATATAACATCTATGAAACAAAAACAAATAAACACACACAACAGACTATCACAGGATAGGCCGAATGCATGTGAATAGAATAGAATAGAATAGAATAGAATAGAATAGGTCTTTAACATCACTGTCATAGAAACAAGGAAAATCAGTTTAGCAGCTCGGTTCTATTTAGCAGCAAAACACTTAAAGATATTACACAAAATTCAGAAAAATGTAGGCATGTGCAAAAGCTGCAGGATAAAATATTAAATATACACATGCTACTAGAGTACTGTTAAACTACTGAAATATAGATGAGAAATATGGACAACAAATAAGTATATATACAGGCAATATAGGATATATACAGGTAAGATTAGTGTGTGTTATATTTAAAGGTTATATTTAATTTTGTGTAACTTTCATACTACAGTATCTAGTATATTATCTCCATGGTTACAGTTCTTATGTGATAGTCTGCTTTAAAATCAGAACACTGGCCATTGTCTCAAAGTGTTGGATGTGGGATGAGGGATAAAAATTCTGTACAGTCCCAAAGTGGGACCCACCTCGTCCTACTCAAGACAGATTACAACACTGCCATCTAGAGGTTGGAGGTATGTATTACATACAAGCTATTAATTTAGCATCAATACTGTTTTGGAGAATGAATACTTTATTAATGAAAATATATCCAGTCTGATCATACATTTAGTCAGTTTTGCTCAAGTCATAAACACAAAAGAGCGTACTTCAAAAATTTAACAAGTTGCTATGTATGGTTATGTGTTTGATGCATCACAATAGTATGGTTGACCTCACAGTAGTGAAACAGAATGGTGACGTGATAGATAGTAACCATCTAAATAATAAGTAGACAGACTGAATCAAAAAAGCCCTGATGAGACACAGATGTGGAAAATGTAAATAAAATGATGATGAATGACGGCAGTGAACGGCAGTGAACAGTGTGTGTCCACGCGCGCTGCGATATGTAAGTGTGTGTATGAGCAAAGAAAGAGAGACAGATGGGGAGGGCTGCGCGTATATTAAATTTCCCAGAGAATACTTTGAGTAGTTTAGCTCCTGAAAATAAAAATTGAAATGGTTGTGAGATGAAGATTCATTGGCAACATGAAAATAACTCTTTCCCAGTCAGCATCCTCTGTATCTAATGTGATTAGTCAGTGATTAGTCCAGAATCTGTGAAGATACGCTTTAATGGAGTGTCTGCTCCTACAGATTTAAATTGAATTTAACTGACAATTTGCTTTGCATGGAGAGGATTCTAGCTGATGTAGTATTTTCAATAGAAATGCTGAAATGTCCGTTTTAGGCCTGTAGCATTTAACAGTTGGAGATATGGCCAAAGCCTGGAGGGATATAGTATGCATACTGCATTAAGGAGGGACTCAGGGATGCTTCACTTCCACTGCTTTTTATTGATGTGGTTAAATATTCTTTATTTCTAATCTTAGATGTTTCCATTTATGGTGACATTTAAAACTTTGATCACGGAGGCTGTATTGAGATGCACCGAGTGTCAAGTTTTGATGCGTCTCTTTTTATCTACTTGCTGTCTCATGGGTAGTATGCATTCCTCAATTCTACCAGTGCGACTTCCATTTATATTCCCCACCGCCATAGCTAGTATTTAGACTTTTCATCATGACCATTTTGGCGTCTTGTTGCATTTGAGACTCGGCTATGTCGTTGGTGGCTTTGTGTCATATAGTGCAATACATTTTCTAAGTTTAAAGCCTACTCCCAAAGCCACTCCGTGATCTGATAAGGGAATTGAATTGGAGGACAGCTATAAATATCTAGAGACTTTCACTGATAGCAAACTTCAGAGACAGTCACAGAGATAATTTGCAGCTTTTGTTTTCCCCACAGAATATGAAATCCTTTAAAATCTGCTAAAATGATGACCTTGTGCTGCCATCTGTTTTTAGCTTTGTGAGTAGCTCCGCTCTGCTCGACTTCTGATTGGAGCTCCACGTAGACAGCTAAAACATCTATAAAGGTCATGTGTTGAAAGATGAACGTCTTTTTTCACTCAAAGAGAGACTGATACCTTGTTGTTGCTCTTTACGTTAGGGCAGAAGGACCAGGGTCTTCTTCTTTTCTCCTCCAATTAGATGTCTTAATTTAAACATGGGTTTGTCTGTGTACTGCCACAGCTCTGCACTTTACACTAATTACTGCCCTGTCTGGTGAGTAACATGGGTTCAGTAAATCAAGCTGACTCTTGATGATCATCCTTTTAGTCTATATTAAGTCTTGTCTATGTGGACTATCTCTATTTCTATTCATTCTGTTGATTGAAGATTCCATCACATTGACATTTCTGCATTTAATTAGTCTTTAATTACATTTTCTACTTGAAATATATCTGTAATTGAGACGAATGTTTTGTAGCCACGAATTAATCAGTTATTTGGAATGAAAGCCGTGAAATAACATTTTAAAGAAACTCACACAGTCACCAGCTGTTGTCGAGGATATGTATCGTCACTGAATATATAACACTGTGGCCCCATCTTGTGGATATATTGTGTAGTTCATTGTAACCCTTTGGGGGTCATTTTCTTCTTTTATTATTTATTAAATTAATATGTTGCCCATTGAATTGGAATAACATATTTTTAAACATTTGTCATGAAATTATTGTGACAATGTGATTCATTCTTGATAGATAAAGTGTAAATGTCATATGTAATTAGTGCACTTTAACCCGTCACGAGCTGAACACACTGCACACTGCAGACTAGGGGCAGTGGTCCAGTGGCTGGAGAGTAAATAGGGGTGGAGTGCCTTGCTCAAGGACATGTCAGCCAGCAGTTTCTCTGCTGGTTTGGGGAACTGACCTGGTTACCCTTAGGACACAAGCCGCTTCTCCAATCTTCCAGATAATTTTTTACATTTGACCTGGACTGGAAAACAAATGTATATTTTTTGTAGCTTAAAATAAGTTTTATATTAATATTATTACGTTACCTGGTTATTAAGCATTTACAGTGCTGTTGAAAGCCTTATTCAGGTAGAGTATGAGGATCTATCTATCTATCTATCTATCTATCTATCTATCTATCTATCTATCTATCTATCTATCTATCTATCTATCTATCTATACTTTTTTCTTTTTTTTTGCAAACTGGCAGCACATGGATAGACCTATGGAAAGTAATTAAGTATTGGTGAATAAAGATGGGTGAAAACTCATAGTGTATGTATTGATATTTAAAGTAAACCTCTATTTCTTAACCCTAACAACATCCACCAGCATCCACAACAACAATGTCCTAAAAAAAACCAAAAAAAGTAGTAGTTAAAACACTGTTACAACATAGTCCTATATGTATCTAAAAATGTTGATTCAACACATTTTTTTTGTTCACAAATGTTGACATTATACCTGCTCTCCAGAAATATAAAATGACTTTTTGTTGTGGAGACTGTGAGCACATGTACATAACATCACATTAATCACATTAATAATCATAAAGTGAATGTGTAGAATCACACTAATAATGTTATGTATAACTCTAGTTGTACATTTAGTGTCTATATTAGATCCAATTGTGTTGAAAGAATGAGTTTACATATAGATATGTGTAGTTTTCAAATTAACACAATATGTGAGTTTATTCTTAAGCATTCAACACAACATGAATGATGTATATTAACACATTTCCTCATATATTTAGTCCAGATGTACATAGTTTGATAATAAGACTGACTTATTTTATACTGACTTTATTGTTTATGGTTCTACATACATTTTATGACACATACAATAATATTAATATACTTGCATTTACTTACTTTTACTTGTAACAAGTGTGATGTGAGTACGTTCACATTTTATACAAGTACAATTTTACTAAGTGATAGGATTTCATTTCTTCAAACACCATAATTAGACTTATATTGGTCTTATGTTACTGTGAGTGACTGAACAAACAATAAAAATAAATAAATAAATAATCAATTTACAGAAAACAAAAATTAAATTCTGGGTCAAATGAGCAGAACTCTATACTGGGTATGTTTTACCACAAAAAATATTGGCCCTCAATAATGGCTACTGCCATCCTTAATATCTTCAGTGAGTTTCCTGTTGGTGTAATCGCAACATCACTTCATTTTCCAATAGTTTCCAAGAAAAATTAGCAGTTCAAGCAGTCACATGATTTTAACCCTAACCCTAACCCTAACCCTTAAAGAATGTTTTTTAAAACAATTTGGGTGGCCAAGCACAAGGTATAATCTGTCAATGATACATATCTTTCCATCCTGACACATTTACTGTCTGAAAATCCTAAACAGAGAATGTGTTAATATTAGCAACACGAACTCCTCTCATCAGGCAGAGTTTGAGCCAGTTTTAACAGTTTTCTTTCTTTTTTTTGTTTTAACAATACAGCTTAGTGAAGTGGAATGGAGTTTTCAGTAGATACATCACTTTTAACTTTTGACTCATTAAGACATGTTACTTATTTTGACTCACCCATACGTTTCTCTTTCATGGTGAATATTTCTAAGAATATACAAGCTGTGGCTTTTTCAGCATGAATATGCTATACTTATAACAGCCAATAGGGGGAGACAAAGACAAATTATTATTATTATTTTCTTTACCCGGTTGATTAATTTGGCTTTAACTTTAAAACAGGGCAACACGCTTGAATTGGAAGAAGGTATTGAAGTCAGTTTATATCACTGGATTAAGATCTATTTTCTTTTCTACTTTTCATTTTCTTTCATTTTTTCTTTTACAGAATATACAATATACATATGTGTAAGTTTATGACCTAAAATACAGTATATTGACTTTCCATAGAGCCAGTAGTGCTTAACCCTTTAACCCC
>JAPQRQ010000012.1:10112707-10122765 GCA_037367365.1 Apogon talboti
CTCTTTTTTTCTAAATCAGTCCAGCTGCTTTTTGACACCTGGTTGAACTCCAAAAAGCAGTTACACGGTCAAAACTCGATAAAAACACAGTAAAAAAAATAAAGGAAAATCACCACGACAGAACAAACAACAGTAAAAACAAAAAACAGCAAGGAAAACAGTGTTAAAAAAAAGCCCAAACCCTATATTTTTATGGCCAGTTGTCTCACTGACTGCTCTGTGTTGTGCCCCCATTCCACAGGTGGAGGGGGTGCACTGAGCATGCTCAGATGTCTATGGAAAGAACAAGGTCTATTCTACCAGTATGATTGGAAATTTTTCTTATTGAGCAAATGGTTGAATTTTTATGAATATTTAGAATACACTATACATTCAGAACGTTCACCTGAGACACGTCAGGGGTTAAAGGGTTAAATCAGCTCCATGTTTTCTGCAATGTTCTTTGTGTTATGTATCTAAAGTTATGTGATTTTTGCTTTTGAAAATTACTTTTAATAGGTGAGGTGAATGCACAAATGCAGTTGCTGTGCAGACTTTACAAAAAAAAAGTAGTTTTTCTATATACTATACAGTCTGTGGTTCTCTCTGATCATTAATCTTCTTAAAATAATTTTGATATCTTGGGTTAATTGAGCAAGCAGTTCCGTCCTAAATCTCCTGTCCTATTTTATCATCCCTTCTCCTCTATCCACACCCTCTAATTTGACCCATTTATGTGCTCACATGTGCTCTTGTTTATTACTTCCCCGGACCCCACCAGTCTAATCCTCTGGCTGCCCCGCTCAATGTTAACAGGGGAAGGTGGAGAATGAAAGATCCAGAACAGCTGAAACTATGGTGCAGTTTGTATGCATCACATGACATTCATGGATTAATGTCGCCGAGCTGTAAAGTTATATTTATAAATCATGACTTATCACTTAGGGGTTGCGTCATTAAATACAGAGGGGATGACAATTTAAAGGAAAAAAACAACATCCTATTAAGGTGTTGGAGTACCGTGTGCTGCCAGAACAGCTCCATTGCATCATAGCATTGATTCTCCAGACTGTGAACTTTACTGCAGGGACGACCACAGAGTCTGACAAATAGTACGGAACAAAATCTCCCATAATTGATTTCCCGGATTGAAATCTGGCCACTGTGAAAGTCATAGCATATGATTCGTATCATTTTTGTTCAGTGGCGCCTCATTCCTGATGGATGAAGGTGGGGTATTCCTGAAAGAGTCTAAGGTTTTTCCCTCTAATTTATGACCCGTCTGTATATTTAGCATGAAATGTTAGCCAGGCACATGCAGACTCAACTTTTACGTAAGCGCATGCATTGTTCCTGAAATATTGTTTTTAAAGAAATGCGGGGATTTAAAAGCAAACACTAATGAGGAGATTAAATATAATAACATATGACTGGATGCAGTTTGATGAGCGATGGAAAAACGAGGCTAAAACATCCCAGTTATAGGAGCTGCCAGATTGCTTCTGCTCCCATCTGTGTTTGCATCTGATGAAATCTTAATAGTGATCAGTAATTAAAGCTGTCAGCTACATATTTAATCCCCCTAATTCTCTGAAAACTCCCATGGGAAACTAAAATCTTCCGTGATGGGGTAGAATTTCTACAGCGTCAAGAGGAAGTGTCCGCAGGCCGCTTGAGTTACAGTTTGCTGAAAGGTAATTATCGGATATTTGACCAGTGATGCTAAAAAAGAATCTGTCTGCACTGATTGATCTATAAAAGAGGAAATAAAAATGAACTGTACCAACTTGTCTCAAAATTATGCATCTGTATGTAGTTTTTTATACACAATTTCACTTTCTCTTTTTTAATATATTTTATCGTCTTACTTTTAATTATTATTATTATTAGCATTATTATTATGGAACCTTTATTTAACCAGAGACTGTAAAAGAGATTCAGAACCTCTTTTACAAGGGAGTACTGGCCAAGACAAATACAACACACAGTTACAGGATTACACAGTTAAAATACATATAACAGACACACTCAACAATATCATGTTTTTATGTATGGAATTCTTAGCTTATTTTTAATACTGTGAAACACATTAGTCCGCTTAGGTTGTTATAATGTGCATTATAAAAAAAAAGATTCATTGATTGATCGATTGACTCAGTGTTTAAGAATCAAATCGAATCATTTATTTGATTGTATTTTCACACAAAATTTCAAGATAAAAAAAAAATACATGCAGCTATGAATTCAAGGTGTACAGTGCACAGTGCCACAAAAATACATACAGTGTGATACAATTAAACATTAAATATTCCAACAAAGAACATGTTACACAGACACAACAAATAAATAGCAGCTTACTGGTGAATGTGTACATACTGTTTGTGTTTTTAATGACTCTATAATGTGATTTTAGAGTTATGATAGAGGGCTATGCAAATATAACAGACTTTACTTGAAGAATGGAAATGGAAAGTGCTCACTGTCTATTCCTCACGTGGAACTAACACACATGATGACTTCTGCCCTACCCAGAACCCCGGCATCATTTTCCCTTTGAAGGAACTCTTAATCTGGTGCAGCAGCCGGACCTCCTTCCCGACCCCACTCCCATCTCCCTTGTCCACTTCTTCAACTGCATAGAAGTTGATGACCCCGGCTGGATGGTCAATGTACACCCCGATGGTGGAGCTCTGGGGAACATCCCAGATTTCTGTGTTAACACCACTGAACCACACCTGGTAGTGGGATCCTCCCCAACCGATACCCCAGGAGTCGTCATTCTCCCCCAGCCCACATGGTCCGTCAGTTCCCCTCCTGGCAGCGCCTTCATATGCAATTCCAGCAACCACCCACCCTAGATATTTAATTTCCCAATATGCTCGGAAACCCAAGATGCCTTCTTTGCAAAGAACCTTAAAGAAAACAAGGGAAAATTAATTTAGTGTAAAAGGATAGTTAAATTTAGATGTGTGAGTCTTGTGTAAAACCTGCCTGTGGGACATGCTCATATCTCTCTGGTCTGTCCAGAACGGGACAAGTAACATCATCAGTCATGCGTGCCAACTTGGCTCCACCCTCTGTGATCCACAACATTTTATTCGCTGTCTTGTCGTCAAAGGAGAGGTTGATCCAGTCTGTGGGACATGAAAGATATAGAACCACAACAGATGATTAGAGAAATAATCACAAGGGAGGCACGAAGCAGCATTTAAGGTAACCTAGACTATTGTTCTTACATTTTAGAAGATCAGATCTGCATGTAGGCTCTGGGATGTTGGGCTCATAGTCTGGTATATTCTCTGAGCAATGGGGGATATAACATTAAAGGATGTGAATGACAGTGATGAGATAAAAGATAGGAAATGCTCTTGTAATAAGACAAAGACACCATCACGCCCTCAGTATGTTCACAAGCAATGGGATCCCCACAACAGTGAAAGTGAAAAGCACATTTTAGAGAGAATAGATGAAAATCCCACCAGCAGGAGAAGCTCCATCCTTCGATTTTGTTCCTGTTAAAATGAGACAAGCATTAGTGAGGAACACATTTCTTTGTTCCATGTACAAACCAATAGTTTTTAGATCTAAAATAAACAAAAACAGATCCTGTCCTCCTGTCTTTTGTTCATAAAGACTGTCTGAACTTGCTGTTTTACCAATTTCTGCCACTTAAAATCCTATTCCACTGTATGTGATCTTATATTTTCTGCCAAGAGTTAAAAAGCAGAACCTTACCAGCTCTGTTGGCTGCAGGCATGATTCTCTTATTGGGAGCACTGGTTGGCATCTTTATCTCTTCTCGCTGAGTTGAGGCTTTCAGAACGCTGCCGTCTGTCAGCGGTAAACTGCTGCAATGATGCAAATGGCTTCCTTATATACTCCCATGAAAGGGGGTATTAAAGGTTTTGGGGGCCCTGGGGGTTCTGTCAGAGAAGTTTTGGTCAGGTATGTAGAGATAATGAGCTCACTAATGGGCGTGCTGCACAGCCTGCCAAACCAGGATATGCCCATCAGTGCCAACACCTGACCTGCTGACCGATATTTATCTAAGTTCTGGATGTGTTAGCACAATTATCCTGTCATCGTGGTAATCAAACACACATCTAGGAACCCGATATGGTTTCAGAAACAGAACAATAGTATTACCAAAGCCTGGATAAACAGGGCTTAACTGCACTTTTGGGAGAGGAAGGAAAAGGGAGCCTGTTTCAGTGAAGTGGACCTTATGTAATATTGACCATTTAGTGCATCATGTAAAGTATCATATGTTGAAAAATGTACCTTAACTTTGTTTCTGTCCTTTAATGATACTTTAGGTCAAGATGTGGTTGGATGTGACACCTTTGGCCAAATAAATTATATTCAGTAAGAGTAAGTTATAGCAATATGTAAGTGTATCTCTGACAAGCCATGAAAAGTAAGGCAAACTTTCATTTTGAGATATTTTTTTACATTAACAACATCATGTCACCTACTGCACACTTGTTGCTTTATTTATTATTATAAGAATTTTTTGGGGGTAATTTTTAGCCGCTTTAACACATTTTTATGTTTTGATTTTTTTATTGTATTTGATACATATTGTCTTGTCCTGCTGTATGTTTGAATTTCCCCCTTGGGGGATCAATAAAATATATCTTATCTTGTGTTTTTTTATAGACCTTTATTTAATTCAAGGAGATTTGCGTAGTTTAACAAAACATTTGCCCTAAACCCACCCCACACATAAATATACACATCTATACTTGCTAACATATACATATTTATGCACACACACACCCACACACACACACACACACACACACACACACACATATATATATATATATATATATACAGTATATATATATATAATCTTATCTTATCTTATTTATCTTACCTTATCTTATCATTTTTGTCATTTGGCCTTGTCAACTTATGATCATTTTTGTAAATGTAAATTAACATGAAGTTGTTTATGTTATGTGATGAATAAACAAGAAAAATCTGTATGTCCTTATTACATGGAAATGTCTCGTGAAAATGTGAAAATATGTTGTTATAGCTATACATTTTTCACTTATTTTTAACTGAAATTTAAATTTCCATCAACCTTCAGCAGGAATAAAAGTGCCACCTTTATATTTGATATTCAGATACACACATTTTCTGTCAGACTTAAAGTGAAAGCTCACTGGTTCGTCTTTTGTTAGAGATCATGTTTCTCCCTGTTCTATAGTGTCTAGTTTTTTATGACTGCGTATACAAACCAGTTCGTGTCCCCTCTTTAAATGAATACCACTGGGCAGGCTGGGACGGCTCCAGTAGCTGTTACTGTACCGTAGTATGTCAGTTTAACTGCGAACATTGGCCTAGTCAGTCATCTGCTTTCACAGACTGGAACATTAGAAGGACGGTGCAGCCTTGAGTAGAGGTTTGGCAGGGGGCCGAAACAGTAAACACCTCGGACACGCCACCTGCAGTGGAGAGCACATCACAAGAAACGGTTTACGACCAGTGAGATTTTTTTCACTCAAACCAGTCTGTGTGTATTAGACTGTGTGTGATGGTAAATGGCTGATGTGATAATACAGGTCAAGAGTGCTACTAAGCCTGGCATAAAGAACTGAGCAACCTTCAGTCAAATGACACAGCTGCCGTAGTATTTAGGGTAATATTTAGGTTAATCGTAGCCAATACAACCATTGTGTACATGTCATATAAACTGTCTGTGTGTATTTATAAGAAGTGGAACAGTCCTGCTGTCGCCACTTTAGTGTGAGGCTACTATAAAGTCTCATACATCAAAGTAAATGTTTGCAGAGTACCATAGTTTCTCTTTTATGAATGGTATATATATACAGTATATACAGTATATATACATATAGTGTATTAACATGGATTGTGACTGTACAGGATATTGCAATGTGAAGGTAATTTAATGTGTAATCAGAAATCAGAGCTGAATTCTCTGTTTTTTTACTTAAACATGATACATTTTACAACTTAATCATGTCAGACAAATCACTATTTTTCACATGATGCGTGCTTATTACAAAAAGCTGTTTTTGCACCTGTTGGACCTCTTGCTGTTCCTGGATTTAAGTCTTTGCAGCTGCATACTCAGAATGTGTGTGTATATACGTGCATATGTGTCTGTGTATGTGAATGCATGAGGTTGGGTGTGTGTGCTTTTGCAAATATGAATCATCCTATACCATGAATGCTGTCACTGTGCAATGTAGTGGTGTTGGATGGGGCGGGATCTACTAGGAGGTGTGTTACAGACACTGAAGCATCCACCCGACCTTTTTAAGGAAAACCATACATACTGAGATCCAATGACAAGCCTCTTTCCTCCCCCCCATCCCATTGGCAAGTGTTGTCTCACGCTCAAGTCCACGCCACTGACTGTCATTCCTTCACCTCTGTCCTGCATTTAAGGTATATAAGCAGGGCTTTAAGCTGTCACACAGTGGAGCCCACAACGACTCATCATACTCCACACCAGTGGCATCAGGCTGAGACAGGCTTAAACTCTTAGTCCATCCTGAAGTTGGTATCAAGATGCCCACCACCACAAGAATCATTTCTGAAACCCGGAAGTCAGATAAAGGTGAACTTTATGTTTTGTTTTGTTTTGTTTTTTTTATTTCACACCATTACACATGTTATTTTATTTAATCTCACGACACTTTTCTGAAGAGTTACGTTCATTTTAATGAGTCCTGTCAAATTAAACTGCATTTTACAGCATTTAATAGATTGTATCACGAGCAATGCCGGTAATGGACTGATTATACAACCTCAGCAGCCGCAAAGTCTGTAGAAGAGCAGCTTGTTATGATCCTCTAGAGAGAGATCCTGAGTGAATGGGTCACTAAAGTTTATGTCAGTGTGAAAAAATGTCATATTTCACCAACTGATTTCATGTCTGTCTTTATGAGGGGCATTTAATGGTTTTACCACCTGAGGTCTGGGAGTGGAAGCCTTTTCTTCATTAAAAAAAGATTGAACATGCTTTATGTATTTAACACGCCGCATGTACAATGTAAGGTATGAAAAAAAAAAGCAGTTTGAGTCAATGTGGTTTGAACTGCATGTAAAATTGCAAGAATAGGGTGTTGACAAAGAAAAACTTTTTTTTCTTTTTAAATTAATTTCCTGTGTAACCGGGATTTAATGGTGAACATGTGTGTTTTGTTTTGAGGCTATCTCTCCTTTATGTGGACTTTACATGCAAAGAAATACATAATTTTAGTGACATTTTTACTATTTATGTACTTAAAGTTTAACTTGAAATAGAGTAGATGTAGTAGGTTTACTAACTGTTAATCATAAACATTCAATTAGACTGTGTGTGAACAAACCCTGCACAAGTAGGGCACTTTCGGGCGGCTTTGAGCTTAAATGTTTTGTGTGGTATTGCGTTGTAATGTAATGAGGGTGGACAAAGCAGTTATTTTCATCACCTTGTTCTATATCCAGACAGGTGGCTTAAAATTCTTGCATGGTCTCTTTCAGCTGCCACTCAACACAGAGATAAATATCAGCTCATTTAGACATGGCATGCATACTGTGTAACGTAAAAATAACCGTTAAGTAAGAAAAATGCGCGTAATGATGACAGGGAGATTTACAGTCAGAGCAGTGGAGGAACGCAGCCTCACCTTGAACCCTTTCTAAATATTTTACCAGACATAAACACAACTTTACTTTCATTCATTTCACCCGGAATTAATGCAGTTTATTACTTTTAAGGTTGTGGAGACCAACTGCCTTATGATAAACATGTTAAAGGGCTTTTTGGAGTGGCTTGCACTTTTTGTTGATATAAATAAATACATTAGTTAATGTTAGTCAATGTTGACAACTTAATGCTCTGGGGATCAATGGTCTCAGCTTTCTGATTTCTTTCCTTGGCAAAAACCAGAAGACAAGACATGTGCAGACACATGATACTAATGTATTAGTTACCAATTTGGCACCGCTTTCAAGCTTGTTATGTAACAGTGATTAATCAAAATCTGACATCAACAATTAAATTTAAAGCAACCTATATAATTGAAAAAGCCCATTTTAGTTTTCATTTGTATTTTATTTAGAAAAGTCCTCCATATTAGTCAATTTAGGGATGACAATAGTTTGTTTGTTTTTTTCCTATAACTTCTACTGGTGTACAGCTACTTTTACTTTGAGATCAAAGCCTTCACCGCATGTTGTGAATTATTAAAACAAATGTAACATCAGCACAACCTGCCTCTCTGATCTGTTAGTATAGTGTCCCTATCTGCTCCTCTGATAAATTAATGGAAGCTCCCTATTCCCAGTTTGACTGAGGCCAGAGCTGCAGCATGTGAGGTGTCTTAGTAATTCCAACCTCTTGGCATGAATGAACCACTGGCTCCAGAAAGCATGCAGTTGCTGATGTGATGATCTGACAGAGGCAGATGGTTTTCTAAGTATACACCATTTTTCAGAAGCTCCCTTCATCACCTGTTGATACACACCTGACACATACTATTGCCTATAGAGTATTTATAGCAACCCGGTATGGTTATCTTGATCTGCGTTGCTGTGGTGAAACCTATTTTGTTTTTGTTTGTTGATGTTATTTGTTTTTTTACAGGAAAGAAGTCCAAATCTGGCAACACACCCGCAGGTAAGACACTCGCATTAACACAGGCTTTACTGATGCAGAGTTGAACCGAGGTATAAATCACAGCTACATCTATCTAGTTTGCCTGACCTTGTCACTTGTGTCACTTCCCTCCTCAGAGAAAACACCTCCCTATGAACCAAATATCCCTGAACCCAAATGCAGAGCTGATCTCATCAAACGTAAAAATATTTCCTTATTTATTTTTGCTTTATTTTACTGTATAGCCCGAATTGTTTTTTTTTTCTTTTTTAATCTATAGTTTCTCCTTGTTTCCATCAGACTGGATCAACCTTTCGCTTGATGACAAGACCGCCAATAAGATGCTGTGGATCACAGAAGGTGGCGCTAAAGTGGCTCGTATGACTGATGAAGTCACTTGTCCAGTCTTAGATCGACCAGAGAGATATGAGTACGCTCCACAGGTATTTAACATCATCAAAATATCTGCATTTTAGTTGCTATTGTAAAATCTGTAAAATGTGTGTTTCTCTTTTATTCTCTAAGGGGTTAAAATGAGTCGAGAGTGGAATGAATTTTTCCCCTAACTTGTCATGGGTGATTTTTTTTATGTGTTTATAAGTCTGCGGCTGTTCCCTATGGGTTTATTTTAAATCCCGAGCCGAAAGGGACTGGCATTGCAAACCGCAGAAATTTGTCCCGCTCCAAATTCTTCAGGGCAGCAGCTGTGATAAATCACACGTTACACAAGTCATTCTCATGCGTTCTTTGACAGGTTCTCTGCAAGGAGGGAATCCTGGGCTTCCGAGGATACTGGGAGGTGGAATTTTCGGGATGGGTCGTGGTTGGAGTTGCGTATGAACGAGCGGGAAGGAGGAACTGTGACGGAGCCTGCGGTTTCGGAGAGAACGAGGAATCCTGGGGCCTCGGGTGGAGCGGTTCCAGCTATCATGCCTGGCACAATAGCAAGAGTACAGAGATCAGTGATGTTCCTAAATGCTCTGTAATTGGTGTATACCTTGACCAGCCTGCTGGTATTCTCAATTTCTATGCGGTGGAAGACGTGAAAGAGGGAGACGAGGACACAGGAACGAAGGAGGTTAAACTTTTGCAGCAGATTAAGGGCAGCTTCACTGAGAAAATGTTACCAGGTTTCTGGGTGGGGACACAGTCTCACTGTTTGATTATGAAGAATGAGGAATAATGGACTAAAATAACATTATACCCAAAAGTGCCAAAGAGTAATTATTTAAAATATTATCAAAGGTATTGTCATGGCAATTTCACACATAAAAATCACTGGACACAAAAATGGTTATGTTATTGTTTATCATCCGGGTCAAAAATCAAGTGCCCATTTATCGTAAGAATAACATTATCGTCCATCGCACATGCATTTATATTTATATTCCTTACCATTTTCAGATATACAGTCATGGGCGTTGTTAGGACTTGAAAACATCCAGGGCTTAAAAAACAA
>JAPQRQ010000012.1:10205834-10229313 GCA_037367365.1 Apogon talboti
AGAATTTTGTTGAACTAGTTTGACTCAGTTTGAATTTATGGCATTTGTCTTAGAACTTTTTGAATTACCCTCGTATTGTAATTTGTAATGTAATTTTTTTTGTATTGACAAAATTATTGTTAAGTAAAGGTGTCAGTAACAGTGTCCAAAATATTTAAATGATATCCAGCCCTGCACAGTATTGTCTATTTTCACCAGTATTTCACTCTTCCTTTTCTTTGTCATGGTTTCTTGCCACATACACGTCACACACTTACCTTCCCTACACTTGAGTGACCATTGGTTCCTTCAGATTTATATTTCCTCCTCTGTACTCTACGTTTGGAACCATACACAGCTCACCCATCACAGTCCCATTCACAGGGTTGCAGACGCCTTCAATGGCATAATAATCTCCCTCTGGATCTCTCTCCCCTTCCTCTGTTTCCTCCCCCTCCGGCTCCTCATCCTCCCACAGTGAGGTCGTGACGTGGGTGTACTCGGTTTGATCCTCACACTCAGTTTCCCGATGGTAGAAGTAGCTGAAGTTAGACACTATGACGGGTACAGGCAGCGAGATGGTCAGCACACCAGCAATGGCGCACATAGAGCCCACGAGTTTACCCCACACTGTCTCTGGGTACATGTCTCCATAACCCACTGTGGTCATGGTGACCACAGCCCACCAGAAAGCATGTGGTATGCTGATAAAAGCTGTGTCGGTGTGGTCGGCTTCAGCGAAGTAGATGGCACTGGAGAAGAGGATGACACCGATAAACAAGAAGAAGATAAGCAGGCCAAGCTCACGCATGCTGGCCTTCAGTGTCTGACCCAGGATCTGCAGCCCCTTGGAGTGACGAGACAGCTTGAAGATCCTGAACACCCTCACCAGCCTGATGACTCTGATGATGGCCAGGGATGTGGCCGGACTGGCGTCATTATCCTTGGCAAGCTCCGTTCCCAGAGTGACAAAGTATGGCAGGATGGCACTAAAATCTATGATATTCATGACATCCTTAAAGAAGCTTGCCTTACTGGGAGCACAAGCAAAGCGCATTATGAGCTCAAAGGAGAACCAGCATATACACATGGTCTCCACCATGAAGAAGGGGTCTTGGAAAACACCAGGTGGAGGAGGCATAGTCTCAGAAATATTCTTTGGAAGGCTGTGATACTTGTAAAGATATTCCTAAGAGGAACAGACAAACAGGAAAAGTTAAAGATTCACTATAGGGCATCTGGTAAAGTTCACCACAACAAACCGGAAAACATTCCATTACACCTGGAATTTAGTTTTAAACACCTATTAAAAGACTACCGCATGTTGTTGTTTTACAAAGTCATGAGTTACAATGACATTTGGGTGAACCACATGTAAAAATACACAGATTAATGACACAGATCTGCAGTACATCGTACACCATCTTCACTTTTGGCAACATCATAAAAGTGTCTGACATCTGCGGCTTTACATTTCAGTCATAGTTGCGTCAATCTCTTTTTCAGCCCACCTGTCTTTCTAGCGTCCATGTCAGTTAACATTACATCAAGCTGGAAAGTAGCTGTTTAGGAGGTTTAAAATGTCTATCATCAAGTTAAAAACATAGAAACGGATGGCATGGATAAGAAGGGATCTCTTTAGTATGCTGTAATGGGCTGTGTGTAATATCTAAAGTTTCAATGTTGTTTAAATAAACCTAGAGTATTCTATTTGACTTTCAGTAGCAGGTCAGTAACAGTGTTGATTACTAAAGGTGGACATCTATGTGTTGATCTGCTCCAAGGGCTCTCCTAAGACTATATATAACTCCGTGAGATCTCCAAAGAGAAACATGAGAGTGCCCCTCTGCAGAGCTCCTCATCCATCTCCACCTTTGTCGCTATCCCATCTCCCTCGCCACTGCAGCAGTATAACATTGCCACTGCAGTTCAGTGAGTCCTAGCTGGGAGTAAGTTACAGTAGTTTCCTGGCAGCGCCCTCGTGCAAAGGCAGCTCAGCCTAGCACAGCAGTCCTGAAGGAATGTGTTAACATGACCCAATGTATGCAGCTCATCCTGTGAGACCTTTTAGTCTCTAGTTCTAAGCTACCGGAAGGCTGGGGCTCACCTTTTCCCATGTCTTTGGTCACTTGTGTGACCTTTTATTACTACACTTATCTGCTCCCTTACACTGTATTTTCTTTCTCTCCTTTTTATTTGTATTCCAGGCCCCACCCGTTACTCCCAGTACCCTTTAGCACCTCCTGAATCCAAGTGTATCGAATTTAACAGCCGACTAAAATAATCACACCGTAAGCTTCTCTCCCTCTCTCTCTCTGATTGGCTGGCAGACTTATTGGTCAATATTTGTCAGTAATTTTCCTCTTAACACAATGCAGGGGTCCCTGTGTTTACCTAAACACCTGCTGTCCCTTGTATCCTGTTTCCGTTTGACCCACACATCCCATTTGACACACTGAACTAATCTGCAACATAAAACTGTCAGTTAAAATAAAGATACCAAGGAAATCACCAGTACTGTAATATGACAGCTTTGATTTTCTGTTTGTACTACTTGCCTTTGTTGATACCTACCCAAATGCTTTCAATAGCTACATTTATTGTTGTTAGTGTTGTTTGGAGCATACTTACCATTCCCATATTGCCCTTCTCAGAACCTTCCTGGAATAGAAAATCATCTAAATCATTCAATCCTTATATTTTCAGTTCACTTCTGCTTCCCAATCGTAGCATTACTTACCTCTCGCGCCTCTTTATCATTCCTGAAATCAGGCAGAGTCTCCAGGCAGAAGATGAGGATGGACACCACGATGACCATGACACTGATGATGGCTATTATACGAGCACCCGAGGATGACTCCGGGTGCTCAAACAGCATCCATAGTTTCCTCTGGATCCTGTTGGTGGGCAGCGGCCTCTCCTCCTCCTTTGGAAAACCTTCGTCCTCCTTGAAGCGGTTCATGATGTCCTCCCCCAGCTCGTAGAACATCAGCTCATCCATGAAGATGTCCAGTGGGATGTTGGCGGGCCTTCGAAGCCTACCGCCGGACTGGTAAAAATACAGAATGGCGTCAAAGCAGGCCCTGTTTCGGTCCAGGAAGAGCTCATTTCGTAGAGGGTCAAAGTATCGTGACCTCCTCCGGGGGTCACCAAGCATGGAGTTAGGGAACTGGGCTAAGGTGCGAAGCTGAGTCTCGTACCTCATCCCTGACACATTGATGGCAAGTCTTTCACTCAGCGCCCATCCGCTCCTCCACAGAGTCCCAGAGCGCCTGCCCTCCTTCTTCTTCTCTTTCTCGTTGCCTTTGAGCTCCTTCTCTCCTTTTTCCTCACTGTTGAGCTGGTTCTTCAGCTGTTTCTCCTTCTCTCCGTCACTCTCTTTCTCTTTGCCTCTTCTCTCATCATCCTGTTGGTCACTGCTGTCCATCACTGTGTGTAGCCAAGGCCGGAGACCTCTTCAAACCACTCTCCTGACAATACGTGGAACAACTCGACTTTAAAAGAAACTCTGTCTGTAACCAGAGAGAAAGTTTCATCAGTGGGTTCAGTTTTCAGTTAATAAGGATTACAGATGTTATTGGAAGAGACTCTTAAAGTGTTTATACTAGTACATATGTGAGTAGGAAACCTTTACTATAACAGTCAATCAATTTTTTCACTTGAAGACTTAAATAGAATGACAAAATAATTAAATTAACACTGGACTATGGCATTAACTAGTCGTATAAATTCAGACAGAATTATAATAAACAAGCAGCAGTGTTAGTATCGCGTTGTGGGATGATTATTTACTCACTATGTGTGAACCAGCTGCTGACAGAGATTAATGGCAGGATGAAAAGTCACATTGTTCGTCTCCTGTAGCTCATCGGGCCATTTGTTTGTCTCTCTGTCATCATGTCCATCTGTCAACTTGTTGTGGTCTGGCTGTTCACCTTTGATGCATACTCCAGGGCTCCACGGGACTAAACTCTGACCAGGTCCCACACAAAACGTCAGGCCAGTTGTTTTCTCAAGGAACAACCGGGATCTTGTCCTTTCCCTTGCTGCTTCACGTTGGCTGTCTTGAAATTTTTTGGGAATGCTGTCCTGTTGAAATTCAATCTCTACTGGACCCCCCCCAAACCCCTCCCTGTCCTTTCCCTCCATTTTAGCTATGAGGCAAGACAACCTTCAACCTTGCTATCGAATGTCATCTCTGCCCGGCGCTGCTTGGTGTTACCCGCTCTAACAAGCATGGCACTGTGGCTGACACTCACCCCTTTTCATTAACTAAAAAAATATTTCAATTATTAGAATCATTAAAAAACAAAACCTTAACAGTTGCGCATGATGCAGGCAAAGTTTGGGTTACACTGAGAAGCTTTGATTATTAATTGTCATAACCATTAACATACTTCCATTTCTTAATCGTCATTTCTAAATATCATTAACCCATAAAAACCCAGTGTTACTTTTGTGGCAGTTCCCAAATTATTTTTATTTATCACCATTTATTATAATATTATCCTCTGCATTTTGCATTTTTTGCTGTAAATCATGTATTTTCCTACATTTAATTTGGATGTTCATGAAAACGCAGTAAATCCAAAGGTTATTATATCAAAACTTTGTATCAAAAATGAAAGAAAAAGTGACATTTTCAGCAGATATAACATTAGCTAAACATAAAACAAGTGCGTCCATCCACTATCATTGATCAAACTCTATGGTGAATCAATGTTGTAGAAGATGACAGTGTTTCCACGGTAACTACAGAGCCTATGAAACATCCAAATAGGTCATATCTGATGACCATGAAAAGACGACAAACTGTATTTTACACCAATTATTTACATGTATTGATAGGGTTAATGGATCAACAGGTATTAAACAGTTTAGATCAGTAGATACTTTTGGTCGCCGGTGGATGTTTGGGTCTTTATGGGTTAAGGTCTTCACTTTCCCTTAACCTGATATAATTCACCATGTCTGTCATCCACTGGACCAGCATTCAAGTCGACACCAGAAACTTAAAACTCACCAACTCCCATAAGGTTTGTCCCAGGGGTGTAAAGTTTTACACAGATGTACTTGACATGATATCAAATATATGTGGTGAATTTCATGGCTGTAACGTTGAGCTTGGCCTCATAACTGCTGCTTTGAAATGCCTTATTGAAGATGAGAACCAAAATAATTTTTCCTCCTCTAGTGATTGAGTTGATGAATTGTTGGAGCTGTTGGTCTTGAATATAAATCATAAATAAAACCCTAAAATGACAAGTAAGCTGCCAGATTTGCCCTGTAATGCCTTCAGACCCGGTGTGATTTAGCTGTAAGCACTGAAAGTAGACCCTATAGCCATAATGCCATCAATGTCAGCCACGTAGTAAATCATAACCTACAGTAGGACAGCGGGCAGTAACATGAGCTGAGATACAGTTCAAATGTAGCACATAGTGGTAACATTACAACAGCCATGAACTATAAAACAAGGTTACATCATTAGGTTTGACATAAAGTAAATAAAAATGCTAACGTTCATTGAGAATAGTTATATCTGCTCATGTGGGTTTTACTTATCTTTGTAGCATTTGTCTCCTTCTTAGTACACAGAAACATATCTCTGTCTTCTTTTCCTCTCAGTAGGAAACACCTGGTGCTTGAAATTTCAGAGGGTTGAATTTCAAGGAATATTGTGTAGGGATAAAAAAAAGGGACAAAGGAACATACCAAGCTCAAATATATACAATGCCTGGTCCTTTTGCAGTACACCATGAGGTCTGGTAGAGCGAAATTCTACAAGAAAATTAGTGATACAACCATTATACAGTATGTAGCGTGAGTTGAAAATCATGATACTATAATGTGTATATATTTCTGTACAAAAGTCCTTGGCCAACATCAGTTTTATTGGTTTAGTTCTAATGACCACACATTTGCATTTATCAGTCTCTGTGTTAAGATCCAATCTGGATGTATGGGAAGTAAAAACAAAGGTTTCAGGTTAAAAACAGCTTCTATAAACCAAATTGGAAGTATTTAATGTAACCTCCTTTGCACTCAACTCTTTTGTTTAGACAATATTATATTGCATTACATTACATTAGACTTTACTGATCCCACAATGGGGAAATTCAGTGGTCAAGGCAGCAACAGAATTAAGTGCAAGAAAAAATGTGCATGTATAAAGATAGATGCAAAAGACAAACACTCTAAAAATGATAATAATAGTAGTAAGTAATAAAGCTCTATAGGCTGTATCCATATTTGCATAATATGAGATTTATTCTGTTCATTTTCTGATGTTTTATACCAGGTTTCATTTAACACATTTCAGATGTATCCGTTTGTGCTGCTTCTTGTCATGGGGTCAGAGGTCACACATTTAATAGTGACTTTAATTTTAACAACCCATTTAGTTCACTTTTTTGTGTTTCCTTTAAGGCTGTGTGCATATTTATTGCATGTTTCTTGTATCTGAAGAAAAGACAATGAGAAATAAATATGTATGTTCATTTCAACCCTGCAAAAACAACAAAGTTAAAGGTGGACTAAGACTTTTGCACAGAACTGTAGAAATTTTTTTTTAAAAAGAATAATATTAATTAGTATGTTCAACAGTTTTTGATCCAAGAAGTGAAATAAATTATCACACAAGCGCTCGTTTTTAATGTTATTACTTCCAACTCTTCATCCATATCCATCCATATCCACCAGAGCAGGCATTACTGTGCATTACCACCAGAGGGAGATGATGTTTTGGCACAAAAAATGAAAATACTGAAAAGAGGCCTCTGCCGACATTTCCTCATAGCTGCATTCAGTTATGTAAAAAAAAAAAAAAAAAAATCCCCCCCCCCCCCCTTGGACTGCTACATTTCAGTCACATTTGATCACCTCTTATGTCGTCCGTTTATGCGATTCACACTGTTTGCAGTGAGTCTGATGACCTTTGTGTTTATGTGGTCATAAATCAATATGCTCATGAAGGGGGTGCAGAGAATAAATAACAAAGCAATATCAATGGATCATTTAATGCAACTATTTCCTTTGGTTGCAAAAAAAAAAAAAAAAACACAAGGAAATTCTGTACAAAATGACATCCCATTAAAATCACTTGTATTTACATGATTAGCACCGTGCACCACACATGTAGTTTTATGTATCACAGATTATCTCACTAGATTCCTGTGGTTCTATTATAGGGCTTTAAATCTCTTCTAAGCAGTCATGAGAGATGTGACTCCCCTGAGATGGCAGCCCATACCACCACCATTTCATCACATGTGGAACAATCTGAAAGAGACTGGCATTCGCAAGTAGAAAAAATATGACTCATCACATCACATTTCTATTCTTCACTCTGTGGTTCTGTGTGGAGCCGCGACAGAGAATTAATTGGCAAATATTTTTAAAAGCTGATGGATCGCTTCAGTGATATTTGAAGTAAAAATGATAAACATATGCTCCTGTGATGAATGTGATAATTTACCAAAAATTTCCAATTTTTTTTTTTATTTTGCAGAAGTTGATGAAAAGTCTGTAAGGATTTGGACTCCTGGTTGGTAAAAAAAAAAAAAAAAAAAAAAAAAGGATGTCACTTCAGGCTGTGAGGATTATAAGGGGTTTTTCCAGGGTTTTTTCTTCTCACTGTTGACAGAGTTAAAGATTGACTGGGTAATGAGGAAAATAAAAAGCAAATTAATCTGTAATTGATAGAATCTGCAATGACAGAAATTGTTGATGTCATAACCACTTTTTTTGGTCAGAATAACACTTTTTACTGAATCATTATTCTATGATTGATTATTATAATTATTCTAACATACAGACAAGTCAATATATACTTGGACAGTGACACAAACTTTTCACTCTCTAAAAATTGATTAATTTATTTCATTATTAAATTTTTTTTTCAACCGATACAACCTCTATCACTTACCCTGACACCTCTCTGGCCCTCATTTTGGACCTCCCTGTGAACAGCTACTCCAACTCCAGACCTTTTATCTTTTATTTTCATTTGACCGTGAAGGTGTAGGTCAGTCACTTATCCAATCCAATAGAATAGAATAGAATAGAATAGAATAGAACAGCCTTTATTGCCATTGTGTGTTCAGTTGTGACTACATTTAACCCTTGTGCATCCCTATAATTTACTATTCTCTGGTGACCCTAGGCCAAAAATGCACATGCACAATAAACTTAATGAAACTAAAAGTATAAAAATCATCATGTATCAGCATTTTTTCTGTTTTTTTGTGCAGTAATTCCTCAAACAACTTCAGCTCTGCTCAAAATTACCTAATGTTCAACCATTTCCTGAATTTTTACCCTTTAATTGCCAGTTTCAATACATAATGTCACTGTTGTTATTTATGAAAAAAACCCCCACCAAAAATGAGAATTTTTTTATATAATGCATAGTGGGGGTAGGATCTTGAATATATCAAAAAGTAGCAACAACCCCTATTTTCATTGCATTAGTATTTTTTATGTGGTCTCAGATCTAACATTCCCCAGAGGGTGAAAAACTGTCTATAGGGTATAATAGACATGTAAGGGTAACTGACAGATTAAAAATATGTCAAAAAAGAATCATTCTTGCATAAATTCATGCCATAAGCTGTAACACAGACATAATGACTAAATCAAAAAAGAAAAATGACAATAACTTAAAATAACTTTTTATAAAAATGGCCTGAGGAGTCCCTAAGGGTTAAAATGGTGGTAATTCCAACTCAGTTTCCGTTAAATACCTTGAATTAAAGCTCTGAACTTCAACAACATATTGGCTTTTTCATTTCATATCCAATGTGGTGCTGTACAGAGGGAAAATAAGAACATTTGTGTTACGGTCCAAATACTGACCTGACTGTATATAGAAAATAACACTGTTGTAGAGAATAAACGGCTAATCGACAAAAATGTTGGTGGTTTCATTGACTGATTAATCTTTTTTTTTTCAGTTTCAGTTACTTCATCACTGTGATATTTTGCTTTTTTTTTTTCTCCAAATGAGTTAATTAAAGGTATTTCAGTTGTGGGTTGGTGAGGGAAAAAAGCAGTCTGAACAGTTCATTTCGCACCTTACAAACGTACAATGAAGGGCTTTTTCACCTTTTAATTGCTTGTAGATTGAATAATTCATTGATTTATCACAAATATGATTGAAAGTTCATCTGTTTACATTACGGGAACATTAAGATCTCAGTTTCTTGGCCCAAGAAGAATGACTTTGAATCAGTTAACATTACAGATAAAGATTTTAACATATAGATGTCAAAGTCTCGATGATATTATGTTGCAGTCACTTGATATTGAGCAAGACAGATAATACCCCCATTACCTCATCATACTCAAATATCATGACACAGTTAGAGCTGACCTCAAAATTATAGATTACTGTTACGTAAGGCTTCGTTTTGGAAGCTGAAGACAAGCTTAATACAATAGCCCATCTAAAAACAAAACGTGACAGTTACACCTTCTTGGAAATGCTAGGTTCGAAATACACGTCAACGTCTTGGAAATTTCGTGTCGTATTTCAGTTTCATGGACGACTGCAGTTCCCTTGTATTCTTAAATCAAGTCAGACTCATCAATCAGCGCGCTTTAGTAGTCCCTTCCTGACAGGCCGAGCCTCGGATCTGCATAGAAACACATCCCTCACAAATCTGAAACAAACCGGCACACCATTGATGTCACTTTTTCATTTATTTTTAAGTTCATTTCAATGATTTTAAGCAATTTTTAATGTCTCTGAAAAAGCATCTCACGACTGTTAATCAGTTATTCATTCAAGCTGCTATGGAGATTAGTTCACATTAGATCGCATTGACATTCATACATTTTAAGTCTCAATAGTAGAAATATGTTCAATTATGACACTTTATTGATATGTTTCTATTTTTTCTTCAAAATATAAAAAGATAGATCATGAACATTCCATTGAAATATACTTTATACAGTTCTTGATGAGTTGTTCTTTGTGTTCCAACATTTCAAAAATAAAATCCGGCATAAAGTTACAACCAGATACTCCAGTGGCCACCTCTTCTTCCCATTCACTCTCCTACTAAGACTGCAGTACAATGGACTAGTACCTAAGTCTGTTTTATACAATTTGATGGTGTGTAAAATGAATCTTTGGAATGCCTACAGTATGTAAATGCACAATGTTAGCCTGTAATATTAGATATATGTGTATTAGTATTGTATTACTATGACTTTTGTTAAAAATCTATTTAGTATGATACCATTTCCTCTAAAGCAACTCTGATCTTATCACTTTTTTTTTTTTAAATAAAATATTTTTTCGATTAGTGTGATTGCTAAGTCACTCTATGGAAAGCCATAAAGCCACTACACACGTGGTTGCAATCATCTGAACTGATGACAGAAGATCTGCGTCTCAGGGAGAATACAGTAAGTGTCGATCAGTGGCATTCGTGGTGCAGATTGCATACAGTGTCTTCATTTACAAAAATGAAAGAAAGAAAAAAAAAAACATACTCAACAGAAACAGCCACAGAAATAAAACACATCGGCTATGACTGAGGCCATGTCACAACTTCTAGATGCCTGGAGAGGACATGACATCGTATGTTGAAGTTTAACAATGACACCTACGTAGCATGTAAAGCATTTTGTTGGTTTGGTTATGTGAGTGTTACACAGGAAATCCTTAACATCGTAACAGATTGCAAACCTTTACAAAATAAAACAGATTTAGCACTGTCAACATTGTAACTGATTCTGGTCAACATGACTAAATCACATGGCAGTATTATGCAATACAAAAGGAAAGACATCTTTTTCAGCCTGGCATTGGCAGAGCAGTCACAATGAACAGAATGACAATGACAAAGGAAAAAAAAAAAAAAAGACAGTACCTGGCCATAAAAACACAAACAGCTGGGTGCAGAGCACAGATTGTTTTCAAGTTTGCACACCATAGCTAGAAGTTTTACCTCTGAAATATTCATGAACATCTTTGTGGCCGTCCAAACCGTAGCTGCTTAATGCCTTCCAAAACGGGAACTGAAATCTGTACTTTTAAAAAGATACGGGACCGAAACGAAATCCCACAGACCATTTTTTCACATTGACAAAAAGTTCTAGACCCTGTAACACCAGTGTAGACTCAATTGTTGAATAGTCTCTGTAGTCTACGTCACTCCATTGAGTCTCATATACAGGTGAGCCTCCAACTGCGATGTAGTGGGAATGGACAGAGGACCATTCAGCTGCCTGAGCTGAGCCCCGGACCAGCAGGGCCTGAAACTCACATGGGATCCCAAACTATGGATGAGGTGCTAAGATGAGATATTTTAGCTAGTTTTTCCTCTCTTTTTTTATTTTCCTCCCCTTGGTGGACACTGGTATCTCATCCTCTCTTTCTTCTAATACCTTAAATACTGAACTGACATCATTTTGGAAGCTCTGGGTCTCTTTGATCGGTGCTTATATGACTGTTTGTGTGCTGTTATGAGCTGCCGAATAGCCAGCTGGATGATGTTAAATCCATGGGAAAATGACCAATGCAAGACCTGACCATCTAAAAAAAAGAAACAAAAAGCAAAAAAAAACAAACAAAAAGACGAGCTACCTCTACACACTCATGCTGACACTGCGAGTGTGAGTAGTTTCCAGTTGCCTCTCAGAGGAAGACGTTGCTGCTCTACAACACGGCACAGTGTTCATAGTTATCAGGACTGGATTCATGACAAACAATGACAGGAGGCTAAGGGGATATGTCAAGACTCTGTTCCCCCCTCGAGAGATTATCAAGTCATTAATGCATGCGGTTTTTACACATCACTGTGAGGTGTTCACATTATCGTTGTCTATATACTAGAATTTATTATGTTAGAAATAAAATAGCAAAACACCTACATCCACACACACCGTCAACACACCTGAGTCCTTTATACCTCACACAGACTTTGGAATGGCAGTTCCATGCAAATCTCTCACGAATATAATATCGCCCATAATGTGCTATTGGTCTTTTTTTTTTTTTTGGACAGACTGGACTTTTACTCCCATTTTTTATTTATTTTTTTTCTTCCATAGGACTAGTGGAACAGAACTGCCTATCCCAACCAAATCCTGCCATGGGACATTCAAGACCTGTACAGATCTCGTAACACTGAGGCATTGAAGATATGAGATCTCGAGGTTCTCCGTTTGCCCTGCTACAATCATGTGATAACTCTTGTATTATTGCCAAAGAAAAAAAAAGCAAACTATGAGTTTCGATCAAGCGTGTTTGTTGTGTGATGGAGAGCTTTTTGTTTTAGAACTGCTGCTTTTGCTGCTGCTGCTGCTACGATAGTTGTGCAAATGATTCAAAGAGGAAACATGGACTTGGTGATTAACGACAATTATACTTTGCACAAATGCAACTGTTTGGCAAAGTCTGGCAAAGATCGCTGTTGAATGATTAGCAAAAATACTGCTCAATTCGTCACAAAGTAAAACTATGGCGGCGGTTGAAAACAGGAATGGGAAATGTGGGGCAGTAGTAGCAGAGAGATTTCATCAAACAAAACATAGTTCAGGGTGTACTTCGCAAACATACATATTTCAATATTCACATTTTTTTACTTTTCAAAACAAAATATAGCTCTTCTCTTTCATTATAATCTTTTTTAAAACATTAATTGCATATAACATTTTTTAATTCATTTTATATATACTTTTTTGTATCTCTAGCACCCTTGTCTTCAACTAAGGGCTTGCAGAAAAGACAGTCATGCAAAGTAGTCATGCTGGTAAACAAAGTTACAAAAATGCATTATCTTTTTTTTCTCCATTTGTTTATCTCAGCGTCCGTCCTTTTCATCCACACCGTCTTTAGGCAAGAGTCTCTCATTGCTCATTGTCTTTCAAAATATAGTTTTCCTGTGCGCGTGGGGAAAACTACTCATCTTCGCCCACCCATCATCACTAAATATTCACTTCTTTTTGACTCCATATCTTGTTGCCAAATTTGCAATTCACATTTGCATCGTATTTTTTTTTCCTTTCTTCCATCCTGGGCCTTTTTTTTTTTTTTTTGATCAGAAACTTCCTCCAAAGCCATGGATAGTTGATTTGTTTATCAAAATATAGATTTGTTCGCTTTGTACACTTCCGCGCTCGCTCTTCTCTTGGTCCGTTTCTTCTCATTTTCCCCTTCGCCTAAGGCCTCCCCTGACGGGCCGTCGTTTTCTTGACACCAACTTGCCAGTGGAGCTGAAGTCGTTGGCAGCAAGAGGGACAAGAGAGAGATGGGGCAGTATGCATCTGGGAATTCTTGTGCCTAATTGGCAGTGTCAGCCTTTGTGTTTGGGGAAACATTTTGTATCATTGGTCCCTTTCAAAAATGATAACACATCATTTCCAGCTAATGGACAGTTTTATACGATGTGAAAAGTGTCCTTGTGGTAGGGTTGTCCTTTAGTTTGGAATTGATGTAGGCCACTATCCCCTGTTATTGACAGGACTGACGACGGCGTCCAGTTTGGTCTCCTTCAGTCAGTCCTTGTGACTTAGCTTCATGTTCTTCAGACAAGGGAAAAGATACCTTGAATATTTTAATGTGCATATGAAAAACAGATATTTGTGGCAGTTAATTAAGTTCTTTAAGAGGAATGACTTTTACCAAACAGAGACAGTGGTAAGGACTGGGGGAAAGTACCAAACTCACCCTAAGTGGAATATGTCTCCTTAACTATAATACATTACAGAAGGTCATTCAGCAAGTGCATGCTACAGGACCTTTGGTATCCCACATGGATTTTAGGGAAATCCCAGTACATGAGAGATAAAGATGTCTTTTCCCACCATTTAGCTTTGGTGAATTATATAGGTGAGTCTAAATGTTCTGTACAGTAAATGCCATTCGTGACCTGTTTGTGTGCTACATGTGCTTCGTTTTTTCAGCTTGAATTAGCTTCTGATTATCTTCGTATCTACTGGGAGGGCAGTGTTTCAGACTGATAGAGGTGAATGGAAGACATATGTTCAATGGCAAACGTTACTACTATACATTAGTGCTTAACTTGAAGGAGAAATCCTATAGGACCATTGTGTCTTTGAATTTAGTGCATCTTTTTTGTCTCGTTTTGTGTTTTCTTTTGGAATGTTCAGTGTTTTAATGAGTCAGACCAATACTTTGTCTCTCATGTACCTCATATTTTTTTCTTCACTTGAAAGGAACCTAAGAGAAAAATGACATCGAAAAGATCCCTTGAATGCATAAATTCCTCTCTCCTCGAAACGTTGATGGATTAAGTCAAGTTATTTCCCAGCCAACAAATGCTACAATATGTTAGCAGAGATGCTACATTGTTCGATCAGTCCTTTGTGAAGACGAGTGTGGTTTTTTTTTTCGTTTTTTTTTCCGGAAATTCTGATGTTGCTCAGTTGTTCAGCACCGTCAATGGTACTGAGTTGGTCATTATACAAGATGGCGAGTATAATCTTGTTAGTGGTGTCATCTGGAATGTGTAAACAGGAGTCCTTTTCTCTCCCAAAGTGTGTCAGTAGTACAATGCTCAGTTAGTTTGCAGGAAAAAAAAAAAAAAAAAAAGGCGGGAAAAAAAAAGGTCAGTCAGACAGTTGTCAAAATTGTGGTCGGAGTTCTGAGAGGCTGCTTTGGTAACAACGTGAGGAGCAGACCATATGATTTTTTATTTCATGATTAACCTCTGGTCTCTCTCTTGTCACCCCAAAGATCTCCTTTAAACTGTCCATCCGTGTCACGCCTGTCGCCTACGTGGCTCCCGCCGCAAATTTGTGTTTACTGGTTACTGACTCCTCATTAGAGAGAAGGCGAATGCTAGAAACTTAACACTGTAAAGACAAGAACAGAGAGCCATTAATATTCAGTTCAGAAAGAAAAAACATGTGTATGATGAAACAGGAATTTTCCATTCACATAGATTTCTACAACATAGTGCTATAGTGTCTATTTCAATTCTCTGTGATACTAACATTATGTACAAAAGGGAACCATTACCTGTACACTGCTGGTTAACTGTGCATGTCAAAATGAAGTGCACAAGTTTAAACTGTAATGACAACTCTAGTACAGCTACAATAACATTACACCTCTAACAAACAGACAAGTTATGCTTCAATAACAAAATTGCATCATATTAGTGACAAAGTGGTTAATAACATTTTTTTTTTTTTTTTAAACAAACAATAGTGACACAAGCTACCCAGCACCATGACCTCCGCTCTAACATCTATCACAAAATACAGCCATTGTCTTTACAGGAGTGAATGATATACACATTAAACTATAAACAGGATCAGGTGATAGGATGGTGGC
The DNA here is from genome assembly GCA_037367365.1 of Apogon talboti. Classification (NCBI taxonomy): domain Eukaryota; kingdom Metazoa; phylum Chordata; class Actinopteri; order Kurtiformes; family Apogonidae; genus Apogon; species Apogon talboti. The sequence continues at coordinate 10,221,127 of JAPQRQ010000012.1, forward strand.
CAATTCATTATTAATGTGTGTATGTGTGTGTGCATATGTACATGTGTGCATACAGATCCTTTTGGATGGCAGGTTCACTTCATGGACAAACACATTTTTGACAAATGGACACATACAAACATTCCTGATGGTATTCACATTGAAAACAAGACCTATTTCACAGTATCATGCTCTGTTGAGGAAAACCTGGAATTAAACGTTTGGCTGACACCATTTCAAGAGGCTTAACTCCCAACTTAAGCTATGCATTATGCAAACACAAGTGCTAATTCAAGGAAACGCTTGTCAATAACAGTAGGGCTGAACATTTTTTCAATTATTTGCCCGCAGTCATGACATTTTTTTTTTTTTTTTTACCACGTGTTCACATTATGCATTATTTATAAGGAGATGTAAAACCTCTGGTCTGGTCTCACCAACATGAGTATCACACAACACAAACATTACAAGTTACTGCAGCCAGATTAGCTCTTCTGCTCTTCGTTTCATCCCCCACTTCTTCTGTTTCCACTGTTTTGTTGCCATTTTCACTTGAAAGAAGCAGATCGTGTTTTCATGAAGTCAGCTGTATGGTAAAATTCTATTCCTGTGCATTTGCCCCATTTATAGTTATAATTTTCTGTAGCCAGCAGGTATTATCAACAAGCAGTCTAATTAGCTTTCAACTGTTTTTAGCAAGTAATTATGATGAATTTTCTATCTGAACTGGTTTTGTCTATGAATTATACACACTGTAGCACAATAGTGACACTAATATTGGTTAAAAAAATATGTTAAAAAAACATTAATTTCATCATTCTTTCATTTATCACTATTGTATTAGATTTCACTGCTGCCAATTTTCTTCTTGAACAAAGTTAATCAATTAGAATTGTCTGAAAAAAAGTTTAACAGCACCAGTCGTCTGGTTACAAAACGATACACTGTCATCTCTTACCAGATCCCAGAATAAGTACTTTTCATATTGGCAACAACAATTAAAAATTACAATTTCACTGTACATATACATATAGATAAGAAAACACACTTCCGGATCTAGTTCATGCAGAGAAAAAATAATTTATGCAGGATTTCAGTTTCCACCTCAGGCCACATCCACACTAATACATATTCTATTATTATTATTATTATTATTATTATTATTATTATTATTATTATTATTATTATTATACCACAAACAATTCATAATTTCTTTCTGTGATTGTCTGTAGTATCATAATAGGAAGCAGAATTTCACTGTACAAGAGCTGCAAACAGATACAACAATGACAGAACTGCCTGTAATTCAGTATTTGTGCAGAATTAACAGTTTAGAGTTAAGGGAAACAAAACAAAATTACAACTTAGGCCCAATCAATCAAATGTTGGCCTCTGTGTTGTTGTTTCTATAAGTCTCCATTACTGTCTGCCCACAAACTAAAACAGGGTCAGCATCTTTTCCAAAAGTCTACAGTTTCACAGGGGCATTTTGAATAAAAAATGCATTAGTTTGGATGAAGCCCAAGTTGTCGCTGAATCTAAACAAAACCATGTAATTCCTTTAAAATATCATATGTTAGCAGCACCGTAAAATGAAAATGCAACCAATCTTGGTCTCCAACACTCACAAAGTATCAATAAATATATTGTTTCATATGACTTTTAATGTATTCACATGTGTAGATACAGATATGTACATGTTCAATAATAGCCACTGACCTATTAAGCAGGTGTAGCTAGGTAAATCTAGCTAGTTTGCATGAACTCCTAAATTGACATCAGAGCCTACAGGGGCCTCATAGAGGCACTTACAACATCTGCCTGCTTTGTTTATTTCAACAATGTTTACTTCAGGATGCCCTTGGTGATTTGCATTGGCCACAGATATGATCTTTATACAGAACCACAGTTATGACATTCCTCAGATCCATTATTTGATACAATACATTGCAAATATGAACAAATACAGTACTTAAAAATACAGTACATGGTCAAAAAACGCTCAAATGAGAACGTGTGGTCTGTGAGAACATGATACTAATCTCACCTAGTTAATGTCAGTTAATGTGTGCACTAAAATAATGCACTGTACCATATAAGATAAATGGATGTACTCATATGTTTACATTCCCAATAAAATGGCATTACAGTAGTGTCTGCAAATTGTCACATCCACATTGTGGAGTTGTTTTAAATGTATACTGCATGCATGCGTACTAAATGAATAATAATGATAGTAATAATTTACTGAATTTCTGTGCCTTGTTAGAAGGGACGCTAGCAAAAACGAATAACCGTATTCAGGTTAGTTGATGTGTCCGACTAATATTAGCTTTTTTTTAATATTAAACAAGGATTAAACCACACTGAGTAGTGTGTGTTTATTGTACACCTCAGTCCTTACATGTTACAAATGAGTTTTTCTTGTCTTGAAAACACGTTATCCCAGAGTTTCCCTACCTCAAACTGTACACGTTCAGGTTGTCGTAATACATGAGGGAGCTTCAGTTTTCTAAAGCGCTGATGTGACCAAAAAAAAAAAAAAAAAGCTCTGCATGCTTGTTTCAGATATTTTCAGACAATATTCATTTGTTGTAATTTTTTGGACAACACGATGACGAAATGTAACAATCAGTATAAACACGTCAGTCGGAAAATATGTGCAATGGCTTTCTAAAACCCGTATTAAGAGTTACGTCTTACTGTGACCTAAATGAGACTCTTCCACCTTCGCAAAACTCTCAAGCTGCAGTCGACGACGTTCACATGATATTTCGCTTCATTATGCTACAAGGTCTCAGTGTTCAGGGGTCTGGAAGCACGCTGATTTTTTAGACAACATGGCAATCAGGACCATCGATTGTGACAGAACAGTAGAATCAGGACCTGACTCTAAACAAGTATGGAAGTACTCTACCTTTATACCTGCAAAAAGTTGTTCTAAAGCACTTACATGATTTCCTCATGATTTAGTCACACTACAAATCTATTGGTTAAACCTAAGAACAGGTAAATAAAACATAGTATCTTCTGTGACAGTTACGCTTTTTCAGACAATTCGTTGTACAGAAAAATCATTCCTTACAATTAAATACACATTATCAGTACAGGTGGAGAAAATGTTACAAAACAGAAACATTTACTGTAATGAAAGTAAAAAATGGCAGCCACAACATCCAAAAAGGCCAAAAAACCATTAAAACACTAAAAATAAAACAAGACAAATGGCTCATGTCGTAATCATTTTGTATATTTTGATCTTAAACAGCTGGATCGAAGTTAATACGTTAGCCTTCTAATTCTGTGCGTTTTTTTAGATTAAAAATAGATCTGCATATTTACATATGTATGTGCACAGCGTGTTTTCCAGCATTAACGTAATATTGCATGTTTATTGCATATGTGAATATGTTTTTTTTTTTTTAGTTTTTTGCTCAATATTAAACATAACACGATTTATTTTAGATTTATTTTTATGTGAGGCTGGCAATCTGAGAAAGTAACCCAGTTAGAAAAATAAAAGCTATAAACCGCATAAAAGGTCATTTTCAATAGGAATTTAACTACTGTCTCATTTTTAGAAGAATAACCAAAAAGGTTGCAGCTTGTTTAAAGCTTTTTTTTTTAAATTAAATTGACCTTCCTAAAAAAAAAAAGTAAAGAAATAGAAGGTGAAAAGAAGCAAAACATAAATCTATAACAGCGTAGGTTGGTCTCACATATCGAACCTCTTTATGTTTTTTAATACCATCGGTGTCTCATGCCAACATGCAAGTTCAACTTTTAAAGGTTAGTAAATGACGATTAGTAAAGTGCTTGTGTTTGTTTAAACTACAGAATTCATTTTTATTTCATTTTATTATCATTTTAATGTACAGAGTTTCTAGCAATTTTCGAGTGCGTTCTAAAATGGTCACAATTCCATAGTTTGTAATTGCAGTCTGTACTTTCTCACTTATTCACTTACTTATTATCAGCATTTCTATAAAGGTCAGTTCAGTCATTTTCGGTTGTTTTAGAAAATACACTTAAACAGTTACATTGTGCTTCTCACCCAGTGCAGGAAAGCAATACAAGTTTAATGTACACAAAGGAGGTATGGTTGTCTATGTTCATGTGTAATACTGCTGATGGCAGGGGCGGCTTAAAGGGAATAAAACAATTCTAACAAACAGCCAGAGATTAGTCGACTTGTTACTAAAATGATTCACCTGTCACCATAAAAGAATGTTTGCTTCACAAGATACTACTAAACATATTTGTTCTTTGCATTAGTTTTACTTTGTTTTTGGCAAAAAAGAATAAAATCCCATCAGCCTCTTCCAGCCAAAAGTAAATCTATATTTTAATTGTATTTATACATCAATGTAAAAAAATTATAATACTGTTATCATTAAAAAATATTATTAAAATGTAAACGATGGCTTGCACTTTTCTCATCAGTCTTGCATATAATCGGAGCCCAGTGTGATTTTTTCCCCAGATCCATGTTGGGACCCCTGGCTGACAGCCACTGGACACTTACATAGATACACCTTGAGCCAATACTATATTACATATATGTAGTATATACTGTATATATACTATTTTAAGCAAATGCTTTTTTCCAGTCTGTTCAGTTGGACCTCCTCTGCTACTCTTTGTCCATGTCTGTAACCTAGTGTGGCCTGTTACCCCTCACATGCACCCAACTCAATTATATTTTCTATATATTATATAAATAACTCAAATATGTCCACATGTACATAAACTAAAACGTAAAGTCTCCGCTTCAAAATGACCGAAACCAACTGACTTCACTGAGACTCCGCCCACTTCTTATATACAACTGAAGTTTATAACACTCAAAGCTACATGTCTAAAGTGTGGATGTTGTGTCCACATGACCCTGTGAAAACCCTCAACTCATCATCAACTGTCTCCAGTCCTTTATGAAACCAAAGATACTACTTATGAACAATCGCAACAGGTTGTATTAGGTGTAGCATCATAAGCAGACACTGATTACAATTAAATGTAATAATAATTTTCACATATTTTGGGCCATTTTATTAATGTTGATTGTATAGTGATATGTAAACTGATGATAAATCATGTGAAGGAAAATGACTGAATGGACCTTTACTTGAATGTAATCCTATCTGCAATGTAATGGAATACAAACTACATTTGTCAAAAGTCACTGCAAAGTTGAGATAGCTCTTATGGTACAATACTTATTTTCTTGTATTTTTTTTTTTTAATGTAAGTCAACGATTTTTTGACATCATTTAGCTTCGCAGTGTCAACTATTAACATAGTGTTAGTGATACCACAGTTACAAAATGAAGTGATCCTGAACAAGCATCTTTTTAAGAGAATTACCAAAATGATGCCGATACTGTACATACATTAATATCAACAAATGACAGAAAGTAGAAACCTATCAAACATCAATTATCTTATCTAGGATGTATTTTGCATTCTGTTTGATGGTCATTTCTCTGGACAGTGTTGTAAGCTCAGATTTGTTTGGTCCAGAACACACATAAAATGAACATTTCAATATACACTTAAATCTAAAATTGAGAATGTAACTGTGCACATGATTTTATTACCTTATTAAGCTTTGATTTTTTTTTTTAATTCACTAACCAATTCAAGTATTTTACATTTCTTCTACTAATTAAAAGTAACAGTATTTTTTTTTTTAAAGCTAAATTTTGTATTAGACCCCATCAGCTAACCTGATGCATGCATTATAAACCACTGGATTCACAAGACAAGAGGTCATTCTTTCTACATTCAGGTTCTTTTTATGTTATTGCTATTATTTTTGCAACGGTTCAAGCACAGTCCGCAGAGACTTCGGTGCGATTTGTCTGTCGTTAACCCACTGCGTTTTTGATCGTGAAATGTCCTTTCTGCTACAAAATGGAAGGGATGGGGGAGCGACAGCGGCGCAGTGGTCCCGGGGCTTCGTAAGTTTCAAAAGGTGGGCTAGTAATAGGAGCGAGCCGCAGTGACGACCCCGCCATTCCCGATATGTTACTTAGACTGCGAGATTTCTCGTAGCCCGTTGCTTTGAGGAAAAGAATTTTTAACCATCATTTGATTCATAACGTGAGATCGCATATTATTGTTTTCGTTGCATGTGCAAATAAAGTAAAAGGAAATCATAGTTCAAAATGTTTGGACATGTAATGACAAACGCACCATATTCATTTGGTTTTATATGAAGATTCCATAGCATTGAAACATAAACATGGGTTTTCAGATGTTATTTAAAAGAAAAAGTAAAGAAGCACATATGCGAGGAGAATTAATTAAAGGATAAGAAATTGGAAATGTTATCAAAGCAAAAAGACATATAAAGGACAGACGAGGACAGACACAGACAAGACAGACAAGACAAGACAAGAAAATGCGAGTTATGATATGTCTTTTCTTTTTTCTTTTTTTTTTTTCAAAACAGAAAAGCAAAAGATTCTTAAATATTAAGAAGTATGCACCTGTAGGCCTGTTGAATAAAACACCCAGCACTGTATGATGTGAGCCGTAATGTTTCAGTGCGTTGGGTGTTTTAGACAACTTTCTGGCCAGAACCGCACAGTTTAACAGAAACAAACAGTAGCAAATACTCAGATATTAATGATTTACTGTTGGAGTTGACCACGTGAAGTTTAGGGCAATAAAAAGGCTTAGATATGACACAAACAAAAGTCGTGCATGGTAATGTATTGCCTTGTATTAAACAGAAAAAAATCCACTTCACATCTGTTTTAATTCCACTAAACTTCAAATGGCCAACAGAGTTAAACGTCCCCCGTTACATTTAAGAAAACAACTCACGTTCCCCCGTTAATCGCATCCTGTAATGGAGACCAGTTCATGTTCGGAGTACAATAGGAAATGACACACTGGAAGAAAACGGCGGCTTATGGACAAAAGACCCAACGAATTTACAGTAACCAATTTATATAAGAAATAGCTCATGTGTGTCCTTTCCCATTGTACTGTACTGTACTGGTTTAACCCAGCATGCAGACATTTAATTCCCCCTTTAGGAAGCAGCCACAGAGAAGGCTCTGCTGTGCTGACAGTGTTGTTGCACAAGGTGAAAAAAACCACCATTGGTAGGTAGCAGTGGTCTGCCCTAACAATGGCTAACTGACCAATAATGGATGGAGTTTTACAGTTTTATCATCAATAGGTTATTTAATTTCAGGAAATGCAATAAACCTCTGATGCGAACAGAGTTTATCAGTGTCAAACTCCAACCATCTCAAGGTCATATCTGGACAACGAAGAACACCCATTGGTTCAGTATGACACCCTTTGTGCCTTCCTGCAAAAACAGAATAAGTACGGCAATATTGTGGTGCACAGTGGCCAACTCCACCACTCTAGAATACACATCACTTTAGCCAACCATAAATAAAAGTCCTTTTTTTATTCTGACTAGCTCAGGCACATTAGTCGGATGGCAACTCTGTAAAATATTGATGATGCATTTTCACTGGGTTTCTTAAGCCACATGTCACACAAAACATTTCTGAGAAGATGTTTGGCTTTGTTTCTATAGTGAAGATTCTTTCTAAAGTTTACTTTATTTTACAGCATCGGGGCGTGTCAAATGACTGGAGGAAGTAAGATTGCACTTAGTAGCAGCTGAATTTATGAACTGAGGCCATACAAAAGAGTCAGACACCTAAAACAAATAGATAATACAGCAAAAATGAAGCTGTATCCTCCTAAAATTGTTATTAAGCTTCATACTTAGTTTTACAGTTAATGCAGTCTATGACATTAATGCCATCTAATCTTCTGCTACAAATTATATTTCAAATACGAAATATTGAAATATTTTGTTTTATTATAGGTCAGTAATGCCTGTTATTAGCAGTGATGAAAATTTCATGTTATCACAGAAAGAAGGTATATAAAGAGGAAAACATTTTTGGACACCATTAAGAAATTTCCTACAATCCCATGCAGACTGGAAAGAACTACATTATGTTTCATATTCTGTAAATAAACATAAACTGAGATTTAACATGTGGCTCCATTGTTTTGTCTCTTTTATCCACTTTTTATTCCAGAGTTAGAACTATTTCAAACACTTGTCAGGTGAGATATGAGAAAACTATGAGTAAAACAAAAGAAAATCTTATAAATTGAGTAGATGAAAGGTGGAACTGATGAAGAGCAAGCTGTGATGTGATTCTT
>JAPQRQ010000012.1:10242400-10270284 GCA_037367365.1 Apogon talboti
TTTGTGGAAATCTTAAAATAGAAGAATAAGTTCCAGTATGTTGTAACTTGTTTTGAACCTTCGTTTTGTTGTTCATTCAATTAATTGAACTCATGGCATGTGATATGTAAAATAATGGACATCATCTTTTATTCTGGCTCTTGTTTTTGTGACTGGTTGCTCTGTTCTACACAACAACATCTTCAGAAAAAAACAATTTACCACATGGTTCTCGTACATTCTGTTTTGAGGACGACATTACAGAACAGAACCACCATTCATAAAGACTGGGTCATAACCCACTGATTGGACTTATTTGACCACCAAATGAGTCCATTTTGAGGAAATGTTGAACACAAAGCATGTCTTTGGTAATACTGATATTTGTAGTGTTCTGAGAGTTGTACTTGATCACACGCGATGTAAGTACTATAGTACTCTGTACAAAGCGCCTATAAACCCGGAGAAAATATTTCAGTGAAACAGGCTGGTTGGAATTATTTTATTATTGTAGCTGTAGAAGTGTCATAAAAGCTGTTGTGTGGATGTACTTGTGTCCTTTTTTTCAATTCGCATTTGTTCAGATTATTCATATTTTATTGTAAAAGGATAGTTTGTTAATGTAAATATTTTCAGAATTTAATGGGGTTTTTTTGCATTTTTTATAGACATAATATTATTTAAATTTTTTCACATTAAATCAATATAAAATTTGGAGTCATTATCTATAGGTTATTGTGTTATTATTTTACTTGAGATCACAGTGGGTCTGTATGTGGCCCCTGAACTAAAACAAGTTTACCACATTTGACTCTTAATAAGGTCAGTATAATTTTTGCACTTTGAAAATTCATACCATGGGGCAGATTCAAAATTTTTGCGGGCTGGTTTTGTCCCGCGGGCTGCATCTTTGCCACCCCTGCTATAGTGTGTCTATGGGCAGTCCGTCCATCCTCAACATCCACAGGCTGGTGTGGATCAGTGCCTTTCACTACTGTAATGACCCATATGTCACTGGAAAGTGTAAAGTCTTTCAGTGACGGACATCGAAATTGCGCTTGCACCTATACATACATTTAAGGAGTTTTTCCTGTGAAAAACAATGAAAACTGGACATTTTCGCTAATTTCTAAAAACCGTGGACGTGAAAAGAGGATGTTTGGTCACCCTACTGAGATGCTAACATACATTCTGTTTACCTGTTGGCAAATGTAACCAATACAACCTGTTAACTCTGCCTAAATGCATTTATTTGGTGTCACTTATTAAGTATTTATCATGTGTATATGATTACAAAACATGTATAAAACACCTCTTCTCCAAATATAACATGGAGATAATGGTGATGTGGACATGGCAAGAAAAACAGGACATTAATTCATCCATTAAGCTTCACAGTTTATATGAGATGAACTAACGGCATATATACTATATTCATTTAAGGTGTATTGTGAATTTGGTCACAATTGTGCCATTTTTACTAAGTGACTCCATTCCAAAAAAGCTGGTGCAACAGTACATCCTATTTTATCACAATAAAAGCAAAAGGAAGCTCAATCATTTTGCATTTCTATCAAATATGGCTATAACCACTTTCATTTTGCTCAATATTCAGAGAGTCATGCTTTTTATGGGATTGTTTTTGAACAGAAGCGAAGGCAGAAAACTTGCGCCCCTTGACTTGACTAATAACACGTAGGTGTTTCAGGTTCTGAGACCCAGGTCAAATCAGGCTGTGAAATAAACGATACTGCTGTGGTGTCTAAACTGATGTATTTATGGTGTACCGCTGCAAAACTGCTTGTCTTGGTTTTCTGCCAACACGGTTCTGAGTTTAGAAGAAACCTGGAACACTGGACAGGACTGACTGACTCCCTGTCACAACACCTTGTTTTTCTCGTGAACATTTTTACTGCTGTTTATATAGTTGAGTTTAACCCTCTGTGTGGTGAGAAAAACCCAACATTTTGACAGTTAAGAGGCACATTAATGGTTTAGCTCCTGCTGAATCAGCCTCTAGTATTGCAGGATTGTGTCCAAGAAAGCTGATTAGATGCAGAGTTAGTTTGGCTGCTTCAATAAAAGGAGAATTACTTTTACTTGATAAATATAATAATTATGTATTTGTTGTTTAGTGTGGTTGAGGTTTAGATTTAACCCTTTTTTGCTGGATTCCTCTTGTTACTATACCATGGCCAGTAAAGGTAAAGGTAATGTGTAGGTAAAAGCGCCTCTGCTGACAAAGCTGACATTCCCTCTATCCTCTTCAATCCCTTGAGAGCGTCATATTGTCTTAGTACTGCTGGCATCTTTTCTTAACTACAGTGTCTTGCAGCTTAATGCCTGCTTGCTTGTTCAGTGCCAAAACATTTTATTGGACAATAAGAAAAAGAAAAAAAAAACAGTAAGCGACATTATATCACCACTCCACCGCTGAGATCTCTGTTATTTTCTCAACGTGTTTATTTTCCAGGCGTGTTTACTTCTACTTTGCTCAAAAAAAAAAGGCAATTTTCTTAGCTTTGACTGTCTTTGTGATCTGTGAGCTCACTGTCTATATGTACCCAAGCTTATTATCCTACTGAAGCCCGTGCAATTGTCACTGAATCAATTACAGTAGCGTGATAACACCAGCGTATGCGTGGCTTCTGCACAATCTTTTGCTGTTGCGGTCCATTCCTTCTTGCCCTGCAGTGTATTTATAGATGCAGTATACTTTGTGCTTTATCAAATAAATAATAAAACACAGACATGGCCTGAAGAGCAAAAGAGAAAGGTAATTCATACTTGAGTGGATCCCATATATATAAGAAGCCTGAGTGCCCTCAGTGTATTGTACGTGTCGTTGTGTATCTTCAGCATTATGCACTTATGCAATATCAAGAGTAACATACGTATAAGTGGTTGTCTTATAACTAAGCAAATGGGGAAGAAGCAGTTTTCTGTTATTTTTCTTGAAAGGTCTCCGTTCCCTCTTGCAAGACTTCCTTTGAATCGAAAATTGGATGCGAGCCTACACATTTTTTCTCTGAGTGCCTTCATGACAGAAACAGACTAAGCAGAAGACTTAAGACTCTGAGCCAACTGTGTTTATTGAGGAGATTAGCTGACAAGCATTTAGCCAGGGGAAAGTGACCTTCCAGGAATGCCAGCCGCAAAATACAAGGCAGCGTCCGGCACGTGTTGCCCCGAGATGAGAAAATGCTGTATTTGTAGCCATTTGTTGATAAATTAGCAAAATGTTCACGCTAGTTCGATGTGGAAGTTGAAGCTATTTTTGCTTGAACTCGTCCGTTACAGAAGCAGTTTAAGGACACATTGCAAAATCTGGCATTGCAAAATCAACACGTTCCCATGATATTATTTTTAGCTTTTGTTTGATTTGTTCCTTTTTTGTGTCTCCGGTCATGCTCCTTTGGCCGTTGCCTCCTGCCACTCTCTCCGGCCTCGTCTCCTCTCCTCTCCTCTCTCCTCCTCCCTACCCTCTCCATCTCTTTTTCCCTACCTCTTTTCTCCTCTGCTATGTTTCTTGCTAGTCGGTGTCTGACCTACTTTTTCAGATTGCTGCAGTGCTCTCCCCCTCTGTATCTTGAAAACACACACATACACTGAGGTTCTCAATCACCCTCCTACCTCAACCCCCTTACCAGCCCCCTTGTCCCAGGGAAGCAGGATAGCACCAGCGGGACCTCCTCGTGATGCTCTCTCATTGGCTGAGCACTAGAAACCCTTCACGTGTATAAAAAAAAAAAAATCAGGGCATTGAGGAGAGTGCTGCCCTGAAGTAGTATGCACTTATTTTCTTTTAATGTTACTGTTACTCTTTACAATGGCATTAATGGTCAAAGTAATAAAATAATGGTTACACTGAAGACATTAGCGGTTCCGGTGCTTGTAGAGAGCAGTGAATGAAGTGTGATATATATCCTTAAAGTGAAGTAGTGTCTTTCATGCCGGAATGATTTTTGACCCGAAGGATACTGGTTTTACACTTGTACGGCTAAACACACATACAAGAGTGTGTTTATAAAATACTGGCAAAACTGCAGTCACATCATATCTTCTATGTAGGCTACACAGGTGGAGACACAGGAGGGGGCGGACAGGTGGGAGGGAGACCAGACGATGTGGATCCATGCGTAGAGGAACACAAAAGGAAAAAGTTGAGGCAGTCCAGGAAAAAGGAAGGACTACGTGCCAAAAAAAAAAAAACAAAAAAAAAAAAAAACAGTGAGAAACGGGCCTGGGCATCTTTCAAACACTGACAAAGTAAAGCATCCGAAGCGAAGATTCGCCAAGCTGACATAGCTCATCGTTCAGATGGCCTCAACGTGATGTGACTGTGTCCTGCAGAGGGGACTTTTTAAGAAGACAAAAGGAACAGAAAGCATGACAGAAATGATCAGTAAGACTGAGAAGGCGAGGAAACAGAGGCAAAGCTATCAGGGCATTGAAGGCTAATGGTAAATGACAGGCCTCAGCCACAAAAGTGACTTGTGTCAACTGGAGCGACAGGAAGAGTCCTGTGTGGGAGTTCTCTGTGTGTTTTCCCTACGTTATGTCAATACATGAAACATTTCTTCATGTTAAAGCCTAATTTTAAGTATTTATGCCCACTGTACATGCACAATGAAATGAGGTAACTAAAGAAAAGACCTTATAGATGAAGTAGTACACTTTTAGGTAGTACACTTAGAGGCAAAAATCATCCTCTAACTGTAATTTAGGGTCTTATTACATTAGTGCTAAACACCAAAAAGTATTCATTTTAACCCAAATTCAAAATATTATTAGTATGCACTGGAGACTGGAGAAACTAGTCAGATGTCAGATGACTCACCCAAAGACAGGAGCTACTGTTCTCTAATGTTCGGAAATTGTTGACCACAGATCAAGTTGAGCTATACAGTACATGTGACTTATTACCATCTTACTGAACTACATTTAAGGCTAAATTTAGGACGTCGATGACACATTTAGCTCAAGTGATGTTGTAACTAACGTCACGACCCGTATATAGAGCTGACGTTCTGACCCTTCCATTGTATCGCATTGAACCGAACTCCAGAGGAAATATGAACAGAAGGCAATGATGAGGGATAAATAATTTCTTATATGAATGGTGTCACCATTTACACATATGATGCTTTTTAACTTAGAAGATAATCTTATGAGACTAGAAAGTCACAATTTGTTGTAAAGGTAGTAAAGAAATATCTATGTATGAAACTGCTAAGTGGACTGCGTCTCTTGCTGCATGTGACACCAAATTGAACTTATCTTGGCTCATTACACCTTGTACTTCAAGAGGGAGTCCAAATAGTATAAAAACAAATGTGAATCTGGTCATATTAAAGGTGCAAAGACTTCCTCAATAACTCAGAACAGATCATAGAGAGAAAGTTATGATGACAACACCTACACAACTTTTGTAGTGTAGTCTATTTACTTATGTATTTTCACAGTTTTACCACAAAGTGTGACTTTGCTGACTTCAGAAATTATCTTTGAAATTGAAACGTATATAAGTGTTTATTTTCTCTCAGACTTTAGAAATACTTAATGAGAAACTCAATGTTGATATAATATGCGCATTTATGTACTTTTAAGACATATTTCCAGGAACATTGACATGTCAAATATGTGCCACTGCCAAAAAATAACTTTGTTTAGTCTGACACTTAATAGTGTACTATATTTTATTCATATTTAACCAAACGTAGCTCAGATTTGTCCTGTATTCAATGGGAAATGATCAGGTCATCACTGCAGGGTATACAACCACACAAATCTAAAAGTGGTTTTGTTGTTAATTTGCAAACAGGACAGGGTATCTTTTGCTATTTGAGAACAATAAATGAACTGGAAAATTCAATGGAAAGAAAAAAAAAACAACAATAATCCTTTCATGGACAAAACCACAAATTGAAACATTTTCTGCGGTTTTCTGTCTTCCTTAATATTACATAAATGCTGTCACGACACCGGACATTAGTGATCTAGAACTACTAAGTGTCTTCTGATTTGCAAGTTTCTGCCTTTTTTCTGGAATTCAAAGTATGTCGTACTGTATGTTGTAACCTGTAATGAACCGAAACACATTCAGCAAAGTTACCACTGGGCTGCATGTGACATCTTAAGTGCAGCTTTAATCTATAGGATGCACTGTAATTAATTTGACCATGCTATAGCTAAAAGCCACAATATGATATTGCCACTGGTAGAACAAAGCTTCATTCATGGTTTTGGTAATTAAATGAAACAGGATGGTAAGAGAAGTGGATTACACTGTAGATCTGAACATCAAATCAATATTGATCAATCCATCACACCAGCCAGCCCCTTTTAAATATGCAGTAGCATGTCGGGCAGAGATAGTGAAGCACTCCCACTGCTTTAGTATTAATAAAACGTACTTAAAGCTATTCATCAAACGTATATGGGATATAGAGGTGTTGATGAGTGTGTGTATAGGACATGTGCCACCATAAGTGCCTGCCATAAGCGTGTAAGTGTGCGGACATGACTCACAATGCGAGAGACAAACAGCCTATAGGCACAGGAGCTGTGTGTGCACACTTGCTGATCGCAGATACTGAGTGGTAGCTACATGAGCACTGCATTGAGGTGATGGAGAGGGATGGGCAGAGAGCGAGGAGACAGAGAGAAAGAAAGAGGTGGAAGAAGATGATAAAAAGAGGAGTAGCAATCTGTCACTTCACACTTATTTATCTCCTAAGGCACTTTGTCTCTGCTTTCCCTTCCATTCCTCCACTCACTGCAACAAGAAGGTATGTGTGTTCCCGGTAAGAACAGCCATGTTAATGCTCAGAATGTATGATTCAGAGTCACGCTGTAGTACCGATACGTTCAATTCCCTACAGTGCAGCTACAGTGTGTGACACCTGCAGCCCAGTGACCTTCAAGGCCCAATAGAGTCTCACTCGCTCTCCAGACTCTGAAATTAGATTTGGAAAGATCATCAACATAAATTTAAAAGAGAGGGAGCCGGATAGAAAGACAGACAAGTGAGTATGAAGGAGCTTTTGAGAGAGAGAGGAAGTGTGAAAGGAAGTTGATGTGGAGAGCATTGATTGTGTTTCGATGGATGAATGAATAAGAGAGAGTGAAGGAATGGAGAGGAAGGAGATGACAAGACATTGATGTGAATCTCACCAATCAAAGGGAGAGACACAGAGAGAAGAGGGCAACAGAGAGGGAGAGTGCAATAAGGAGACGGAGAACAAGAAAGGAGGAGGTGTTGGGAGAGCATGGATGTAAGTGATATAACCAAGGAGAGATTGTCGGAGCTGATATTAGCCCTACAGGCGTTTTTGCATGCACGGCGGTGCGCTGTGCTCTTCCTTAACGGGACCCTAGTGGCGCTGTGTTTACTGCGGCACCATCCAGAAGAGCTTTATCATTACAGTATTACCACAGCCCTGCCTGGCTCTCTGTCACCATGACAACCACTGCGTTAGCCTCTGCTTTCAGGCACCAAGGACAGGACTAAGCCAAATACTGCTCCTACAGCTGGAGTAAACGGCTGCATGTAGAGGAGCAGGAACCAGGCCAAATTGTGATCATTTATTCTGATTGGTAATTGTTCAATGAGAGATTTACATTAGTCAGGTCAGGGATGAGTGACCTTGACAGAGAGACAAAGGTAAAAAAAAAAAAAAAAAAAACTGGCTTCTAATGACAATGCTTTTGTTCAATGCAGACTGATCAGTATGATGAACAGCAAGCGGTTTGTACGTGAAGTCTTTCCCAGAGGGCAAAGCAAATGGGTGACCACTGCTGCAGAGTCAGCAATGATAAGAAGACATTGAAGGATGATCTGAAATCAGTGCAATGAATGAGGCTTGAAAAATGAACTTAAATGATGTGAAATCCAGAATTTTCTCCTGAAGGGCATTGGGATCAGGTGATTAATCTATTATCTTAGGTGAATGGGTGTAGCCATCACTCAGGGACTTCGAACAAAGACACTTAGCGTGCAGTGTGAGGATAACCTTGGGTGGGTTACAGGAATAGCCTTCGTTTGTGCCATTTTCACCACAGCGCTCCTCATTGCTGTTATATTCGGTGAAACATTGGGAAGGAATGTTGAAATGGAAGGTTTTGGTATTTCAGACTGGGGCAACCAAAAAATTTAACTTAACAGTCAAACACTCTTGAACAAAACAAAGAGAACAACTAAAATGTCAAAAGAGAGAGAGATCGCCATTGTGAAATGGACAAGTAGTAAAACTGAGTGGAAAACCAGTGCCAGACCCAACCCGTCACAAAGAAGGTCTCTAGTTTTTTTTTTTTTTTTTCCTAGTGTCATAATTTTTCTACATGTTAAATTATAAATTACTTCAGTGGCTTTTAGCTGTTTATGACCCTCAACCCCAAGGCTTTCTCATGTGAGTTAAAGTTATTCTGTCATGGTCCATGAAATGTGTCTCAGCATGTTAATCACTGTTATATATTTCATTCCGTCATATTGTATTAAGGCTCCTATCAATACCCAAAGGAGAACAGCGGACTGCAGTTCAGCAAAGGGCTGCAGTGTGCCCTTGCTTTCATTAATTTGATTAATCATTCAGTCAAATATTAAAAAATAATATATCAAAAAGAATTTCAGGCTCTGCTTACCTTTCTAGTATGACTTAACTCCAGTAGAAACTTTGCTAGTTCACTTTCGTTTTTTAGACACTTACTCTTTATTCTGCAGATATATTTGTCCTTGTCAGTTAGATGTGTAAAAAGTTGCCATTATCAACTACAGTAGCCAAGCAAAACATTTTTGCAGGTTCACAGGTATTCACAGGTATAGAAACCGCAACAAGAGGTCTGACATATCAAAAACCTGTTAACTTCTTTATAATCTCTCAACAAAAAAAAAAAAATATATATATATATATTTATAAGATGCACAATATATGATTTCTGATGCTATGGGTCTCTCACAGAAAACAGTAATAAAAGGTGTAGTAGGAAATAAGGTTTTGAAGTACTGCAGAATTATGGAAGTTAATGTTTTCACCTTTTCAAATGAAAATGAATCTGAAGTGAAAACAAGGTATTTTTACTCACATTACATTTAGGGTCATATATTCAGCTTGGTTAATTGCAATCTAAAAAGTTTCTGTGAAGCTACATATTAACTCTACCTAGTTTGACACCTGTCAAAACCAAAGAACATTAAATAGAAAGGGGAAAATCTTTGGATATTATACAAAATATTCAATATACTGTATACACAAATCAAGAAAATACAGTTTCTGGTCAGCTTGAGATATTCTAAGTGGAAATAGTGCATATTGAAGCTTATATATTAAAAAGTGAATCAATCACATAGAAGGGAAAGGGAAAAGAAATCAACACATGTGGAGGACCCTGATGGGGACCTGAAGCCCTGCTGGTCTGTCCCAGGACGGGCAGTTAAGCCCCTGGTAAGGGTCACCCAACGCCCAACACGGGACACTGCAGGATAATGAAGGACAGGAGAGGTGAGACATTGAAATGGAAGAGACCAGTTGACGTTGATGTAGGACGGACACACGGGGGAGGGGGGGTATGGAACGACTGCATGATTGCATACTATATGCGCAGTCCACACGTGGCTGCTTCCAATGATTTTCTTAGTGTTCACTGGGTTCAAACACCTTCCTGCACGGGCTGATGAATGAGGACGAGCGATTGAAGTAATTAAAGGGCATGTGCAACGGACTTAAGGGATATAATTAGCTTCTGCTCTGGGTAATCCTTGTATTTATATATTTTTTGACTGCTGGAAACAGAAGCTCTAAGGTCAGAGCTCGGGAAGGTACCCCGGCAATGCTCAATCACAACCCAGTCTTGTGTTTTAGAGATTCCCTGAATGACTCAACTCCTTGACATGCTACAGTTGAATCAGTAAGCTCACCTACACACTCACTCACACATACACGCACAACCACACCGATACTCTTCTGTGCGTGTTTCGTTTCTCCTCTGCAGTATTCAGGTCCCCTCCATTTCATTCCCACTGCAGTCCTGTCATTTGTGAAGAAAAATAAATCCTAAGTGGACTGTACATGTGTCCTTTCCCTTTCATCTGCTTTGTATTCTGACCAGATTACTGCAGCATACTATGTGCATTTGTCCTTGCGACGCCACCCCCCCCCCCCCTTTTTCTCAGCCGATCCTCCCATTTTCCTCTCCTCACCCCCTTTTATTCCTCCCATCCGTCCTCTCCTGTCCTGCTTGTATTGTCCGAGACACGTGAAGCAAGTTTGGCGAGGCTGTCCCCGTCCCATTAGCTGCAATGACGAACTGCCTTCATGCCTGCTCTTTTTCTTAGCACCTCAATCCTTTTTCTGTCGCTCTTTGTCTCTTTGTGCTAGTAACTGGCTACGATCTACATCCCAGCTCTCTCATAAGGGAAGAGAAGGGAGAAAATCAGAAATCACGGCCATCGCACAAAGCAGAATTCCGTGATTTTTTTTGGAAAACAAGACCGTTCTATGTGATGAACAATTAAACTACTAATACAAAGCCCCTGAATAATCATAGAACCTGCAGACCTCCGCTAGACATTCAGACGTATTTTCACAACCACATCACACATCTCTAGATCACATTTCCATTTAATGATGGTACTCGCCCTCTGCCTCCACTCTGCTGCCACTTGGACAGGAGGGGCAATCACAAGGAAGCAGATGGTCACACAGGAATTGTCCCAGTGACGTCCTCCAATGTCATTTTCCGAGGGAATGAGCAGGGATCCAGTTCTGCTGTTTAAGAGTAACAGCACATGGCGAACCACTGTTACCCACATGTGATAGCAATGAACACGTTAATTGGTCAATGCAATATTAATCGCTTGCATAGAAATAATCCCTGATTGGAAAGCTCATTTGAAGTTCTATTTTATCAGCTAATTAACATTCAGTTTATTGGGTCTATATATCGGTGTGTTACGAGGGAATGCACGTGTGTGATCTTGCAAGAGAGTGATCCACGGGGTTACATGTCGGAGGCGTGTCGGATAGAGTGATTTATCCCTGCGCTGTATATGTGAACGCTTGGCGAAATGGTTTATGGGCAACTACACTTACAGAGTATGGGCCAATGTGCAAAGGTGAGTGTGCTGAGAATGATGTATGTGCAGCCAGGTGTTTGACAGAGGTCAAATGTAAGATGTGTGTTGTAACAGAAGTGGGTAAATGTGTTTCTACAACACATATAGTCTTTCTTTAGTTACAGGATGTGTAGGATATTGCTTATGAATAATTTAGGATCTTGATGCAGTGTGCAATTAAAACAATTTCTCTCTTGCAGCCAGTGTGCACACTGTACTTGTTTGTTTACATATACATGTGGGTTTACATGTGGTGGATTGTCTAACTGTTGGAGACAATGCGCTGCTCTCTCGTGTGATTTGACGAGATTTGCCCCATTTAGAGAATTCCAGCTCCCACCACTGTAATCGGCTCTGGCACTGTGCTCTCCGCCATGCCAGTGTCCGGAATTGTTTCAGTTCCAGAGCATACGAGCAAAACGTCCAGGGTTCACCACAATGTCCAAGTAATTGACTGTCTGTACAGTGGTGCGCAGCGCTGATTCAGCACTTAAGGACTGCTAAAAGGGCCGAGGATGAGGGGGTATGAGGAGGAGGAATATGGCTAAGGAGGACATAAAGATGAGCAGGAAGATATCTAGAGGGATGTGGAAGCAATTTTTGCAACATAATCATAAAACATGCTAAATGCTTCTGGCTAAATGTAACAGCAATAGTGGCGATAACCTTCCAGACATGATGTTAAGTCATCATGTATTGTTCTTATACTAAGCAGCAGCAGCGAATCGATAACATTCCTTTCCTTGTTTTTTTACAGCTTTTAAAGAGCTCCTTACTTATTTAACATGTCTCTGATGTCTGTGTCCTTGTTATGAGACATCAAGCATCAATGCAGCCAAATATCGCCAACAGACAGCGCTCAAATTACAAGGCAGCATCCAGAGGAACTGGGACTTCCGAGGATGCAAACACAACACGAGAAGGCCTGCGGTACAAAACGCTGTCAGGGAAAATTGAAACAGAACACGATACATTTACCTAGCGCCGGCACGGAAAAGAAGTGAAGCAATTATCACATGCCTGCAAGCAGCTACTGCTTGAGGAAAACTGTTTACCTTAATGAACTTGTAGAGCACCTAAGAAGATCTCCCATCATCCTTTTCCCCCCTCTGTCAAGGAGGATGATGAGACAAGTGTTTTGTGTTGAACGGTCATACAAATACACAGTAACGGAGGAATAGATTTGCCATCAGAGAATGAAATGAAGGTCTCCTCCCTTCTCTTTGCTATTTTCAGATCTGGTCCACAGGGAGGGAAACAAGAATGGAAGTGGGAAATAGGCCTTTCAGCCGGGTCAGGGTTTGCATGGGAACTACTCGGAAACACCGACCTCCACGGCTTGATAGTAAAAGTTTAATTCCATTCACTTAAACCTTTAAAAAAATCATTAAGTAACCGGAAAATTTGATAAAACTGGAACACTGGTGAAAAAACAAGTTAAAGCTTTGTGTTTCAAAGCAAGATGTTTGCACAATAAAAGTCTCTTAAGGAGAAATATGTCTTTCAGGTATTAATAATAATAATAATGTTGGATATTGTTATGTTAACTCTACCTGGAGAGTAAAGGGAACACACAGCAAATAAAAGAGCAATAAGCCAAGGTAGTATTGAGGGTTTGCTGTGATTGGCTGGACCCTCCGCAGACAACACACAGTCACCTTCACCACTGTTTTTATTTAAGCTCTGACCATAGGAACTGCACTTGGAATTATGTGGCTGCAGGGTGAACAAAACTGGTGCAAAAGATCTCACAAGAGTATGCAAAATTAGACATGACCTATATCATAAAAAGTGAGTGTCTAATACAGTTGAAATCAAAAAAGGACAGAATGTTTTACTGAACAGGTGCTGCTCTAGTGGCTTCTTGACCAATTAGTACTGTTGCTTAAAATATCCTTACTTTTGTCTTTCTGCTCTGAACTCAGCGGACAAATGTGATGCAATGTCCCAGACAAAAATGGTAATGTCACCCAAACCGTACCCTAGGCATTCTATTCACCCAACACCACATCTATATATATATATACTGTATATACACACCGACACCTATCAATAGATCTTTTTTTCTATTTCCTGTCCAGCGCAGTGATTTTATATCCAGAGACGAACTGTTCTGAGACAGGTCATATTTGTGTTTGTGACAGCACTGTACGCTCCGGCACTGAACGCTGTGGAAAAAGAGCGGCAAACAATGAACCACAAGACATGACCTTCAGGGAGCGGGGCTCTGGACAGACGAGAGGGACGCCGCTCCCCCAAAAAAGGAGAGAGAATCGAATCCAAGCACAGAAAGCCCGATATGGAGGGGGCAAAGGGGCATCGTGTACATGCTGAGCTACAAATGGTGCTTTGTCAGGAGATTGCTGACAAAGACAACTGTGCCCTTCTGGTGTGGAACTGGAAGTGACCAAAACATACTAAACCTGTGGGATAAAAGGACCGGATTATAGGACAACATACATATACTCAGTGGTGAAATTAGGACAAATAAAAATTACTGATCAGGTAACAAAAGTTGTTAATCTTTGTATATTATGCAATAATTTTCACTGCATTACTCCTGTTCACATTGAGATTTTCATGTGAAAATTGGCCGCTAAAAGTATTAATGTACTTCAGAAACAGCAAAGAATTCCAAGGCAGTCTCATTTATTAACATATTAAGATGGTTTATTGTCACAGCAGTCAAAATAGATCTATAAAACAACTATATACTATATACAGTATACTATACTATACTATACTGTACTGTACTGTACTGTACTATACTATACTATACTGTACTGTACTATGCTATACTGTACTATATTGTACTATACTATACTGCACTATGCTGTACTATACAATACTATACTATACTGTACTATACTATACTATACTGTACTATACTATATACTTCCAACACGTTTTGACATGAAGGAAGCCTTCATCACTTCCTGATGAAGGCTTGATGCTGAAACATCTAGAAGTATAGTTGTTTTATAGGTCTAACTTGACTATGCCGCTATCATAAAGATATTTTAATATTCTAAAAAGAGTCCCTGGGAATTATTTGTTGCTTCCTGAGAGTTTGCATCTCAAACTCCTAAGAGCACCTCAAACAAGTCCAAGAGGTGCACCTCTTCCAATATTTCTGCTATCCGTATTGGATTTGTGGTTGTAATTGAAGTGACCTCACAGACCTGCAATTTACATGAGTATATCATCTTGATGGATGAATCCAAATGGGCAAATATTATCTTCTCTATCTTTGTTTAGCACCTCATAGTCAGTCCTGCTGAGTGACAAGTGATTGCACCGAATCACATTACCTCTGGTTCAATAACAAAACACTGACAAATAAGTTCATCGATATTGGTAAATCCTTAGTCATTCAATTAGGATCACTGTCATTCACGCAGCCTTTAAAAGAGTCATTGAGATCAGAAAACTAGAAAAATAAAGGACAAAATAAAATGGGTCACGGTCAAAGTCTGTCAAATGTGATACGCCGGGCATTTACTGCAATGATAGATCTATGCGACCCAGGCATGGATCAATAAAGAAATCAGATGCAAAATGTATTGTATAACACATCATCAAACAGAAATAAATATATCCATAAATTTTGTCAGTGGTTTGAGGGTTGTGTTACCTTCCAACAGAAAACACAAGAAAATTTAGGACTATTATTTTATATTTATATATTTTGTATACTGCAAAATTTCCATTTTTTCATAATATAGACCTTTAATGTAAACTTAATGCGATTCATATTTGTGATTGAAACTTTTCTTTATGAATCTGTCTATGATAAATACATAACGCTGGTTTGTGTCTATTGGGCTTATAAATATGATCTTATTCTTACTTTTTTCATTTATGTTTGACTGTAAAATATGCATCACATTATATTTGTTCGTGTTATGTCAATGCAATCTAAATGAGCGAAAATATCATATGCACTTAAAACACATGCATCCTAAACATTAGACTTATGGGTTTTTTTGCACATGCAACTTGACCGCATCACTTTAAGCATTCTCATATTTAAGGAAATTATAGAGAAAAGGCCCATGGCTTTAAAAAATAAAAATAAAACAGACAAAAAGAGAAGATAATCAATAAAATATCAATCAATAGGCAGGCAGGAGGGTCGGGGTAGGAAGATTGGAACACTCAAGCCTTCACAGATAATCGAAGACACTAAGACAAGGGTCCCCACCCCCATCATGCTATGTCTTTCTCTCTGTGGTTGTCACCTCCTCCCTGTGCATCTCCTCTTCCTCCTTTCTGTCTTCTCGTCCCCTCTCAGGCTCCCCTTCGGTCCTTTTTTCCCCCCCTCTCTGTTTCTCTCCACTATCTCACCCCGTCTCCATTTCCCTCGCTCTGCCTATCCCTCTCACTCCCACCCCCTCCACCTCTTTTCTCTTTCTCCAGTGCTCCCCCTCCTCTCTCTCTCTCTCTCTCTCTCTTTCTCGTGTCTACTGCAGCAGAAAAGCCAGCACAGACACCAGCATGTGTGTGTTTGTACATGTGTGAGCTACTACGGTAAATCCACGAGCGAGCCTCATACGATCATGATGAGCTGAGGAGTTGATTTAAAGAAAAGAACGGAGAAAAAAAAGCCCTGCACGCGTGTCGAACGGTCTGATCAGAAAATCGATTGCTGATAAGTTACATCACAGCCATGCAAATAAAACCCCTTAAATCATTAGAGGAACGTCTCTCCTCCTGTCTCCCTTTATTTCCTCTCGTCTCCCTCTTCCTCCCTCCATCTCTCCCTCATCTGTCTCATTGTATTTCCACATCACCATTTCAGGTTGTTTTTTTTTTTTCCCCTGTCCGAGTCTCTCTCCATCTTTGTCTTTTCCATCCACATATAATTTTCATCTCTCAGGACAGAAGACCAAAAAGGTTCTGCCATGTTGGACGGGATACTTTTAGAGAGAGCTAGGCAGGGAAAAAAAACGAATGATCTGGGTCAAATCGCTGTTTGACGTATAGCGTTGGCATATTAGACCTACAGAAAGAAATGGGGCTGCGTTCACCCACAAATAGAGCCAGTGCTCTGTGCTGTGCAGGCATTGAAATGAGCACCTACTACCTGCTATGTAGTCTTCACAACCCCAATGTGGCATCGCAATTGTCAAAATCTCCAACTACTGCACTGAATATCCTTATATTTTGTCTGAATTGTGAGATCTTGGCTACTGTAACTAGCAGATGTGGTGCTAAACTGTACATTACATAATACACAGCATTCTAGCTGATAGGCAGCAGGTACAGTAGTTTGCATTCAAGGTATAGTAACACTGCAACTGCTGCCTCCTCTTGCTCTATGTCATGAAGAAAGAGGTATTTCAGAATCTACTGCTAAATCAACATGTAATTTCTTTGTTTACACATGCATCTGAAGCATGTTTCCGTCACATGATTGTCATTTCAATGATAACTGTCACCATTTGTGCATCCTGCAAAGAAACACCCTGCCACACACTTGTGTTTGTGGCACAGGGTGGGGGGTAGAGAGGGGTGGGAAAGTGAGAAATCAATCTGATTGGAATGAGAGTGACAGTAAGAGAAGCACTTCCTGCCTGATCCTAAGTCCTGTGAGGCGGATCAGATGGCCAGATCCAAACTATCTGTCTGTCACAGGCTGACATTTTACTCTTCCTTGGGAGGTAAATGATCCAGGTGTATAGAACTATACATTCTGCTGGAGGAGGTGATGTATGTGAGTCAGAGGGTGCAGACTATTGTCTTCACCGGTGACGGGAAATACAGAATGTATTGCAGAGTGTGCTGTGCTTCGTGTTTTAGACGGCTTTCTTTTCAAAGACATTCATTGTTTAGTTACTTCTGGAGTGGCAGGAATGCCTGGCCACTGCAGGTGTCTGCTGACTGTCTGGTTTTGCATGTTGGATCTACAGTATGCATGCATTCAGAGTATCTGTCAGCCCTCATACATCCTCATAAGAAATACCTGTACCCCCCCCCGAAAAAAAGGGACAGACAAGGGTGATCAAACTATATCAGCAGGTATACAAAACAAGACACAACAAAGCAGCTGTGATCAAGCAGCTGGATTTGTCTTTAACTGGAGGGTCTAAAGAAAAAAAAGAACCAAAGCCCACTGTTTTTATGTACCAAGGATCAAAAACACAGTCAGGGGTACTTGTTACTCGTACACCTGTATGATCAAATGCCATCAAACGTCTGCTTTTAAGAGGAAAATCATTAACTATTTACATGGGAACAATAAAAGGTATCCCAACACAGGAGCAAGTTACGCGTAAGAGCAACACATCCCGTGCGTAAAAGGCATGTAGGATTCAAATGGGACAGGGGGGGCTGTCAAATAACAGCCCAGCAGAGTGTAGCACTATCAAGGGCAAATGTGGGAAAAGACATGTACTTCAGCGGTGACGATTTGGCGTCGTATGTGCCTGCTCAGTGCGGCGCTACAATAAATAAGACTAACATGAAATACGGCGCATTGATGTGCATCGTAAACGGACAAATATACTCTAATGAAGGCGTTTGGATGCAGGAGACGCAGTGGATGCTGCGTTTGGAGGCAGATATGTATTAAACCTGCTCAAGTAGCAGAATACGGCGAAAGGAATTATGATAGCAATAAAAAATACATTCAGTGTGAATCCAGCTCGCCCGTAAAGGACAATATATCAAGTACGAGACATGGTGGTGATATGTTTGACAAAAACCTTGGATGTTAGATCAGCGAGTGCCCATCTACAAATAGATATAGCTGCCATACCATTTTCCATTTTCCTGTGCTATCAACATTAATTATTCAATATCAGTAAGTCTATATCCTGCCATTTAATATAATCTATACTGTCAGGGATGACACACATGCCAACAGAAAGTGGCCTGCAGTTAATTAGGAGGGAGTAGTTTCATTGCAGTAACAGGCTCATGTGCACAAAACATGATTACAAAATAAAGTTTTAAAAAGTTATTATGGCTGAGGTTTCGGTCTGAGACATCACGAGGCAGAATATGCAACAGTATAGAAACAAGTTGAGACAGGGGGAAACTCACCCGGGCATATTTGGAGGAGTAGGGGTCTTCAAACAGTGCCCATATTTTGGGTTGCCAGGTTTTCCACCAGCCCGATTTCCTCGCGTCCTCCTGCATGCACAATCTTTTCAAGTCCCCATCCGCACCGCCCAGAGCTGGGTCGTCGTCCGGCGCGTCCGGTTCGGGAGTCTCGAAGCTGTCCAGCGCCTCCTCCGCATCCCTGTGCTGCCGGTAATTCATCCAGCAACACGCCTCCACGTCCGTCTCATCGATGCCCCAGAAGGCCAGCTCCTCTTCGAACAGGGGACCGCACACATCGTTGGGACAGTGCAACTTCCCAGTGCGGTAATAGTTGAGGATGAAGGAAAACACTGACGGGTGTCGGTCGAAGAAGAACTCGTCTAATTTGGGGTCGTAGTCGAAGTTGCTGAACGCGTCCGGCTCGGTGAGCCACGATAAGCGGGTACCGGGCAACGTTTTTAGGGTGCTCCGGTAAGTCTCATGCCGCACCCCCCCGCAGTTTATCACGATTTTCTCGCTTTCCGACGGACAAGTCATGTCTGCGCTGTAACATGCTTTGTTGGACGACTTGTTCCCACCCTTGCGCCCTTTAAAAGAGGATACACACACCGAACTGAGCATAGAGGACCGGGGGGGGAGGGAGAGGATGAGAGAAACCGAAGGGAGGAGGAGGGAGGAGTCTGAGGAGTCTGCGGGGAGAGAAAAGGGCAGAAATTTTAGCAGAAGGGAGAAATAGATGAGGATTATCAACATTGCAATACAAATTAAGAATTGCATGCTAACACCAGCTGTATATGCAATTATTCAGTTGATGATCAGCTAATGGAAGGGCGCAAAGTGACCTTGTGCAGGTGCAGTGAGTGATGGCGAGGAGGGGGCTGGGGTGAAAATGCTGTGTGGAAAAGTTGCTTTTAGCACAGCATCCTGGAGCACAGACATGTCTTCAACTTATACCAGTGCAACATTTGAACAGGTGGCTTGGAGCACATTCATGAGTCAGCATCTTCTCATTCTAATTGTTGACACATACAGAGCTGAGATGTGAAATGGCTCATACAGAGTCTCAGAAGCTGTTGTGATCTGTTTCTCTCTCTCTCTCTCTCTCTCTCTCTCTCTCCCCCCCCCCCTTTTCTCAACTATTATCCTACACATCACATGCTCTTCCAGCCAACAATCTCTAAATTGATCCAGTTGATGTTCAAGTGTTCAGATACTTTCACTAATTAGGCTACTGTTAAGCATGTAAACCCCCCCTCCTCCTCCTCCTCCTCTTCATCCCCACCTGAAACCACCCCTGCTCTTTTCCTTGAGGGTGTATGTATAAATGTGTGAGGAGGGAGGTGAGAGGCAGTGGAGTGATGAGTGTGAGAAAAGAGTGACAAAAAGAGAGGATGTATTAAACTGGGGATCTATCTCCCTGCTTCTTTTCTCCTTTCTCAAGAATGTCTCTCTGACGTAAGGTGGCGCAGCACTGTGTGTGTGTGTGTGTGTGTGTGTGTTAATTGCCTCCCAAGAGTGCAGTGTCCGTACTAATGTTAGATCTCCTCAATCAGTCTATGTGCGTGCTACACACACTGCTGCAGCCCCTCCGATCGCCTGAGATTCGTGCAATGCACAATTATGTCAATGCTCTCTGCCACTTCCCTCATGCACTGTGTGTGTAAAGACATGTAAAGGGAGAAAAGAGTAAGAGGAGGGTGAGAGAGTGTAAAGGGGGGGAACAGGAGGGTGGGTGAGGAAGAGGAGAAGGCCATAAATCAGATTTTTAATAGAAGGATCGAAAAGGACAGAGCAAATCAGGAAAACAAGCCATGGCTAAGACAAAAAAGACCTGAATATGGGGACAGATGCAAATAAAAGGAAGCTTGAGTTGAAAAATGAAATATGTTTGCAAAAAAGAACATACAAAGATGACAGAAAGTGGACGCAGCACGGTTGCTACTCAGTAGAGGCAGTTACAGTGAACAGCTAGTATTATATTGTCTCTCCTCTGGTAAGGGAGGGGGGGGTGAAGAGAGTGAGCGAGCTAGCTATCGCACCATGCAGCAGTGTGTTTGAAATCGCATGGCTGCCGCCTACTCTCCCTCCAGACATGAGATGGACTGTTTGTGTGTGTTTAATATACATGTGTGCATGTGTGCTTTGTATGAGTATCTGCCAGTCTGTGTCAGGCTCGCTGGTTTACATGATACTAAATGCCATTGTTATCCCGAGCCCCACAGGAAGTCTTCCGGTGCTTTGACTCCCTCAGCGTCTCTCCTTTCCTGCTTCTGTTGCTCCTGCACATTAAAAACACCAAACCTCCCATCACATTTTTTATGCATCTAACTCTGCTTCTAAATGTTTCTGCACTGATTTCACTCTTTGACATGTGTTCTCTTTATGCAGTAGGTAGCACTTTTCCACATGTACAGTATATATCATTTACTCGCGCGTATCTCTTTTCAGTTGAGCTTAAAGGGCGGTTTGGGATGGTCGACCACTTTATTTTAGACTGATATATAAACAGATATTGTGTTTTGATGCTCATCCCACTAGTATAGTGTAGAGTTGGATATTGTTTGAATATTATTGATTCTGGTTCTGCTTATCTGTTATCTTTTGACTCCAAAATGGTCAAAAAGAAATGGTCAGGTGTTTGGATAACACAATATGTTTTCTTTTCTCAAAAGTGTTGACTAAACATTCACAGAGTAAGTGTGTTGTTTACGAGAATAATGGAAAATGTATCTATAATACACTGTTGTCCATAAAATTGGAATAAAATACTTTTAACTCTGTAAAGTATAACTGGGATTCAGTATGTAGTCATTGCACCAGGTCAAAGGGGATTACTGACATGTATAAATAGGATGTGACTGAAAATAGAATTACTCCAACTTCATGACCAACAGTATACATGATCCACAGACTTGTGTGTACCTGAAATAATAGATAATGATCAATGGAAAGCAGTTAAATCCCAAGTTGTTTTGGACTTCTTTAGGCCTCCTGAAGGCAGCCGCTGCCCAAGGACATTTGACAACTCGTGTCAGCATTTTTTACTTGTTTTAATCATCCAAGATTAAAACAGTCAAGATCTGTAACTGTCCCTTTCCCCTTGTTTTTTATCATGAAAAATTCCAAAATCAAGCTTATTCCTCTCCAAAGTTTTGTGGCTCAACAAAATGTCAAAAAGTGACCTGTTTGCATCTCATAGCATATTAATTGTTAAGATGCTTCTACAGCATATATGATGTAACATATATGCAACAATAGGCAAAACTGAAAATGTATTTATTTATTTTATCTTATTTACTCACTTACTCAGTATCTGGTATTTGAAATTATATTATTGATTTAATCTTCATCTGAGTTTTTCTTTCCAACCATAATGACCTCGCAGCTCCTTTGTCGTTGTTTACGACCACCATATGAATGATCATCTTTATTATTAGTCAAACATCTTTATACATACCTGTTCTAGTGCTGTCATCACATCAAACCTTCCCTTTGTTCTTGAATGACCAAATATCATCACAACTAAAAACACTCCCTGTAGAACCCAGCTGTACTTTGTGTACTGTGAGAAACTCTCCTGACTCTGTCTCCCATGTCCCCCTGTTGTCCCCCTGTTGTCCTTTACTCCTCACCCTCCCCTCATTCTTAACTCTGACTGTCCAATAAAGACTGACAGAACTCCAGTTTCTTCTGACAAAGTGCAAACTCTGCATTCCCCGTCTCTTACAGTCTGTCTTGTCGTCTGTACTGCCCAGTTTCTCTGATGAACATCTAAAATACCCGATACTAAGGCTCAAGCATTCAACCTTTCACTCACTTACCTCCTTTTTTTTTTTTTTTAATCCTCCTACTCGGTCACTCTCACTCCTCCTACTCCCCCATCCACTTTTATGTTATCGGTTTTGCGCTGTTTGTGTGCATTTATTTAGATAACAGAAATGTAATGTCGCCTTCACACAACCTTATGCTGCACATTGCCCTCAAATCACACACCTTGTACGTCTGCAGAGAATATCACATTTTAATTGACTGATTACTATCAAACCAGCTGTTGAGGTATGATGTCTTTTTTATGTGAAGTGCAAAAGTTGTTGATTCTAACTAAAGGCCAACCTTTAGGACCACGAAAAATGCTTTGAATCAACGATTTTCAAAACATTTTCTGTATATACAGTATTTTTTTTTTCTGCAAGTGCAGCTGAAGTGTAAAGTTTCATATTTTCCTGACTAGTGGTTTCTCTTATGACTTTCGCCGTGTCCTCCTGTTATAATTACTGTCAGGGATGAACAGGCTGTAATAGTACAATAACCATTTTACTGCATTTCCTTGCTTTAACCTGGGGAAGTCACCTCATAAACATTATTAACAACAAGCTTGTCGCCTGTGCCATATGACTCCTGGTGGTATGCTTCTATCTTCAGCCAAGTAATAAGCCAGAGATTGTAACATTCACCAACCCAAATGTTTTCTCCAGTGTTTTCATTTGCAGCAATATAGAAAGGTTTCAAGTTTGATTTCTTATGGCATTTACCGAAATCCATTTGCGGCAGGACATTAAGCAACGCTCAAAGCAGAGATGAAAAAAATCAAACCTTTTGATAAATATCAGCTTAAGGAGTCTGCTGAACCTATACCACCGACACTGGCCAGATCGGTCTATTTAACTGTGATAGATATAGCAGATGGGGGACATCTTTAGCCTGGTGAAAAATCCAAGCCCCGGTACTTTTAAAACCCTGCCAGTGAGTTGGAGGTCACATTGCTCAGCCTGTAAGGCTATCTTCCATGGCCTGCTATTATCATAGAGATAAAGAATGGATGTCTCAGAGTTGAGACATCTGCAATGACCGTGGAGGGACTTAGAGGTGGAATAGGGAGGGGAGTTGTGAAGGTAGATCTAAGATACTGGCTGTTTGACTGAATGGAACAATGAAATGTGTGTTTTCAGGGTTAAAAAAATGCTCACCAATCTGGAGGAGAATGCCAGTACACTTGGGTTTCATGAATAACTCACTTTCAGAAAACGTGTGACTTCCTGACTGATAGATTGAATCTGATGCCTACAGGATGACCTTTACTGACTGATATTTTAGTAGTTAAAGCTCAATGCTTTTTTTTTTTTTGCAGTGTGTCTGTGTCTTTTCCATCCTGCCTTCTTTGTAAGCGGGGCATGCTGACTGGTTGTTTTGCTTCCTGTTTGTTTATAAACCTGGTGGTGTTGGCCGGATCCGACAGGCGCAGAGATGAAAATTGATGACCTGCATCACCTGGGGATGGGAGGAAATGGCTATCATTGCAGGCTCATCACATAAATGCAGGGACACAGATGCGTAAACCTATACACGAACACACGCGCAGGTAACCAGACAAACACGTAATGTGAATGCAATAAACAAGGTAGAAAGAAATATAACAAACAAAGCAAAAATATGACCCAAGGAATGCAACAGTATGTATAACATTTCCATGCATGTGCTGTATCTGGCAGTATTCAGGTCACTGCAGTATATGCCAACGTGATCTATATTATCAGAACTGTACCTACACATGGCTGACCCAGATTAGTCATGTTTATCTTAGAGAAGGAGACGAGGTGTATTTGCGCTGCGGAGCTAAATGGAGCTTGCCAAGGCCGGCAGGGAGGTAAATCAAACTCAGAACACCTGAGGGTTCATGGAATGCATTTCAGTTGCTGTTTTAGGATTTGTAACCATAGCATATATTTGCAATCCAATTTGTGCTAAATATGCACGACTACTGCTTCTGCGTAGTAATCATGCACTGATGACTTTTGAGGTGTTTGTCGAAAAACTACCCCAGAATTGTGCTGTATTGTTGATCAGATTCTTTCAGGTCGCTAACGGCTTAAAAGATTGACTAAATGTACTATGCAGCAAACTCATAATTTTTAATAAAAGCGTGAATTTTACATAACCACCTCACCAATTTAAGGAATAAGTCATGGGAAGAAAATCTTAATGCTGGTTTGTGCAACAAAAGTATAGGCGGCAGTTAATTTACATTATCGCAATGTTGAGGCAAATGTCGTTGTCATTCCGAGCTGTTCTATTAAATTTGTTCTGGCATATCTTCAAGTTTAATAATCAGTGTGTCAAATGTAATGCAGTACTTAATGAATACGGCATTTTTGAAAGAACCATGATACTTCTTCACACCAAGTTTAATGTAAAATGAGATATCTGTTCCCATTTATGAACCTACCGCTGACACCTGGATGTAGAAAATTATTCATGGTATAAAAATCTTATTTCAGCTCACAAAAACAGACAATCCATTAATCCTTTATTACTGTTGTTTCTTTCATTTGTTTTTTACTTAAGTGAAAATGCACTCCTTTAAATTAACCTCGCATTTTAGAAAAAACAAAAAAAACTTAGATTTTTGTATAAATACAAAATAAAAGCAGCTTGATCTTACTATCCCTTGAAGAGTGAATTTAAAGACAAAGCCTAAAAATACTCACAAGTAAGCTATTTACCCCTGTAAGAGCTATCAAGAAGAGAGAAAGGAGTTCACATTTGGATGGAATTGGATGACACCCAGGGCGCAAAGTTTAGGGATTGAAGCATAACTACGGATTAAAGGGCACAGATTAGCAAGTCTGCAGCGCTATCTGAAGGGGTTGGAAGTTGAAGAGGGGTAAGGGCATGTTTATGTCATTGTGTGTGTGTTGGTGCATATAGGAGGTCTTGTGTTGCCCGGCTGTCGTTTTCTGTCACACTAGCAAATGTCCCCAGCTGTCTCAATCTCATACTCACATACACAGTGACACACGTGACCACTTGCCCCCAGCTGTCAATGTATTTCAAGTGTTAGCTGGTGGTCTCAGTAGGACCGGGGTCACACACACAGACTCACACATTTTGACAGCACATATTGTATAGAAGGTGAACTGTGGAAGATGAATATGTACATATATGATGTGCTTTGTTTAAAGCACATGGACACAATGAACACACAACTACAAGGGCCTAATATGAGTCAAATGTAATTACTCCGACTACCTACACATTCTTTAGCAATAATTGTATTTTCCTTTTCTTTCCTCTGTCTGTCTCTACGATTGTTATTTCTTTCATGTTTTATTTTTGCAGTAGTTGCAGTGTTATAATTAGCCTACTGAGATGCGCAAATACTTCCCCCTTATGAGCTGTTACCCTTCACACAAACACATACAAACACACATGCACACATCCTTACGCTCTCTCAAAAGCCTATGAGCCTTATAAGCGAGTGAGCGAAAGCGCTGACGCTTCGACGTTCCAAAACACAACTCTAATCAAAGTGGACACGTGTTTGGCTGCGTTCGCAAAAGAACCGCAATTCCCATGATTCTGCCCCACTGGGTTCTTTTTTTTTTTTTTTTTTTTTGCTTCGCCTCAAATTAAATCCTCATTTCGAGGAACTTAAAGCTCACTGAGCCCTGCGGGGGACATAAAAGCTTTGTAAATGCATTACACTGTAATAAAGAACAGAGTTTGACACTATAGGAAACTAAAACTTACACCTCATTTTCAACAATATTTTTGAACCACAGGATGTTATTCTGTTTCTTTCATCTCGGTGAAGTTCACATTTTGGTTTGATTTCTTTTCTAATATCACAGTTGAAACAACAAAATGAAGGGTCTTTTTTCAGTGTTTATGTGCCACACTGACTAGGTGGTGGATGATCCTTTTTGTGTTGAAATAATTTTGTTGTTGATGAAAGGATTATTTGATAGATAAGAATCTTGTTTTTGGAGATAATAAATGGCATCCCAGTCACCGCAGGTTGCCCGAGTAACTCTATCTGCTTGCAGAATACAAACTGTCCCGTTGTGTTGTTGGAGCAGTGGGAGGTCCGGAAGAGCCACCCCACCTACGTTATGTCAGATCACAGTTTTCCTGTTTTCTCTTTGTACATCTGGAGTTCAAAATAGCCTCCACACCTAAGTGATGTGCCTTCTGTCTCTTTCCTCAGATGAACTTGTGTTGCGTTTGATCAGAAAACACAGGCTTTTTCCCCTGCTTTATCTTTTGTTTGCATACATGATGATGTAGGAAGATGCAAGAATTGTCTGGCTCTTTGAAACTCATTTGTATGCAAATTTTAGCCTGGCAATCCATGAAAAACCCACAAATTGCACATTAATTTCATGTCAGCCCTGTGCTGCATTGCCATCTCTTTTTCAGGCTCAGATTTCTTATACATATGCATATACATCTGTGCCTCAGAACATCCAGCGTGAATGGACATCTGTACATCTCAAATGGATATTACATCCTGATGTGCAGTATTAATTTCACTATAGATGTGACTCTCCAATTGCCGCCTCCACTCAGGGGTCTGGAGTGAGGTTATGCATGGTGTTTTCCTGTCCTTCTGTCTGTTTTTTATCCACTCCTCTCAGTTTCTTGGTGTTTTATGAAGCAGGTTCCCATCTGCTTCCAACTGTCTGTCACATGCATATTTTAGTAACTTCCATATCAAAGCAGAGTGATTGAGGAGTGGCCGGAACTTTCCACTGGGAGTTGTTATTCCTGACAGCTGGGTTTGTAGTCGGGCCCATAATCTTTCAGTATTCTGTGTTTTGTGTCGCATGTTTCTCATTCCCCTAAAGTAGTTTGAACTCCCACCGGGGTTTCCTGTTCTGATCTGATCCCTTATGTGTACTACCTGCGTCATGACTCATAATTTTGGGCAGTGGATCTTTTCTCCTGCAGACTACAAAGTTTGGCTGAAAATAGTGGTCCACTTAACGTGTAATTATCATTTCATTAGTTTTATTCTCTCCTCCATTGTCTTCTCAGAGCGTGGTTCATAATTCACTGAGTTGTTGGGGGTGTTTCAGACAGAGCTGGTTGAATATTGGCGTGGTGCACAGATCCTCTCTTCAACGCCTTATGTTCACACATATGGCTCATGGTCTTTCCTTAGTAGCGTCTAACATTTTAAGAGTCACGTCTTATCATTTCTGGGTTTGTGTTACTTAGCTGGCTCTTTGTATTTCAGTCGCAGACGTAATCTGAATCTCAATGCCGCTGAATCCCTTACGTTCATCTTAAATGTAACGTGTTGAATTCCCATTGTTCAGTCGCTGCCACCTTAGTTTAACAACCTCTATCGCCGGAGTTTCCTTTTTGAAATAACTCTATAAATTGCAGAAAAACATGAGGTCTGAATTGTCACAAGGACAGACGATCTCTTTTTTTTTTCTCTCCCACACGTCATTAAAGAACAACACTGCCTCTTTGTATCTTCAAACCAGAGGGATAATGTCACTTTCCTATCACTCTGCTGTTCTGCATGAGAGAGTCAGCTAAGTGCGTAAAATGTATATAATCTCCATGTTAAATAGACTGTCTTGTAATACAGACGTTTTTGCTCAATGGCTGCAATGCAGATGCAACCTGCAGTCTCCTCATGAGGCAAATTTATCTACTGTTCATCATGCAGGCTGTGAGGCTCATGAGGCTCTGCTGTTCTTCTTCTACGACTTTGAAAATGTAGATTTTAGCTTTGGTGAATCGGCTTTGATTATCAGGAGAAATCCTTGTGTGCATGAGTGTGTATTTCTGTGTTTATCTGGGTCTCTGTGTGTAATCGTAGTATTATTTGTGTCCTGCATGGCGTCAGTGTCACCTGTCAGTCTGCAAACTTCCTCAGGAATGTCACCAATTTAGAAACTCTCTCTCTCTCTCTCTCTCTCTCTCTCTCTCTCTCTCTCTCTCTCTCTCTCTC
>JAPQRQ010000012.1:10277565-10288105 GCA_037367365.1 Apogon talboti
TCTCTCTCTCTCTCTCTCTCTCTCTCTCTCTCTCTCTCTCTCTCTCTCTCTTCCCCACTTAGCCTACATAGCCCACACATGCTCACTGTGCTGGACGGACGCACACCATTTTGTCTACAGGTTCCCAGTCCTGTCTCTCTCTCTCTCTCTCTCTCTCTCTCTCTGGCTTGGCTGACATCAGCAGTCATGTGGTATGGCAGAGGAGCAGGTGGGTTAGAAGACACAATCTGCACGAATACGACCAGTGATGATAATGATAAACACCGGTTTGATGGACCTGCCTCAGAGACTTCTAGAAAAGATGCAAAAATCATTTAAATCAATTGGCTTTAGGTATAAAGACAGCCTTGTCAATAGAAGCAAGAATAGGAATGCAACAAGTCATAGATTAGTGGAAAAAATACGATTGTATGACGATTTATGTGCTTCTTTGTTTTGCACCAAAATATTTGGTAGAAAGATCAATTTTCCCAAGAGAAATCTAACAAATGACCCTTCAGACAACACTTAGCCCCTTTCTCTAACCTGAAAGGCTTGAAATATCCTTCAGTAAACAGTCAGCCTATTAATAAGTAGAAACAGTTGGGTGTAAAATAATGAAAGATGTGATTGAAATTATACTTAAATCTTATTAATTTGTTTTAATAGTAAAGTCATTAAACATGGCCCCTATTTTTACTCTGAAGAATAAGAGCTGGAGAATCTTTTTCACAATATTTACAAGTCAATCAATTTATAAAAAGAAACAGTATGGAGTAAAATAATGATAGGTGCGACTGAAATTATGCTAAAATCCTACTATTTTGATGTTTTATTAGTATAGTCATCCCTCTGACTCTGAGTAAGATTACTTACTTTAATCTGAAGAATAGTTAGAAAGCTCTTTCACAATATTTGCACATTAATCGATCAAGTTGGACTAAAATAATGATGGATGTGACTGAAATTATGATTAAATATTATTGTTTATTTGTTTTAATAGTAAAGCCATCAAACATGACTTCTATTTTTGCTCTGAAGAATAGGAGCCTAACAATCTTTTTCACAATATTTACATGTCAATCTTTACAAAAAGAAATAATATGGAGTAAAATAATGATGGATGTGATTAAAATTAAGCTAAAATCCTACTATTTTGATGTTTTACTAATACAGTCACCCCCTCTGACTCAGAGTAAGACTACTTACTTATCTGAAGAATAGTTAGCAAGGTCTTTCACAATACTGGCACATTAATTGATCAAATTGGTGTAAAAGAATGATGAATGTGATTGAAAAATTGCTAAAATGTTATTATTTACATGATTTATTAATATGGTCATCAAACATGGCCCCTCTTTTTACTCTGAATGTGACTGAAATGACGTAGAAGGACATACAAGGTTTTCATTCCCACAATTGAGGTTGGAGCAAAAAAACCACATTTACAATGCAACAAAAATATTCTACTTGTGAATGTGAATTTGGTGTAAAATAATGATCAATGTTATTGAAATTATGTTAAAATGTTACGTTTTATTATTAAAGTCATTAAACATAGTCTCTGTTTTTAATATGAAGACTAAGAGCTTAAGAGGCTTTTTCACTGTTTTTACAGACTTAATAATCAATCAATTAATAAAAAGAAACTACAGATTAGATTCTTTTTTGATTATCAGACAGCCTCTGTTTCATACTATCATACTGCTGTCACACAAGGAGATTTATGACACAACGAAATCATTCCAATATGTGTTATTTTCATGTAAAATGATGATAAATGTGATTAGAATTATGTTAAAATGTTATTTTGTATTAAGATGTTTTATTAATACAGTCATCAAACATGGACCCTCTTTTTTCTCTGATGACTCGGAGATTAAGAAGCTTTACAACGGCTTTTATAGACGTAATAATCAATCAACTGATAACAAGAAACAACATATTCAGATTCTTTTCTCTTACATATGTTGACCAACTGCTGGTACACAAAGATCCCAAATCATTTCCATAGCTCAGGTTAAAGACCCACATTTACAACACAACAAAAACATTAAGATACATGTGAATTTGATGTAAAATAATGATAAGTGTGATTGAAATTATGTCAGAATCTTAACATGTAGATGTTTTATCAATAATGTCATCAAACATGGCCCCTCTTTTTACTCTTAAGTGTGGAAGATACAGAGTTTTTTTCACTCATTTAATGCAAGTCATTTAATGCAAAAGAAAACCAACAGATTGGGGTTCTTCTTTGGATATCAGAAAGGCTTTCTTTCA
This sequence comes from Apogon talboti, assembly GCA_037367365.1. Lineage (NCBI taxonomy): Eukaryota > Metazoa > Chordata > Actinopteri > Kurtiformes > Apogonidae > Apogon > Apogon talboti. The sequence continues at coordinate 10,279,828 of JAPQRQ010000012.1, forward strand.
AGCCCTGAAACCCTGTTTTTGTTTCATTATATCAGTCTGCAGGAGGCCTGAGCCAAATTTCAGCAGAAGCACGATGACCAGCAATTTTGCTGATGCACTTAATCGACAGGAAACTTAGAGTGAGTGCAACATCACCTCATAAAAATTACAACAGGAGTAAAAGGCCAAAAGGCTATTGCTTAGGTGCCTGTAGCATTGCTTTTTCCTTCGACCACAGAATGTTTTCTCTTGAGCAAAGTGCAGACAGAGGGATGAGTAAAGGAGAGGCAGTAAGATGGGGTTGGGGATGCACTGAGAATGAAGACAATGGACATTATTAACCATTTAACACTGCTAAAGGAATGTTTGTAAATACGAACACAGAAGAAATGAAGTTGGTTAATGATTATACATTCACATATTCAGATTTGTGGGTAATTCCCCAGCTTCCTTCAGGATTCATTGCATAATATTGAACCACTACACCATTATCCTGAAGACCTTATGACTCACAGACCCTTTAATTTCCCTTGGAAATCCGGTCTTACAATAATTATAGCATTAAAAAGCTTTCAGTTATGTTAGCCGAACCTTAACCTTCTTATTCAAAGTCGCACTGGACAGAAGGCACATTAAAATTTAAATACAGAAATATTTTATGCAGTGTAAAGATTTTTTCTTTATGTGTAACATGAAAAATTCTATATAATAATAATTGCACATCATGGATCTGGCCAGTAACTGAAAGGTTTAAGGTTATATTTTACACCCCCAGGAAACACTGAACGACTCTATTTGGCACTATTTTCCTACCCACCCGCTTACAACCCCCCGAAGACCTGCAGCATCATCTAGGATTGGTCAAATACAAGATTTATGTACATGCTGTTCTCAAGAATTCTGAGATAATTTAGGTTGGTGTAAAACAGCAAACAGGCTCGCTTACAACACACATCTGCACTGCTATTTTACCCAGTCAGAGCATTCATAGTTAAATGCATTAAAGAAAATTAAAGCACAATCTCTTCTGTCGGTATTAGTATTAAAGTATTAAATTAATGTACAGAGACATAAGAGTGAATATATGTGCATTAGCTTTAATAACAGCCCCAATCATCTCTTATAAAAGCAGCATTCCTTGCATTTAACTCAAAGTGAATTCAGTCTGAGTCACCAGACCAGAGCAAATGAGTCCAAAGTTATTCTCAGAAAGTAGCTGACAGTGTTTCTTCATCAACCTGCATAAATACTGAATGCTCAACTTTGTTCTTCCTAAGAGTGAGCATTAGTCAACACAGACACATCCACAGTTAGTCTCTTGGCGGCAGCATAGTGTAGCTCATGCATAAGGAAGCAGTGAGCAGCAGACCCGAGGAAGGTCTGTGGTCAACACAAAACTGACAGAGGAAAAATATAGGCCCATCACGGTGTCCCCGGTCTCATCTTTTTCATCATAATTTACATCACATGTTATCACGGACATTCAGTTGTACGTATACAAGTAAATTATACAATAGATTTGCACAGATGGAGACTGTGGAGAGGATTACTGCGCTTGACATGAAGACTGACAATGAAAAACTCGTTCAATAATCTTTATTGACGCTGTCCATCCCTAATTGAAAACCACTGTCTGCTGATTTGGTGCCTCACGCGTTGTTCAGGAATGAAAAATGTCACTGAGGAAGCGTGGTGCTATCTTCAGGCCTGGAAATGATTTTATGTTGCAGCCGAAGGTCCTGAGAACTGAGTAAGACACACAAATCAAGCTCTGCAGAGGTGCCGTGTGTGTGTGTGTGTGTGTGTGTGCCCTGTGCTTGAAAACCAACAGACCACACACCAAATGTCAATATTGACTCTACTCAGAAACAATGTGCAGTAGTATGGAAGACTGTAATGCTACACTTTATTGCATTATGAGCCAAGTGCCATGTTAGCAGCGGCAGTAATGTCTGCAATCTCATCATGAGGTTTGTTATGTGTCATTTAGCACTGCAGGTAAGATAAAACCTCCAACTTCATCATGCAATGTTATTCAGGTGTTTTATTCTGCATTAAATCAATTAATTAAATAAACAGAAATATACAGGAAAAATATTGTACCAAATGTATTTTAATATGCATTATTTAAGAAAGCCTACAAGTGCTGATACTTTTTTTTTCTTTTTAACCTGTCCTTGTTTTTTGTCTGTAGCACTCTGATATTCCCTGAATCAAAAATGCATTACAAATAAAATTTATTATTATTATTATTATTATTGAGTTTTAAGATGCATACTTGAGTGCTATTGCATGTAATCATAAAACAGAACTGAAAATTAATTAAAGGTATTAAAATATGGGACTTGGAAGAGCAAGTGTAATCATATTTTGGCCTCAGTTAGGCAAAAATAACATTTACCATCATATATAATTGAATAGACCATTCTGCTTCCCATCCCACTGTAGAAGAGGAAAGGGAGCGAAGAGATGGATGGAGTGTTTGATGAATGGTGACTGCAACACTGCACCACTATGTTAGTTTATAAGTTTCTGTGATGACGCTCTCCAGGCAGGATGGCTCCGCCGAGTGTACAGAGCTGGGCTGTGGGTGTGGGTGTGTGGAAGACGAAGCTCAAATGGGCAGACGGAGCCTCACACGTGGCAGTCGGATCTTCTCTCCGCTGGGGTCTAATCGGTTTGGTTTTGTTCATTTTTTGGTTAAAATTTTCATTTCATGTGTGTTTTTCTCCCGTTCCCCCTTTGTTCAGCTGTAAGTTAAGTGGAATTTCCATACAATGACCTGAGAAAATAAATGTTTCTTCAATAAATTATGTAAGATTTTTTTTTTTTTTTAAAAGAACCAGCTTGAGTATTTTAAATATTAGTATTTGTTTTATTGTTATATTTTACTATTGTAGGATGATATTTTGCTTTTGTTGTCTATTACATTGATACAAATAAAGCAAAATTTTGTTTCTCTGCAGTTTCTGCTGTTCCTTTACTTCCCTCAATTTTAATCTAATATTAGCATTAGAGACACACACACACACACACAAACTTAGAAAAAAAAACATTCAAATATATTCTAAAGTAACAATGCATCTTTTTGTTTATTTTTCCAAAGAACATCTGTGTTTATACTGTAAAAATGTCTAAAATCAGTGTTGGTGTTTATGTTGTGGTTGCCTGTTTGTTAGTTCGACATTTGACCACTAGGGGGAGCACAACGTCCAACTGCCTGTGGGAAGCCCAGTGATGGATCACTTCTCCCTCTGCTCCATAACTACAACACAGCAGTACTAAAAAAAAAAAAAACAGCAGAGAAACCTAGAAAACATAGCTTTAGCTGTGCTTTGTCAAAGGGGAGTAAAATTTTCCATGAGGTCTACTGCTCTGGACGTCTCCTGCCTGACGTGTTTGCGTGAGTGAATTAAAGATCCATGTAGAGACTAATTTAGAGCCTCCAGTCTGTAGACCAAGGGCGTCGTCGGCTTCATTTCAGCAATGTAGGGCACACTGTGCATCAGCTTCAGGCCAGCAAATCATACAGACATACCGCTGGCACACAAGGAGCCCACATCCCTTTTCTTCAGTACCACAGCTGAGGTAAAAGACCCACATTTACAACACAGCAAAAACACTGATATATGTGAATTTGATGCAAAGTAATGATGAGTTTAAAATCATGTTCAAATCTTAACATTTATTTAAATGTTTTATTGATAAAGTCATCAAACATGGCCCCTTTGCAAAAAGAGCACAACATACAACACACTTTTAAGTATAAACAGGGGAAAAAAGTGAATTTTCCTCTTATACCAAAGGTATACGTTCCTCTCCTGGCATGTATCAGTGTGTGCACGAGAGACAAACAATAGTTTACATCTGCCCTTCAGCGTGACTGAGCCCCATAACGTCAAAACATAATTTAGAGCTTCAGAAAGAGGGTGCAGGTTTCTGGCACATTTTTAAAACTAACACGCACTAAATCATAGTGACGTAACCTGGGCACAAGAGTCTAAATCCACTGTAGATGTAAAACAGGGAAACAACAGCTAATTTGTTTGCGAAGATGTTTCGAAGGTGTAATTCATGTGTGTTTTAGTTCACATTTTAAGGCAACCCGGAATGAAGCTATAACAGAATAAAGGTCAAAACACAATATTTATAAATCTCTGGGAACATAGTGATGAGATATTTGGGGCTCTCTGAAGCACCTCCACATTAATTTCAACACCTGCCTCTGTCATCTTTGAAAATATCTCAACATATTCAGACAGAAGACTCCTGGCCTTGGGATTGCATTAACAAACCAGTAAACACATCCTTGAAATTCCCTGTCTGAATGACCCGGTGATTTCTGTTGGTCTTGTTGATGGATTGTTTTCCTCACTCTGAAGAAAGCAGAAAAAAAGACAAAAGCCTGCTGCACTTTCATAGTGTCATGAACGGTCAGACATGTGTTACTTTACTGTCTTTGTTTTTCTGCAAACGAACCTAAACTTCTGATCATTTCAGTCAGGTCTGTTATGATCCACCAGTGATCTGTCCTGTGGCAGACTGGTTTGGAATCATAATCCCAGGGGATTCAATGTGCCCTTGTTTTTGGCAGACATGGGCTTTCTCTCACTCTTCTTGTTTGAGTCTTTGTTCTTTTTGCCTGCTTTAATCTCTGCTTCCCACTGTTTTTTCACCAATGTGTACAGCCTCATCGTGGCCTGAGCGTCTTGGACCTGAAAAACAGTGGAAGGGAATAAAGGCGAGAGACACAACCCGCAGGAATAGAAAAAAAAAATAGGACCAATGGCCTTGTATCTCACCGGCATGTTCTATCAAGAATCAATAACAACTCGAATTTGTGAGGTTCTGCCGCTGTTAGAGTCCTGTGGTCTGGATGCAGGAGATTAATCTCCCAATAGAAGTGGGTGGTACTTTCACTGGAGGAGAACTTTCATTTGAGTTTGACCCTTCAAGGTCACTCAAGGTCAAAGGTCATGAACCCAAATGAAAGTCAGTGCTCAATAGTAACTGTATTGATATCTCTAACTATTTCCATATGGACCATTATAAGTAAAGGCATATTTTAAATACTTGAATTTATCCTCAAAAATCTAAATTTCTAAAAACTCTGAACAAACTTTGTAGACATTGTCTCAAGGAAGTTACATATAAGATTTTAAATGAACCTGACCAGCAGTTTCAGAGAAGATTGTTGATATCTAGACATTGGTGACCTTGAGTTTGACCCTTCAAGGTCGCTCGAGGTCAAAGGTCATGAACCCCAATGAAAGTCCATATATGACTACCTAACAGCACTCATTAGTAACTATATTGACATCTGTAACCATTTCCATGTCATAAGCCATTAAAACATGGCCCATTAAAAGTAAAGGCAAATTTTTAATATTTGAAAAATTTGTCAAAAATTCACACATCTAAATTTCTCAAAACCTTAAACAAGCTTTGTAGACATTGTCCCAAGGAAGTTACACATAAAAAATTTAAATGAATCCAACCAGTAGTTTAGTCGGACAGGATGTTTGAAGAAATTGCTAATGACGACACACCACCGGTGAGATAAAAATGTAATTATGACTATAGATAAAAACATAAGTATTACTGTAGATGAAAACATAATTATTACTATAGATGAAAACATAATTATGACTATAGATAAAAACATAAGTATTACTGTAGATGAAAACATAATTATTACTATAGATGAAAACATAATTATGACTATAGATAAAAACATAATTATGACTATAGATAAAAACATAATTATGACTATAGATAAAAACATAATTATTACTATAGATAAAAACATAAGTATTACTATAGATGAAAACATTATTATTACTATAGATAAAACAATAAGTATTACTATAGATAAAAACATAATTATGACTATAGATAAAAACATAATTATTACTATAGATGAAAACATAATTATTACTATAGATGAAAACATAATTATTACTATAGATGAAAACATCATTATTACTATAGATAAAAACATAATTATTACTATTACTTCAACAGTCTCAGTATATCTTTGGTTTGTGTATTGATGACTTACGGAAGAGTGTTCACCCTGCTGGACCTTGATGTTGAGCACTTCTCTACAGAGCACTCTCAGCGCAGGTCGACAACTCTGAAAATACAAAAACATTCACATTTAACACAACGCTGGTTTTCAGGACTGGGTTTGGGACCCTTTAGCACCTTTATGGGGTCCAGGCCAGGTCCAGGCTACTGAGGTTAAGTTCACAATGCAGGAAAAAAGTGGTTGAAATCAGTCGTGTGTATGATTTTTTTTTTAGGATTGCGTAAACAGCACACATCACACAGAATCTGATCTGTTTGCTTCCATGTCTGGAAATAAAATACAGATCAGAGCTTTTGCAAAACAGCCTCAATCTGAACAGTCAGATTTCATTTGACTTTTACATCGTTCTACATTAACATTCATCAGAGATCTAAGCTGGAGGGAGTCACTCAAATACTAAAAAAATACAATGTCTGTTTAGAATGTAATGTACACGTTAATGCAGAAGAAGAAGAAGGTAATAAAAACAGAGTCCAAGTACTATAAAATATAATAAAGGAATAGTAATAATACTAATAGAAATCTCAAATCTATATAATACCATAAATAATACCGACAGAGACCGTGTTACTGTGCACTGACAACATATTACTTTATTTTTGGAATTAACATTTACTCATGAAAAATTCACATTTTAAAAAAATGCAACCATACAAAAAACTTAGATAAGAGAAATAAATGCCAATTGAGTGTTAAGGCTGGCAGTGTGAACGTATCCTGTGTCTCTTGACTGTGAGGTTCCATCTTTACCTTTGCAATTTTCCTAAAGGGCTTGTACTTCTGGGTGTCACGGATTTTCTTTTTGGGATGATCCAAAAGTAGAATCTGAAACAGAAGTTGTAAATGGGCTGTAAGAACAATTTATTATTAGCAAAGGTTAATTTATTTATTTTTTTAAATCTAACACCCACAGATGAAAACATCATTTTCATATACAGTGTTATTACAATCTGATGATGAAAACTACAACTTTTACATATTGTATTAGAAAATGAGGCAGATTATTACACAATGCAACTGAATGTACAGTTACTAATTTATAACATATGACACTAGATTGATTTGGACTTCCCCACATCAAATCTACCTTTAAATCATTGTGAATAGCGTGTCCAACCACTATTCTCCCCTTAAGGATCTCAGCGACTTCCCTCTGCACCGTCTGTAAGTCCTCTCCTACAGTTTTCCACCAGATGAGACAAATGAGCAGCACACAAAGATCATTTAAAAGAAGCTCATGTTCAGCCAGATCTGATTTCTGGTTTTCAACAGTGTGATAGTGTTTCCTTAAAATGTATCTATGACTCACCGTCTTTGATGTCCTGTGGCCGGATGCCACTGACGGCCGTTCTGTAGTCAGTCACTTTCTCTGTGGGTTTCACATATTTGTCATAGATACATTTCCCAAACTGGTTCACCAGAGACACTCGCGCCAAGACGCTGTCTTCTCCATCAGGACCGACTCCCACCATCTCGCAGTCAATGGCCACAGCTCTGGTGAGGCTACCACAGCGATTAGACACAAGACACAAGATGACAGTGCATATTAATGATATTCATAATATTACAGATTTCTTAAAATTTAGGTATGAAGATGATACGTTCTTAAAATTTAAGGGAATTTTTGTGTGCATCATAAAATAATGCCATTCCTAGGCTGTGTAAAAAAGTTGTTTTTTCCTGTATAGAACCACATTACACACATTAATGGATTAAAAAGAGCTTTACTTCTATAGTTATTATGGAGAAATCATAAGATACATTTAAAAGTCTGGAAATGGCTTTTGGTGGTTAAAGGGACTATAGTTCTACTGTCAAATGAAAAATGACCTTAAAGTATCATTACAAGGTTTAGAATAAAGAACTCTCAAGCAATGCCAAAAACACCAGTGTGTTGGATTGTGGAGCTAGTACAGTATATTCACCCCATAGGACCATCAGATGTATGTGACCACTAGAGGGAGTAGTGAGTCACTCTGTTAGTCTCCCGTGGTGAGGAAAACTAATGTCAAACAGCCTTTGACCCAAGCATCAGAAAGTGACCAGATGGGATGACAACTATTACGAAACAATTTTTTAGAGTCAAATAAAGTAACTCTTCTCGTTGTTGTTTTCACTACTAAACACAGCTTTAACCCTCCTGTTATGTTACAGGTCAAATTGACCCGGTTTAAAGTTTGAAGATCTAGGAAAAGTAGTTAAAAGTAT
>JAPQRQ010000012.1:10288593-10299959 GCA_037367365.1 Apogon talboti
TCGGACATCTTTTGGATAATTAAACATGCACTGGGTCAAATTGACCCGGAACATCATTGCTGTTCCTGACAAATGAATATAACAGGAGGGTTAAATGAAAAGAATGGGGTTTGATGTCGAAACACAAATTGATTACAAAAAAAATGTGGTCATGGTGGTTCTGTCTTAACTGTCTATAGTGTGTGTTGGCAGATGAAAATTAATTCCCAAAAATATAAATTCAGGAAAAAGACCAGCTATCTCAGACTTTATCACACATCTTTTTATATGTTAACACTTAAGATAATAAACATAATGAAAAGTACAAATGCTCTGCAAATGTGTAATGAAATTTTCCAAAACTGCATCTTAAACTTATGGTTACATTTTAAAACAATTCAACACATCGACAGGACTCACCCCGCAAAAGCTCTCTCTTTGACCAGTACGCTCTCGACATCATTGTTCTTCTTTATACCTTGCTTCTTCCTCATGATCTCCGCTGCCTCAGTTCCCACCGTCGCCTCGATGTCATCAGGATCTACATCATCAAACCAAATGTCCTCTCTGCAACAGCAAAAAATATCAAGTTATGTGCATGTTACCAGAATGAGGAGCCAGTACTGACTGAAAGGTTTGCTACTATATACTTACTCTGTAGGTTTGGTTTCTTCAACAGTCAGTTTCTTTTTCTTGGCTTCTTGGGCACTACTAGACTTCTTCTCGCTGGTCTTTTTTCTTTTTGGAGCCGTAGAGGATGAGCTCTTCTCACTCACATGGGAGTTCTTGGAGACAGCACTGCCACAAATAGTCTTATTAGTTTTCTCTGTATCTTTTTCCCTGGGTCCACCACTGTTCTTCGATATATTTTTCATAGACTGTTTTGCAGGTGGAGTGCCATTGTGATGCTCTATCTTCACAGGTTGCTTCTTCTCTGGCTGGGTGGCCTTTAACACCTGTTTTGCAATATCATGAACAATTTTCAATAACAAAGTGATGACATGTAAAGTTATGATACATAAGCAGATGTCACTCTTACCTCTTGTAATGATTTCCAGTTTGTCGAGAACTGCTGGGTATCTACAGGTGGTAATGTCTGTTTGTTTTTAGGTTTTACTTTGCTGTTTGGTTTGGTTTCAGGCTTTGTCTTTTTAAACTTCTCCTTTTTCCTGGATTTCTTTTTCTTTTTCGCTGTATTGTTTCCCTCGGTGGGTTTGGGCTGTTTCGTTTGACACGAAGACTCGGTTTTCTTCTCCTTTACTTTTGACATGACGGCCACCTTAGCTGAAATATTGTGTATTTTCTGTTAAATGCGTCCAGTGACGTTATCCCTCCTCAGCCACGCTGGTCCTGAGCTCGTTTACCAGATAAACTTAGACACGTAACACTAAATGCTGTCTCACCAAAATAGAATTCCGTGGGTAAAGTTTACAGCACAATACAAACAGAGATAATTATTTGAAGATTTTCCCGAAGTCCTGAGAAAGTCGACCAGTGGCAAACTTGAGCTGCTCTAAAAACCATGCTGAAAACTGTATTTCCCAACTGTGTAACAATGAAATGTGTCCGGCTACATCCTTACATTGTTTATTAGCCCGATTAGTTTGCTGCAAAGCCTAGTAATCCAAAGACTACCTCAAAAATTGTTATTATACCTACTTTACTTTATATAATATATTTAAAGAAATATAAATGCGTATGTTTTGCTTTTAAAGTCTAAATCTAAATGCAGAACTATAGTATTACTAAAGGTTTTCCATCGTGCACAATATCCTGTCGGACATAGTGAAGGCGATGTAGTTGATCGCCGATAGTGTTGATGTGTACCAGTCTTTAAGTCTTTACATACGGTAAACAGCTTGATTTTCTAGAAATGATCATTTTTACATAGTTATTTCATACAAGGTCCGCATTATTTCCGTTTCACTTGGTTGCATTTCTGAAGCTCAGTTTAGTCAGGAGCACTATTAGCTAAGCTAGGTTAGCTCAAATCTACAGTAGGTTAAATATTGCGGCAAGGTTAGCTTGATTGAAGAAATTTTAACGTAGTATTAGAAAGTTAATCCCTCTTTAATCATTTTATTTTGTTGTTGTATATTCAGGTTATGGTGGAGAACACTCCCTCACCTCTGCCTGAGAGGGCCATCTATGGATTTGTTCTCTACCTTTGCTCTCAGTTTGGTTTCTGTAAGTCATATATTTACATTTCATTCTCTCAGTGTATGTCCCGAATAGTACGGTACTTGTACAAACCATATAAATTTAAAGATACTATGTTATTCAGATTTACCGATAAATATGAACAAGACCGCTGATAGTCAACATCCCATACACTGTCAGATTATATGATGCTAACAATGACAGTAGTTGCCTTTATGAAGTCTTCAATATGACTTTCCTATTTTCTCTCCACAGTTCTGTACTGTCTGTGGGCATTCGTACCAGAGGAGTGGCTACATGCAGTTGGACTCACTTACTGGCCCCAAAAGTGAGTAGTCTACCAGACTGTAGTCATCCATTAATGACTTCTATTTCCTGTAGAATTTCTATGCTTCACAAAGTCTATGTCCCACATTAAAAGTGTTGTTATTTGTTAAGTGAGATGTTTTCGTCTTTAGGTATTGGGCCCTTGCAGTGCCAATCTATCTGCTGGTGGCAATAGTGGTCTTTGCTTTGGTTCTGTTTGGGGTGAACATGAACAACACAGCTCCACTGGACTCTGTAGACAACATCACAGGTGAAATTCTATTTGTGGAATATTATTAGCATAAGTATAGAACTGCGGTGACCAATCAAATAAGTGATTCATTTTCAAAGATTAAATTAATTGTCAGCTTGTTTGATCATTAGTTTTTCTGATTGCATTCCTGTTTCTTAGATTTTAGTAGCTGTAGTTTCTTTAGTCATCTATAAGTGTAAACAGAATATTTTTGGACCTTTGTTTCTGTGTGTCATGAGGAAGTTAAGTCTGAAACATCTTGCTAAATGTCAAGATTTTAATTGGAAAAAGTTTTTTTTTTTTTGCTTTGTTTTGTTTTGTTTTTTTTTTAATATGTGCTTGCAACATCCCTCAGAAATTATTGCCTTAATTACTTTGATTTTTTTTCTCCATAGATGTGTTTGCTCAAAGCCAGAGCACAGAAGTCTGCCAGAAGGGAGGAATACCCAGACTGAAAGATGTTTCCATTAGTGAAGTCAATAAAATGTTCTATTTGTCTCCCCAAGCTACAACAAAAAGAGAGTGATTTTGGGTGAAGAAAAGATACATTTATACCTGCTGATGATTTATTATGGCATTCTAGTTAGGCTTTTTTTATTTAATAAATATATTTATCTAGGGATGTTGCATTTTTTCATGTATTAATTCATGCTCTATGTGATACCTCTGTATAGTTTTTTACAACAATGTTATCATATCAAATTAAAAAAAAATATGATGTCTTATACATGATGGTGTGTTTTAAATTTTGGGGAGGAGATTCTAAATTTGGCATCCACTGTGCCTCTGGGTGATGGAGTGGTTTAGTTAGTTTACTCTGTGAAATGTTCAGAAAATGTCTAATGAAGCTGAAGCAATAGTAGAACATCAGAAGATACATCTGTTTGATTTTACAACAAGAGTACTTAAAGCCACAATTCAGGAGAAGGTTTGAATGGTTACTTGATGTATCTTTATTTTTCTCTGTAGAATTACATGTGTATGTCAACAGTATAGTGTATATTAGTTTAAGTCTAATGTGTTTCAAATTACTAACAAAGCTAAAAGACATAGGAATTAAAAAGAAGTCATTCAGTCGTAGAAGTTAGAATGAGGCTGTTGTAATGTCAAAAAAAATGGAAGCATTGTGAGTAATGCTAAAACCCTTTGCATTGTAAAAAGATGGACTATTTTGGATGACATTACTATTATCAGAGTAGTGCACACATTGAATTACACATTCTAGTATGAACACATAACAGTGAAGGCAGATCCTTTGCATTGTCATAAATGTATAAGTACCAGAACTTGTTTCATATAATTTGTATAATTCATGTTTTGATTTGACAAAGCAACTGAGACTGTTATACATGAAAGTTTGACATTATCCCGCTCTAAACCGACCACTGAAAAACTGTTTTTTACTCAAAACATGGAGTTACACATTGGCCAACTGTAGATTCATATAATTCCCCATAATAATCATATTCCTACATAAAACATACCTCTGTGCTGGACCACATATATGCAATATGCCCTTCCTTAATATAACTGCAATGTTTAAAGAAGATAATTGTTTTGCACCGTTCTGAATAAATTATGTTAAAAAAACTTACATGTAACCATTAGACACACAGACATTGTCTGATAGCTGTAACAGGAGAATTGGATTCACAAAAGATATTGGAATTACTAAAGGAGGAAAGCTGAGGCTAGTTATCATTCATCATCACATACAATTTAATCAATTAAAAAAGGCTGACTGTTACATAAAAATATTGATATAAAAAAGAACTACAAAAGCAAAAAAATGTAGTAAAGTGCAGTTCAGTACATTCAGCAAATAAACATGTCCACTTAAAATATAGATTTATTTATTTGTTTATCTTTTTTTTTTATTAATGGTCAGTGTGGTAGTAATAATAGTTGGTTTCTCTAGTATGCATTAGCTCTAAGAGTAACACTTTTTTAAAAAAATAAAAGAAGAATGACACATGAGGTTTTGATGTATTTTCTATTTCATCTCAATAGTTTTGTTTGTCTGCTCTGTGTTGCGTGGTTTCATTTTATGATATGATGCCTGAACTTGTCTCATAATTACCAGGACCTGACCTTATAATTACAAATGTGCAGTTTTCCCCCCGGGTGCCTTTTCCATTCCTGTCCACTAGGTGGCGGTGACGCGCAGCTCTGCGGACCGTCTACACAGAAGAAGATGCGCTTCCACCGTCCTTGCTAATGTTTACATCTGCGCTTCATCTGCACGGTTAGTCGGTAAGTTTTCGAGCTTCATCGGGTTTTTAGCCGCTGTCGCAGGTGTGTTTTCCACTCTGTACACAGATGGCGTTCGCCCTGCCGGTGTGGCTCGCCGTCCACCAGGAGCTGCTCGCGCACGAAGAGGTGGACCGCGGAGCCCCCACTTGTTTCGATGAATTCGACGATGAATCTCTGTTCCAGCTCTTCCACCTCACCAGACCGTGTATCATTTTCATCACTGACACTGTCCGCGCCCGCATGAATAAAGTGGTCATGAAGAAGCCCGTGGTGCCCGTGGACTCGCTGGTCATGGTGACTCTGGACTACTACGCACACGGAGTGTCCTCGGCTGCCATCCTGGACAGGGTCGGGCTGAGCCAGGCGCACAGCCCTGCCATCATAAGCCTGGTCTCCGGGACCATCTCGGGTATGGTCGATCAGTTCATCTCTTTCCCGCAAACTGAGGAAGCCAGAGCTAACGTGGCCGCAAAAATCGAGCAAATCTGTGACATCCCCAACGTGCTGGGCATCATCGCACCCGCCCACTTCAGGGTCCGAGCGTCTTCGTACGAGACCGACTATAAGTCTTTCGTCAACACCTTAGGAAACACGTCCGTCGTGAGCCAACTCATCTGCGACTCCGACGGGAACATACTGAGTATTGAGAAGTGTTGTGTGGGCGGAACATCCGAACAGGACATGTGGGAGTCGTCCTTCAAAGGAAAGGAAATAGAAGAGGATCTACATGGGCCATACTGGGTTATTGGTGAGTTCAAAGACAGTGGGACAACAGAGAACTCCATCACTTAGTTGGACGCCGCAGTCTTCACTTTGTGCTACAAATTATAAAGCATTAGAAGGGGTTCATATGTTGTTTGAACACATTTTTAGAGCATACATATCTATACAGTTGATGTTTAATACTTTAAGACCTAGAATTATTTCTGAGGCAACTTCCAATTATATTCTCTCTACAGTTAACCTTTCCTAAGTGATGTATCCCCATTCATTATTATATTATTCTCAGCATTTCGCATTTTTCAGTGAAAATCTGATATTGTCCAATATTTAATTCTCTGATCATGTAGAATTGATAGCCCCAGAGTATATTTGAAGGTTAATATATCAAAACAGAAAAAAATGAAGAAAAGGAGAGTTTTTTTTCAACAATATTATATCCTCCTCAGAACCAGTGATGCATTGTTGTTCTCTGTAGGGGAGAAAAGTTTCACAGTTTTGCTTAAAAAATGGCAAAGGATATTCCATAAAAAACTAAATAAAAATAAGTTTAAAAACGTATCTGAAAAAACTGCTGCTAAAACTTTCACTTTACTGGGTCTCAGAAGGATATTTATATTATTAACTTAACGCAAAACAAGCATGTGCAACCATTATCATTTGTCAAACTCCATGGGTTTTACGGGTGAGTCAATGTTTCCGAAGAGGACAGTGTTTACATGTTACTACGGAGCCTCTGAATATCAAAATGTGTCATATCTGATGACAATATAGACAAGTAGTTGAGAAACTGCATTTTACCTAGTTATTTCCATGTGTTGATGGAATTAGTGATTCAAAAGTTATTAAAAATTTTAGATCAGTAGATGCTTTTGGTTGCTGGCAGCTGATTAGGTTTTTGAAGCCTAACAAACAATCCTCAATTCTGAAACCGTTAACTTTGCTTAGACACTTGCTGAGAAACAAAACATGTAAAATATTAAATGGTTAAAAAGACCTATAGTTGTACAAGTAATAGTCACACATACACATACAACAACATACATATGTAATATTTTCCATGGGTTTTTAGAAAATCACTAATATATAAATAATAAATATATAAATAAATGTCATTTATTATTTGTCCTACTAAGGTCCATTGCCTAATGTACATATTTTTAGTGTTGACTTTCCTCAGAAATACACCACTCCCCTTCATTAAGTAAACACATTCTATATACTGCTTGTTGTGTAATTATGCTGCACAAAACAGTTCCTCAATTGTCTATGAGGAATCTGTCTTATACAATCTATAACTGTAATAAATGTGTTATTCAATCTGCATGTTTATTTTCTTTTAAAGGAGGGAAAGGCTACCACCTCAGTAAACACGTCTTGACTCCTGTGCCAGAACCTGTAAACGACAGTGAGGCGTGCTTCAACGAGGCCCACGCCAAAATCTATCGTGTCATTTGGACGACAATCGGCTCCATGAAGAGGCGCTTCAAGTGTCTGACGCAGCTCGGTTATGCCAGGGAAGGTGGTCTGGACAAAAAGTCCAACATTATCAAAGCATGCAGTGTCCTTCACAACATTGCCAAGAAGTTTTCTGTCCCTCCTCCGACTGGCGTTGGTCAGACCGAGCCCTTGTATCCAGGCAGGCAGCTCTCAGTGACGCCGGGCAGTAATGACGAGGCCCTAAAAGCCAGACAGGCGCTCATCGATAGTAACTTCTATGTTCCTCCGAGGAGCTACGACCAATTAGACAGCAGCTCAGAGGAAGAGGATGACTGAGCAGGGTGTGTGGGTTCTGTCTTCAAGTACAGAGGATCTTTAATATTCTTACACTTTAAATGCAGATGTTGAAACTAAACCCCAACTACAATGAGACATTCACACACAGGGTGACGCAAGATATCATTCTGTTTGTCATGCTGTTTGAAAATTCTTATTTTTATTAATAAAGTATTGTTTTATTGTATAGATGTAGACTATCCTTTCTACCTAAATTTAATAATAAAGAACACATTCTTTGGTCATCTGGTGTTGTTTACTCACACAATATATATATTAATAACAAATAAAAACGTTATCTTAAGTGTGCTTTGCATGTACAATAAAAACACAAGATTATGTCATTCATATTTACAGTTCATAATAAAATAGAAATTGTAGATTTTAGTATGAATTATTCCATTAAGTGCACAAAAGGTTGACTTCAGATAATCTCACTCAGCTAAGGCGCTCATACTGTTTTAGGGCAACTCTCTGAGTGCTGTAGCATTGGCGTATATCATATCTGCATTTTCGTAAAAGTTCTCGTTACTTATGTCAGTTGTCTGCAGACTGTCCATGATGCACTGGTGGAGGAAAACGTACTGGGACTGAAAAGACAGAAAGAACAATTGCTGGTCATTTGAAAAGCAGAAGTCATGGTTGCACACACGTAGGTAAATAACTATACCAGGGGTGTCCAAATCCGGTCCTCGAGGGCCAGTGTCCTGCACGTTTTAGATATTTCCCTCTTCCAGCACACCTGGTTCAATTAATGACCAGCTCATCATCAAGCTCTGCGAAGGCCTGATAATGATGTAATGGCTTCCAGGGTGCTGGAAGAGGGAAATATCTAAAACATGCAGGACACAGGCCCTCGAGGACTGGATTTGGACACCCCTGAATTATACGTTTGCTGACGCTAACCACCAGAAGAGTTAAACATGACAGCTGCACAGCAACATTTTTATGTACAGATAATGAAAATATGCACATTCACATATACTTGGTGACATGACAGTGAGTTATAGTGCATGTTACGATGTAGCAGCTTCATTCAGTATGCAAAAACCCTAATAGCCCAAATGTCAACTCCTGTGTGTCTATTTATGTTGAAATTCTCTATGTGGAAAAAAATCTTGACTATTTAGACAGAAACCTAAAAAGAGATTCATTCTTCCAAGAAATCAGTACCTATTTAATTCAGTACATGGCAGTTCGGCCTGAAAGAACCACGGTATATGATCAGACTTACCTCTGTCTGCACCATGTGTGAGCGACTAAGTCTCATCTTGTACACAAAGCCGTTGATGTCCACTGCCTTTTCTTTTTCAAGCTGCTGCAGAAGCACATCTAAGGCTATGATGGTGCCTGTCCTCCCCACTCCAGCACTGCGAGAGACGTCACAGCAAAGGGTGTCAAGACAGAGGTCATCATGAAGTTGGCCTTCTACTACAGGGGTGTCAAACTCATTTTAGTTCAGGGGCCACATTCAGCCCAATATGATCTCAAATGGGCCAGACCAGTAAAATAATAACAGTGAAAAAAAAGTACAATTATATTATGAAAATGTTTTCGTCTATAAAGTCTCCTTAAAAATATAAATAACATGAACAACCTGAAATGTCTTCAGAAAATAAGGGCAATTTTAACAATATTATGTCTCAGTTTTATCATTTACTCGTGCATTACAACTTACAGATCACAGTGAATCTACAAATACACAAAACATTTAGTAACAGGCAGAATATTGGTAAAATTACACTGATTTCTCTTAAAATATTTCATGTTCATATTTGTTGAGTTTATTCAAATTTGTTTGTAAAAGGCTAGTTTGTAAATGTAAATATGTTCATGCAATTTAACTTTTTCCACTAAAACAAAGACAAAAAATGTATGGTTTTCATTATTTATAGGTTATCATGATAGTATTTTACTGATCTGACCCACTTGAGATCAAATTGGCCTGTATGAGGAACCTGAATTAAAATTATTTTGACACCACTGACTGTTAATGTCTTCAGTGTAATTTTCACTTTTCACAAATTCATCCCATGGGCCAGATTGGACCCTCTGGTGGGCCGGTTTTGGCCCATGGGCTGTGTTCCATTATCATACATACCTGACTCTGGTTCATATTGACATATTATTAGAGAATAGAGGCTTTAATTTTAAAAGGGGCTAACACTCATAAAACAAAGAAGGTAATGAATTAATTTACCTCAAAGTATTGTTTTTAACATGACTACCAAATGTGAGTTTATCCCAGCTCAGGCTGAACGGTCTTATTGGGTACCTGCAGTGAACCACAGTAGGTGTCCCTCCAGCTTCTGCCTGTATGTGACGTCTTACCAGTCCTCTGAACTGGACCAGTACCTCTGTGCCCTGTGGGACTCCGTGGTCAGGCCAGGCAGTGAAGTGGAAATGTTTCACTGTGCGCTCTTCTGACGCCTGCCTCTGCAAACAAAGTTCAGAGGGATGGAAATAGAACTGTGTTAAATTTACTATGTCGTGTCAACAGTTTTACCCATATGTGAAGTTTAAAATGCATTTCATACATGTTTGACTGTAAATTCTCTCAGTATCCAGTTGGGTTCCTGCTGCTCAGATGAGAGGGTGATCATCAGTTGTCCATGAAAGATAGGCTTTTTATCTTCAGGCCAGTATTGTTCACACTTGGTCTTTAAATTAAGAACAGAACAAAAAGCAAAGTGTGTTTAAATGGTTTCATTGTAGCAGCACAAACAACATCACAAATAAGTATTTTGCCAAAATAATTATGAAACTAAATGTAGTTTGCACACTTATTTTCCAACCATTTAACCATATTTTGTGTATTACACAATTTTTTTTTGTACTTATCTCAAAATCAGGTTATAAATCTGTGAAATCTTCCATGATGACTCACCCTTCCTCCCTCGGTGCAGTTGGTTACCATGACGATGTCTTTCACTCTTTGCTCCCAGATCATTTTCCAGAAATCATTCACTGTCGAGGGCAGAGGACCTTGAGTGGCGATGTACTCTCTGTTTCTGTTATAACCCTGAGAAGCAACGAGCAAAGTTCATCTGCACAGTTCAGCGGTGATGATGAAGTATAACATCATATATACACTAGTTTAGTTTCTGACAATTGATGCCGCAAATTCCTTAAACTCATATGAATATGCAGGGTTGTAATCATGTATATCCACTCGTACTTAAAGACTTTGAGAATTATTATTTTAAAATGTTTTCTCTTCATTCAAAGTTCTATAAAAAGACTTCACTTAAATATTGCTTTTCAGCTATTACATGGTACATACTGGCATGTAATTGGCATTAATGTAGTCATCAGTGCTGTTGGGATTTGAAGAAATTAGCTTAACACGAGACCAGTCATCTAGGACGAGAACACAGAAGGTGAATTAATTGCAGCACACCACAATAAAGTCAACACAAACAAAACTAAAATGCACTGATGCTGAACGAAATGTAATTCTCGCTCATAGTGACATGGTTCATGAGTCAAAAATATACTCACATGGTAGGATGTTGGTAAAACGGTTCTTTGGTTTGTTTTCAGGGAGAATAGCTGCTTTTCTTGTCTGCTCTGTACCAACGATACCAAGGTTCTATATGAAAGATGACAGATGAAAACATGTCAGTGGAACTGATAACACTGCTCTACAATTTCTTAGAAAATATCTGCTTCAGACATTAAATGTGCTCAATCTTACATACTTTAATAAGATGAATCAGAAAACACATTACAAAAGTGCTGGTTTTCTGGAGATCATGTGGATTTATGGATGTAGACCACACACATATATTTTGGTCATGTAAAAAGATACAGGAGTATTGGGATAAAATATGGAGGGGTATAAGAAAAATAATAGGTTATGAGATACCCAAGTCTTTTAAGGTGTTGTACTTGGGAAATTTGACATATGACATAGTAC
>JAPQRQ010000012.1:10311451-10321946 GCA_037367365.1 Apogon talboti
GTTCCACTCCAGAGTTATACTGGTGTCAGTTTGTGTGACAGCGTCAAAGAAGTCTGTATTCTGAGGAGCTGGGATGTGAAGATAATTGACAAATTACTTCACATTTTGGCAAGCTATCTATAATAATAATAATAATAATAATAATAATAATAACAATAATAATAATAATAATAATAATAACAATATAAACAATGCCTAAACTTTCCATTCAATTTGTTTGTCAGTGAAACACACATGCATTTTAAAAGACATATTCTCACAAAGCTCCACAATGGCTCTTACTGTCAGAAAATATATCTCACCAGTGGGTGCGATGTGGTTTGCTCCACTGCTTCTCACATTTTCAAACACAGTGAAAAGAGTGAAATTATACAGAGTCCCACTTGTAAGATTTAACACATTATATGTCACTCGTTCATCTTCCTCTTTTGCGATGATGTTGTTTATGGTCGTGGCATTGAACACAAGTGTGTAGTTGAGGAAATTTGACACTTTGTTCCACTCCAGAGTTATACTGGTGTCAGTTTGTGTGACAGCGTCAAAGAAGTCTGTATTCTGAGGAGCTGGGATGTAAAGATAATTGACAAATTACTTGACATTTTGGCAAGCTATCTATAATAATAATAATAATAATAACAATTATAATAATAATAATAATAATAACAACACTATAAACAATGCCTAAAATTTCGATTCAATTTGTTTGTCAGAGAAACACATATGCATTTTAAAAGACATGTTCTCTGATTTTTCATTTTTCAATCAACAGATTTGAAATCCTTGGCATTAAGAGGCGCTAGAATAAAAAGAGACATCTTTACTCACAACTACTGACTGATGTAAGCTTTTTTGCATATCTCAATAGGAAAAGAGTGCAAAATTGTCACTACAAGTGCAATAAAATAAAGCTATTTCACTTTTATTTGCATATCACGAGGAAAACAACTATATATCATAAATATATTCAAATGGGGCCTACCGGTGGCAGCTGTAAATGTCAGTCCAGTGCTGTTGAGTCCCTCAGACACAGTGAAGAGAGTGAAGTCATATTGGATCCCAGGAGAAAGTTCAGAGACCACATGTGTGACCATATCTCTATCAGTTTGAGAGATAGTTTCTGTCTTCAAAATGTCATTGGAAACATATTGTAGCCTGTATACTGAGATGTTCTCGACCTTTTTCCATTGCAGCGTCACACTGTTCTCATTTTGCGTTGTCACTTCCACTGCCTCAACATCTGGAGGAGCTGCAAAGATGATGAAATGAGTGTTTTATTAGTGTTTCATTCACAATCAGTCATGACAGCCTGTAGTTAAACACACAAACAGATGAAGAATAGTAACTCATAGTTACGTGGTTTTGTTGTTGGTGCTTGCGTGGTTGTGGTTGTTGTTGTTGCTGTTGTTGTTGTTGTTGTTGTTGTTGTTGTTGTTGCTGTTGTTGTTTCTGTATCTGTTGTAACTGGTGGTGATGTGTTGGACTCAGTAACTACCTAAAAAACACAGTGACAACAGAATAATTTAAGCACAAATCAAAGTCATGCAAAATAATTAGAGTCTGATCTATAGCTAGGCTGTGAGAACAAAACTATAAGACAATCTGTTCTGATATATTGTACTTCATCTAATACACTTTTGCATATGGAACTTTTCAATAGTGAGTAAATATGACTAATTGTTTTTTGTGAATGAGCCTTTTAAAACCACATAATGTATTAGTTTAAAAACACCTCACATCAGCCTATGTATGATCACTTTCAGCTGAATGCAGCCATTTGTTTTTATTTTAAAATGGTCAACTATAGTATTTAATTCTATGCTAATTATCTTAATTTAGTAGTGTTCTGGTTCTTAGTCTTGAATCATATTTTGGGTATTATAAGAATTTGTGTTCATGTATGTATACATCCTGTGTATATCAATGTTGTTATTTAATATATATCGGCCAGTATATCGGTTATTGGCCATTATATCGGATATCGGCCGATATATCAGATATTGGGGTTTTCTTCCCCCAATATTGGTATCGGCATCGGCCCCAAAAATCCCATATCGGTCGGGCTCTAGTGTAAACAGCAGCATGGCAACACTACCATTTAAAGTACTGTGGCATACAGGGTAAAGAAGGTACAGTATGTATCTGAGGTGTGGCCTATAAAAAAAATGTAAAAAAGACAGTCACTTCTATGCAGAGGTGGGCATCAAAATGTGAACTACCCATGATACTAAATTATATTTCTAATTTCTCAGAAGTATTTTTTTTCTTACAGTACTTATCATTTCCTGATAAATACTAACAAACACCGAGTATGAGGCATACAAAAAAAACACCATTCAGTCAGATCATTCCTGTTTTACTGTGCAGCTCAATCCTGATTCAGATCCCTGATTTTTTGATCGATTTGTCAAATACGTTTTGCTTGATCGGTCCTTGTCATTCAACCTGTTCAGCAGAGCGAGGACCCCTCCCTGCACTGATGCACCCAAACCACTGCTGCACAATGTCAGTCAGCTGAAGAATACATTCTAAATCATGCAGATTAATTAATTTCCTGCTTCGCTGTTTCCTTTTTAAGATGATACTGTCATGACAATTAATATCTAAGTGGAAATTATGTTGTGTTAAAGGTGTAGTGGATTTTAACATCGTTTCTGTTAGCATATCTAAGGTTATGGAAAATTATAAAAGTTAAGAATTTCCTAAAATTGCCAGTAGTGTTTACTGTAGGCCAACCTGGACTGTGGCATAGTGTGCATTAATAATTTATCATGACCTTATCCTACTTTTATGAGCTCTAGAAAATACATTTATGAATGCATGATTATTATTTATACTTGTTTACATTTTAAAAACAGTAATTTATACATAGGTTAAACAGCCACAACCTCTTTTTTTTTATTACAACAAATTCATGAAAGACTTTAATCGACCTGAACGTTCCCCCATTATTACAGCATTCATCTAGTCTTCAATCTTCAAATAGATATCCATAGGCTTTATTTGAAACATAAGAAATTCCAGGATTAAAAGGAAAATATATCAACCAAAAGAGAAAAGAAATGTCACACAAATGTATAACTATTTCATTGTGGCTCTTTAACAATACTTTATGTCCGAAAAGGAGTAAGAAATAACCGAGCTTATATTGTCCTACCCCAATTTTTGTCCAGAATCTACAATATAAAATGAAAATAAAAAATGCTGAGATGCGGTTCCCTTGGATTTCCTCATTTGTACTTTTGTTTCTTGGAGGAAGTTAGTAAGAATAGATGCCTGCAGCTGAGAAAGAACGTGCATTCATATTTCACCATCAGAAAAAGTCCATTATCATTTGGTTGTGCAACAGTGTCGTTTTCTGTCGTCTCTAATACTTCAAATCCATCAATTAAATTTTTACAAGCTAAACTTTGCCATTACTCGTATCAGGCTTTCGATCTTCACTGTTGTTATAACTTGAGGTTTCCTTTTGTTGAGGGTAACCTCCTTGTCACTAAAGGTGGTTTATCTGATCACCAACAGGAAGATGAAAAACTTACCCAAAGCAGACTCAGGAAGACACACAGCACCAAAGTGTCTGAGGTGAGTTTCAAAGGTAAGGTCTTCATTGTCGTTAAACCTTAACCTTAAGTCATACTACTGTATAAGCTTGTTATCTCCCTTTGGTTTGTTGTCCCAAGATGAACCACCAGCATTTAAGATTCCCTAGACAAAGTCCTTCGAGCCCAGACTGAAGCAATCCGGTTTGACTTTCTACCAGTGGTGTTGACTTTTAATTCACAAGCATATCCTCCTCCTGTAACCTCTGAGCCCCTCTCATATTAACAGGCTAGTAAAGAGCTGCTTCTCCTTTTTGGCCTTGTATAACCACACAGACCTTTGCCCCGCCTGTTACTTCCTTATTAACGGCCATAATGTGACACTTGCTGAAGTAGTGTCAATCAAACAAGATTCCAGGCTTTACATGTTTATACGGTGTAATTGCTTTATTACTACTGTTTATCAGCTATTTACTGTTTCCAGTATCATGTTTGCAACTGTCTGTGAAGCATTATGTGTAACTAAAAATGGTTAATAGTCCTTACTGAATTCAGACAAACTTCACCTACTACTAAGGAGGAATCATTATAATTTCTCTTTCTTTCAGCATCTAAAGCACAATCATTTTAACACTTTTTTTCCCTTTTAAATCACTGTTAAGCCTCTTGACTTGGGTTGATTTCACAGAACTGTAGATTTGCTTATGTTTTCTTGCGCGGTCTTGGAAGACAGTGATATTCATAGCTTCCTTGTGGTTGACAACTACTGTATAAGAAACACGAACAGAAAAACATCACACGTGCAGGACTATCTGCCATTTCAGTTATTGGTCATCTTGTTAAACACTGCTGACTTCCATTCTGATGCCTTAGTATACCGTTAATGACATCATGACAGCATTTATGGTTTCACATCAGGAATCGACAGTCAATAAAACTGTTGGGTGTAAAGGACAGTGCAGTCTTTTGGGGAAACATGAGGAGGAAGTAAACCTGAATAAATATTTTACAGTTTTCCCCAAATGTTAATCTTACATAATCCAACTATAATAAAGTGGTGTTAGATACTAAATGAAACCATTGCTCTTTTTAAAGGAGTACTGGTCCAATATAAGTGGAAACCAGCACTGGAAAATGAAACTCAACAGTCAACATTTTTAATGAAATGTCATGTTTCAAATGTTTAAAAACCTTAACTTTATCAGTAATACCCCCCCAAAAAAAGGTCAACTTTTTAAATTCATAAAACTCTAGTTAATTTCTCCAGTTATTTTGTTCTGTTACTACATACATGATATGAGGTACAACATTTAGTACCTTTATATAACACATTTTAGTCAAAACAATCAGTCTTATGAAGCTGGTGGTTTATGGCGCTTCATTTGCATTGGGTGCAGCTGAATACTGTCATTTCCTGTACAACTATTCCACTTTGCATCTCTGTGAATGCCCTGAAGAATCAGGCCATTTGTCTTGAAGTGATTTTCAGAAACCCATCCCCAACGTCTCAACACTGTCTGTTTCATTGCCCTTTTTTTGTTCCACTCACACAGTTGATGAAAACAACTTACCGTGTACAGAGTTTAGTCCTTCACATTATCTTCTACTCCCACTGTGTTTCCTTTCATACTGCTGATGTATTATCTTCATATATGGTGATTTACAGCCAGACTCTACTTCACATCTCCATATATTGCCTGGGATGAACAGTGACAAGCGTTGTTTTCAACATGTGGTGTAAGTTTTGTCCCTGTGAACACATCTGTCTGCTCATGTGTTATGGCTCTGGAGAAGCTGTGACCACTTTTATCCAGATTTGACAAAATTATACATGCCAAAACGTGACTGATGATTTGATCGTTTGGAGTCGTCAGTATTCAATATATAATGCGTCTCCAAACCAAGAGGTGGCAGTAGACATACACTGAACGTAAACACAACACACGCCAACTCCGATAAATAGCTAGCCTAGCCACCGTTAGCAAAAACACCAATGGCTGTTGTTGGTTCGTAAACAGGAAGATAAAGCCAGCTAGAGAAACGATAAAGCGGAGCAGCGCGTCCATCACAGTGCAAGTAAGTGGCACAAAATGATGCATAAAAGTTAAAACAGTTTCAGTCTTGCTCAGTAAACAAAATCTAATGCTATCTGTTAGCTAGGCTGGAGTTAGCATAGCCAATTAGGTTAAGCAACTATAGTAGGAAATTAACGCTAAGCTATTAGCATTCAGCATTTAATTGATAAGAGAACACTACTGGCTGTTGTTCTTAAGTGGTTTCAACATGCTAAAGTAGACAAAAAGTCCAAAGGACGCTAACTATCAGGTTCACATAAGGTACAATAGTAACTTGTGCTTACGTGAACATAACCTTCAAAACACCTGACAGCAGACGTTACAGCCCACTTGAACCCAGTCCAGTTCATGGATCATGACGACAGTTTGGCTCATGTTTTACTGAAGCTGTTAAACATCGGTTGTATAAAAGCGGGCAGCGTACTTAAGGGGCCAAGCAAACAAAAGTTACCAAAGTTAGCTGACTGGAAACAGTAACAGTAAGGTAAGAAGCATGTGTTTTCATAGGGATGCTTTCTTCTGCAAAACCTCACAATTCTTTGCAGTTGTTGCTGTTGACTGTGAGTGATGGCTCCTGTAACCTTACTAACCCGAGTTTTGGAATTGGTTTAATTATTGTGAACTACTTTTGCTGTTTTTCAGAAATGCAGTCTGTGGTTAAACAAAATTTTCACTCCGAGACTGAAGGAGATCTCAACAAACTGATCAACCTCAAGCTCACTGCATCCTACACCTACCTTGCTCTGGTATGATTTTCATGAGTCGACAGCAGGACAATCACTCTAGAACTACTATAGCACTTGTTAAGTAATGTATCTGAGTCATATATAGCACTATTGCAACACAATATTGCCTTTTTTGTATCTAAAGAACCCTTTTTCTTCTATTTCTGCAATGTTTTCCCTAATGGTGCTTCTCTGTCTCTTCTAGGGGATGTATTTTGACAGAGATGATGTCGCCTTGCCAAAGTTCTCCAGTTTTTTCCTGGAGCAGTCAGAGAAAGAGAAGGAACAAGCTGAGAAGCTGCTGGAATATCAAAACATGAGAGGTGGCCGAATTCTGCTCCAGACCATTGCTGTAAGTCTACCTCAGGGCATTTTCAGGCAGTTGTTGGCAAGATGTGGCACATTTCTTGATGCAGTTTTTAATCCTCTGTTCCAGAAACCAAGCAGGGAGGATTGGAGAGGTGGTCTGGATGCGATGTCCTTTTCTTTGGACTACCAGAAGTCGCTGAACGCATGCATCCTTGACGTTCACCGCAGAGCTGGCGTCCACGGTGATCCTCATGTAAGTCGTGCGCTATTAGATGGATCACCAAGCTGCTGTTTAAGGCTCTTGGTAATCTATGGCTGCTGAATTTGAACTCTAGCTTGTTTTAGTGAATTTTAAGCTGTACTGAGCTACAGTTGGAAATATTTTGTAGAAGGTGTTACTTTCTACTACCCAACTTCATTTATGTATGTTTTTTTTTCTATTTTTTTTTTTTTTTTAGCTGTGTGACTTCCTTGAGCAACATTTCTTACCCGACAGCCACGATGCCATCAAGAAGCTAGGCGATTACATTGGCAGTCTGAGCCGCATCACTGCATCTGCTGAACACGGTGGCATGGGAGAATACCTCTTTGATAAACACACTCTGTAAAGGTCCTAGCGTACTGTGACACATGCTCCGTATTCATTTTCCATAGTCAAAGAGGGCAACCGTCCCTCACACTGCAACTTATTCTATTTAAAAAAACAAGTTCTCATGTTACTCTAAAAGGTCTTACAAAACAACAAACAGAATATACCTCAATTTTATATACCATAGTGGGAAAATATGTTCTCACAACTATGGTGCTAAAAATTACAAGCTGTCAAACTGAGTCACACTTATTCAGACTCAGTTGCATCATGTGTCATACATTCCACCGTCTTTTAGCTTTTTCCTCCACATCATGTAAAACTACATAATATTTTGGATCAGTGTGTCTTTAAAAGTCTTGGAAAAGACTGTTGGAAGATTTGGAATATGATGAAAATTTTCAATAAAGTCAGATTAAGCTGACACGGTGGTGTTTCTTTTTTGTGCCAATTGTTGAGACGTATATAAGTGATTAAACCCATTTTCTATGCTGAATCTATAGAACATTGTAAAGATAACAGTGAGACTTTGCTTACTCACTGCTGGGTGGGAGCTTAATGTTTAACATTAGGTTTCCAGACAGTCTGTGGTTTTAAAAGTCCATGCTGCTTCTCAGTAAATTATATGTTTCAGCGTAGATAGGCAGAGGTATGTCAACAGAGTGGAATCATAGTCCGGCATGTGTCGTTTTTTTTACTGTCGGCGTCGAAGTTACAGCGCAGTGACGATGCAAACAAATACTCCCATCAAGTGCAATTACCACATTGTGAAAATATTTACCACAAGCAAAAGCTCTGCACTCTAAACCACATTTAAGTAAAAGTATTTTAGTGTGATCAGCCAAACTAAACATTATGCAGTAAAATAGCCTGTGTACTTCTTTATCAGGTTGGTTGTTTTGTCTTATCATATGTTTGTAGCATCACTGTCATGTGACAACCAGATATCACTAAAATGTCATCATGTCATGAGCTCAGAGAAACAGGGTTGTTTTTAGCTTTGTGAAAATGCTGTTTACAGCTAATCCAAGAGGGCAGTAAACGATAACTTTCTCAACCTATAAAGGAACATTTCACCATTCAGTTTTCCCAAACATATGTGACATTTTTAGCGATACGTGGTTTTCACAGGACAGGAAGGGGGTGAAACAATGTAATCTGAAAAAAAGCTGTCAAAATAAACAGAAGTAAGTAATTAAGTGTTCTATTATACTTCCCTGAGATGCAGGGAAGTAGAATGAATTTACATGAACTGGGCACTTACTTACAATTCACCACTGACGCAAACACACGAAGAGGTGATGTAAGTATTGTACAGTTATGAGAAAAATAAGTACAATATTTTAGACCAAGAGAATTGCTGTGAGTGACAATACACAACTCTGTTAACAAAATATCATTAGGATATACTTTAAATCAGGGGTGTCAAATATACGGCCTGCGGGTTAAATATACCAAGAGCAAAATTTACACTGAAGATATTAATCAACAGAGTCAGAATCGTTCAGGGGCCAAATTTGATCTCAGGTGGACAGGACCAGTAAAATACTAGCACAGTAACCTAGAAATAATGACAACTCCAAATTTTTCTCTCTCGGCATTCTGTTCACCATGTATGTGTATGGGGGTTTGGTGTATCATGTTGTTGTGCGAAAAAACAACTAATAACTCAAAAAGTATTGGTCGTATTAATAAGCAGTTTTTGCCAGTCTGATCCTTGACCCAAAATACATAAGTACTCCAAAAGGCAAAGGCTAGCTCTGTCCTGTTTTTCAGTTATAAAGCGGACACACATACTGTAGACGCACGCACACAGAGGCCACTTAGCTTTTAATATATAGATTATAAATGTAATAGTACTTTTTAGCACTCAAACATAAATGAAAAATTGGGAGTTGACATTACTTATTATTTCACTGGTTCATCCTGCTTGAGTTCTAATCAGGTGAACTAAAATGAGTTTGACATCCCTACTTTAACCCATAAAGACCCAAACATCTACTGCTGACCAAAAGCAGCTACTGATGCTTAAAATGTTTGATAACTGTTGATCCACTAATCCTATCAATACATGTGAATAATTGAGGTAAAATACAGTTTGTCATCTTTTCACGGTCATCAGATATGACCCATTTGGACGTTCTGAGGCTCCGTCGTCAACGTGGAAACACCGTCATCTTGATTCACCAGTAAAGCCCATGAAGTGTGACAAACGACAGCAGTTGTAGACACTTGTTTTATGTTTAATTATTGATATAGTTTGTTGAAAAATTTACTTTTTCGGAGTTTTTTTTCTGATTTTATCTATTCATTGAATTTGAGTTTTTTAAACATCTACATGACCAATTAATTAAATACAGGAAAATGTCAGATTTTCACTGTAAATGCAAAATTGCAGAGAATAATATGATATGATACAAAATAATACAATATAATATAATAAATGGCAATAAATCACTTAGGAAAGACAAAAAAAGTCATTTGGATGTTGTGAAAAAAAATAGTTGTGGGAATTTAAGGGTTAAATGTTCACATCTGGCATTTTTGTCAATATTTCAAATTGTTTCAATGGATTAAAAAAAAAAATAGATAAAAAGCAGTTGCTAATTGACTTAGCAGACCTAAAAACTATAGATATGTAAAATGCTATATTATTGCACTACAACACAGTCCAGTAAAAAAACCTTGCAACAAAATCTGACCGTATTAAAATTCTGTTGGTGCTCTGTTTTATTTATTTATTTATTTATTTATTTATTTATTTAATCATGTTGCTTTCCTCTGCAGTAACTATCAGGACGAGGCTTTTGAATGTTGGGTTGGGGCCACTGATATCTCCAGATGCAGCGGTGCAAACACGTGGCAGTACGCCTGGGGATTACTGTTCATAGCGCTCTAAATATGGGTATGTGTTTTGTATAGTAAAAAAACGGTAAGCCAGGGGACGGGGAGGATGGAATATCTACTCGCAGTCAAAGTTGCTGGTAGATTGCCGATCGACTGCGAGGACGGCTGTACTGAGGGGGATTAGTGAAGGGCCGGATGCACTACAATCTCCTAAGTCTAATGGATAAACACAACCATGACTGCCATGCCCCATCAATCTAACCAACAGTCACTTTCCCAACACGGCCAGGAAAGCCACAGATTGTTCATGGTGTTAATTTTGTGACGGTGGTTTATTAGTATAAGAGGAGGAAACTGTTGCTCTTTATGTATCTTCAATCAGAGCTGTACAGCAACAGATGTGTAGTCAGTGTT
>JAPQRQ010000012.1:10344020-10374117 GCA_037367365.1 Apogon talboti
TCTATCTATCTATCTATCTATCTATCTATCTATCTATCTATCTATCTATCTATCTATCTATCTATCTATCTATGCAGTTCATACATTAAGTAATAACATTTTTATTTCCATTTGCATGTTTGCTTGTACCCGGGTTTTTCCCAACGTGATCGTCTTCCATGTTCTTTTTGAGCTTTTGTAAACAGTTTTGTGAAATGCAAATACTATGCCCTAGATGGTCCAATGCAAAAAAAAAATTTCCATAACGACAAATGCTCTCAAGGGATGTCCCCAAACGCCACAGGTTTGGACAAAAACAGACAGAGAGATTCACAGGGGTTAGGAAACATGAGGTAAGAGAAACCTGTAAACTTTACATTTATATGTGGACATAGAATTCTGAAAGACGTACAATTAGATGTCATGTGGTGTAGCATCGTCTGAAAATTTGAGTTCATAATTTCTTGACTGTCTGTGTAGGGCTCAGTCTAATTCCAAACTGTAGTTGTAAACACATTTATTTTATGTTTCCTTTGATTATAGACATGATGAATAACTGTATTGCAGTTGTAGCTATGCACATTTTGCAATTTAACAAGAAATCACTTTGTGCTTTTTCCCCTAGTGACAATCACTGAAAGTTAAGGTTATCTTATTTATTTTCATAGCAAATATAACTTGGCCAGTCTAAACATACAGACATGTTGAATTCAGGTGTTTCATTTCTAACAGGAGACTGGGACACAAAACAATAATGACAAATGTCATAATATAGTTTTATATTGTGATAAATCACTGCATTTCATTGGTTAGTTTGGTTTAAATTGTTATCTTTACTTCCAAAATGAATCAGAGATGGTTTTTACTTAATTTCTCTTAGCATAGATTTATTTGTCTATCCATGACTATGATTTTAAATGTTCTACCTATAAATGTCTAAAATATTGTTCAAGCTCTGACTCTAAATAATAATTTTCTACCACAACTAACCATCTACTTTCTTCACATCTCACTTAGGAAGAAAAATCTCCCATTAAACTTTAAGGAAATATCGATCTTTATATCTCAAATCAGCATGAACAGGACATCTTACGAGGTGTAGCCATTATGTGTCCCAGTATTTTTGTCCATACAGTTTATAAACATTAACAGAAAACAAAACATCAAAAGAAATACCTGAATTCAACGTGTCCGAATACTTTTGTCCATATAGTGTATTTCCAAGGAATGCACAAACCAAAATCTTGTTGTAAAGCCAAAGCCATTTGAGAGTCAAAGTAGTATGTAAAACCTGTGGCAATTACATTACTACAGTATGTATAGTGTATCTAAGCAAATATACTGTACATCCATAGTCCATATAAAATCCAAGTGTTTATTGTTATGTAAATTGAACCTCTAGTTTCATCACATTAGGGATAACACCTGAGACTTGAACTCATTTCATATACAGTTGTGTGAATTGGATTAAATAAATGACATCTACCTTCTACTGTATGTTGTAGAAAAAATATTTCATATCTGGTGATTTTGCTGCTAGTTTCAGGTAAGTGTCTTTGTATGACTTCATAATATTAGAGCACACACTGTTATTGTATAATCCAACTATTATTCACAAGAGGTTTCCCTGCAGGGAGGGTGTCTCTGTGTTCACTCATCCATCGAGAGTATTACCTGATCCCTCTGGCCAAGTCCTGGGATGATGCCCAGGTGTACTGCAGACAGAAGTACTTTGACCTGGCTGTTATAGGCGACCACCAGGACATGAAGAGGCTGACCAACACGGCCGCAGCCGCCGGTGTGCAGGGACAGATCTGGATTGGGCTGAAAAAAGATGGGCCGGCGGTGTGGCTGTGGTCTATAGGGGACATTCAGAGCGGTCACGGATTGGTCAATGAATACACTAACTGGGCAAGTTCACCGGAGTCCTCACACCACTGTGGGGGGATGAGGCATGATGGGAAATGGCTCAGTGCACTCTGTCAATCAAAACTTCCTTTTGTCTGTCAGGGGTGTGAGTAACCACTTGTTTATTATAATTTCTTCTCAGAGAGGAATCGTTTAAACAGATACTAGGTTTTGCCATCTGGTATTAGATTTATACTCAGCCTCTGACGCTCAGTCATGGAGGAAAAAAAAACACATATGTTCACCGGCCATTTTATTAGGTACACCTTGCTAGTACCAGGCTGGACCCCCCTTTTGCCTTCTGAAGTGCTTTCATTCTTCATAGCATAGATTTGACAAGGTGCTGGAAACATTTATCAGATGTTTTGGTTCATATTGACATGATAGCATCCCATATTTGAGGTTCATTCAAGGCTCACAGTGTTGATGTTCCTCTGCATACCTCCACTGTATCCAATGGTTATTTGACTCACTGCTGGTTGTCTTTCTACCAGCTCAAACCACTGTGGTCATTCTCCTCTGACGTGGCATTGTCACCCAAAGAACTGCCTCTCGCTAGATATTTTCTCTTTTTCAGACCGTTCACTGTAAAACCATAGCGGTGGCTTTGTGTGAAAATGCCATATAAGATACTTGCATTCATGAGCAGGTGAACACATGTACCTAATTAAATGGCCAGTGAGTGTATATAGAGTGCCTATAAAAAATATTCACCCCTTTATTGCGTTCAAAAATGGAATCATGTTCAATATATTTTACATCTTTTTTTTTTTTTATTTCCAAAAAAGTTTCAATGTCAAAGTCAAAGCTAATTCCTACCATGTGCTGTAAATTATAGGCAGCTGTGGCTCAGGAGGTAAGGCAGGTCATCCAATAACCAAAAGGTTGGTGGTTTCAATCCCACTGGAGCGTACTTTGGTCTTCATGGTATACTTATTGCCCAGAATACTAGTTAACCAAACTGAACCTTTCAAACACAGGCATCTTTAGTCTGTATTTATACTTCACTTTGTGTGAGCACCAACTGTCTGTTGAAATAACTCACCATAATCAATTTCATGGGTGTGAATATTTATGCAATCACTTATTTTACACTATATGTTTTTGATTGACATTGCTTTGTAGATTCACTGACATTAAAAAGTTGGGTTTTTTTTGTTAATTCTTGGCCAAAGGGAAAATTATAATGACTATGATTTCATTCATAAAAGCAATTAAAGGGGAAAACATCTAAGAGAGTAGTTTTTATAAGCACTCTATGGTTACTATAAAAAAAAGTCTGATGTGTAAACCAGGATGAAGTAATCGGAGATAACCCTGATGATGTCGTCAATTACTTGGGTTAAGATTAATTTGTAACAGAAGGGCTGTTACAAACTCAGGGCTTTAAAGATGTCAGGATTTATCAGTCACAGGCAACGTCTCCTTAACGTCCCTTTAATTGTATGTTGGAATAATTTACTATGGTAAGTTATTCTGTTGAATGTTTAAACTACATTTTGTTTCTAGATGACAGGTCCAGTGGGATGTATGTTGTTCTTGAGCAGAAGACCTGGAGGGCTGCCCAAGACCACTGTCAACTCAATAACAGTGATTTAGCCAATGCCAGGGACCAGACTGAAAATCAGAAACTACAAAAGATCATTCAAGAAAATCTGCCAGAGCAAGCGTTGGCATGGATCGGTTTAAGCCGAGACCAATGGAGATGGTCCGATCAGAATGAGACTTCGTTCAGAAACTGGTTTCCCAGTCAGCCAAATCATGATGGAATCTGTGTGTTGTACTACACATCTGTAAAGAAGTGGTATGACAGAGGTTGTTCTTCCAAAAATTACTTCTTCTGCTATGTAGGTAACTATCACAGGCATTAGTGATTTACTGCATTCATTACATAAAGCAAACTGAACAAACTTGAGTGTAGTGTTTAATTTTTGTTTTTTAACAACAGGAATGACAAAATTTATGAGGCAGATTGTGAGGGTGGAAATGAACTCTGACGCATTTTTTAATTTCAACGATTTTGCCATGAGAGAAGTCATTTTGAAGCAAGTGAGTCTTTAACCAGTCTGATGTCAATAGTCTGTTTAATTAAAAAAAATAAATAAATCTGTCTTTTCATTTGGTCATTAATGTAGTGGTGATGTTATGTCACAAATGAACATGTTTGTCAATTTGAAAGCAGCCTAATAATATTCCTTATTTGTTTCTTGTTTGAAAGATCCAACAGAAAAATGCTGGAGTGACGATAAATTGGAGAATCCAACCAGACGGGAAGGTGTTCCACAGAAAAGAAATAACAAAGAACATCAGTGATGTTTGTGAGGACAAAGGATGAAGCATTCAGGATTCATCTGCAGTGCCTACTTAGTTGGTAAAAGAAGTACTGAACTCTGACCTGGGGGCTTCAGCTGTACAATCATCTCTCATTATTTGTGAACAGTAGGTGTACTTGCCCTTTTGTTGAAAAATGTGCAATTTTTTCCATAATTTAGTATGTTAAAGTGTGCATAATAAAAACAACAACACTTTTTTTTTTTTTTACAGAATGTATTTTGTTCCCTTTTAATATTGCATTAAGAAAGGCTAACAATAGCGGTATAATAAGATAAGCAAAAACAAAACAAAAAAAAAAAGGCAGCATTCACCGAGTATGTTTAAATGCACACTAGTGTCCTGGTTCACTGGCATTTACACAGAACATGTGAAATCAGCTAAAGTACACAGATTTCTGATCAGGTGCGTCTACTGACCATTATAATACCTGCAAACGTGACACAAAATGACCAGAAACCAGGATGAGGTTTTTGTAAAACTGTCCTTCGATTCCTTCGTTGAACTCCTGCGAGCACTTCTGGAGTTTCTTAAAAACAGGATATGGATTGTGGAACCAGAATAACTGTGTACATACAAACATACTCAGTGGAGAAAAATCAAAAAGGAATCTGTGTCACTGGTAACATCCTTTAAATCAGATGATTTTAACACAAAATGTCACTTAATATGTAATTCATATCTGACCTGCAGTACTGCTTGAGACTGAATACTTGCACATGTTCATAAATATAGCTTGCATTGTTATGGTGCTTTCTTTTTTTTTTTAAAAACAACAGTGGAAAAAATAGAAAACAGATCCATGGATGGCAGTGAAGTAACTGGAATTCATTACAGTACAGTTTTCACTTGGGTTGTTGAAATTCCTACTGACCACTGAAAGGTAAACTGACCTACGTTACTCTGAATGTACAGTTAGACTGGGTTAAAAGTGAAATCAAAGTAACTCCTGGATGAGGTGGCACTAATAATACCAGTTAGTGAAATGGCACAGTTCGCATTGGCATGTCCGTCTATGTGTATAAACAGCCTGGCGTTCTCAGCAGACCATTACAATCATGTGCTGCTGTAGAAAGCAGAGGAATACATTTTAAGTAACCAATGACAAGTCCACCATCGTTACTGTTACTGCACTTTCGCCTTCGTATGGTAGAAACCTCAACAGTCCTTCGCGTCGACTCTCGCTGCCAATGTTCTGCGGCTCGGCGTGTCACACGCTTCCCTTTGTATTTATCAAACAATTTCAACAACAGCAAATTAGTGGTGCAAAAGCTGTGGCACGCTTGACAGTGTCAGATCATACTCTAATTAAAACTGTAAATTACATCTGTGTATTAAGAATCCCTAACTTTGAAGTGGCACTATTAAAATTTTTGGCTTTGACCACAACAACAAAACCAATTTAAGGGGTTGATTGTTGAAACAAATAAAACATAAAAATTATACCAATAAACATTTCTGTATTGGTACTTTTTTCCCCATTGTTACAGGTAAATACACAAATATAAATATATGTCGGTAAAATAAAATCCCACTAGTAACACCACTGTCACAACGCCTCCATCTCTGGAACATGCGCTGACAGACATTTAACTTCTTCCACAGTTTGAGGTTTTTTCTCTACTCTACCACTTACACCTGTGCACCATCCCTTCAGCATGGTTTTTTTCCCCCCCCAGCAGACGTCTACTGGTCTTTTTTGACCTCTGGCCGACTTTCTCCTGTTTTTTTGGGCTCTTTCTCCTGTTGGTTGGGGCTCAGCAGTTGTAAAATGTCGCGCAGGGCTTTTCTGATCTGAGCGCCGAATTCATGGGCGTCCTTGAAGGAAACAAGAGTAGATTTGACAATTAAAATGTAAGTTGTGACAGTTCTGAGCTTAATGTGTTGATAAAAAAATAAGCATCAGACCAATATTTCCGTTAAACCTACAGTTTGTGGGCAGGAGTGTTTGCAGGAGATGTGGAAGTTAATCATGTTCTCTCCCACAATGCAATAGGACACTCCATAACCATCATCGGCCACCTGGAATAATTAAAGATGACATTTTTAGAATTCATTTTTATATGTACAATAACAACCTTAAACTTCTATCACTTATTTTGCATTTATAAATACATAAAAACATTCCTGATATGTGTCTTTACAATGACACACTGTACAAATACATGAAGAATAAGACTGTTGGACTATATAGTATTATATAAGCTAAGGATTTGTATCACCTTTTTGTTACATGGATAAAAGGTATAGAAGTGCAGACCACAATATCCAAACCTGAGTGTGTTTCAATCATTTACTGAATTGCTCTGTGGGCAGTACTGACCGGGCCAAAGCCTCCTCCACAGGAGATGTACTCTGGGTGGTTGACCAGGTCGAACAGCTCCACCTGCTGGACTGGGGTCTGACTGGTAGACAGACGCCAGGGCTCAGACAGCACCTGAAGCATCAACAGCCTGATTACAGTCCCCTCTGTAACGGCACTATTAAAGGAATGCACCTGTGGCGACAAACTCACCTCTTTCAAGAACGGAGACTCCTCCCCCAGGTACTTAGAGACCACATAGAGGCAGAACAGGTGTCTGTCGATGCCCGCTCCCGTCATGGCCATGCGGTAAAGATGCTGGTGCTTTTCTGACGCTGCGCGGAACAAACGCCTGCTCACGTCGGCTGGCTGGCGGAGAACATGAGTCGTATGAACGCTTGCGAACATTAATAAAGACACTGTGACGCTCAAAGGATAAGTCTGTTATAAAGTCAACCCAGTTCTTAAACCCCTGGTACCTCTCCTCCGTCAAGCGCTCGCACGAAGGCACTGCTCTCGCTGGTGCAGGACCGGACCGTCTCTGTCCTGCCCTCCCTGAACAAGCGGGTCATAGAAGCTTCATATGTCAGGCAGAAGGAACCCCGCTCCTGGATTGACACATTTGGGGTTTTTTTTTTTTTTAGATATAATTACTAAAATAAGGTGTCACCATCCATCTGTGGTACACAGCTTCAGTCTGAGGCTCACCCTGTAGTAGGCCAACTGAAGAGCAATCTGAATGAAGGCATCTGGGCTGACTCGGCACTTCTTCACCTTTCCTTTGCCAAATTCTCGGAAAGAGAAAACATGGAAATCCACATCGTCCGCCAGGTTCTGGGCCACTGCCAGAGACTGGGAGATCTGCTCTTCACACTGAAACACACACCGCAAAAATGTATTAACATAACCAGAGGTCAAACAGCCATATCCATTATACTGTGGTTTCAGAGGAAGCTGCTCAACAATACTGTATTGTTATAATATTTATACTCTATTGATATCAC
The DNA here is from genome assembly GCA_037367365.1 of Apogon talboti. Classification (NCBI taxonomy): domain Eukaryota; kingdom Metazoa; phylum Chordata; class Actinopteri; order Kurtiformes; family Apogonidae; genus Apogon; species Apogon talboti. The sequence goes on from JAPQRQ010000012.1 coordinate 10,351,545, forward strand.
TGTTCAACTTTTACAACTCTCACTATGTACTATACCTTTTTTTTACCTATGCAAAAAAGGTATTTGTCAGAGTTAATGAGTAATTCTGTCCAGACAGAAATAACACACTCACACTTACAACTTCCCTGTTGAGAAACGGATATGTTATTACTGACTTTACTTCAATAGACATAAAAAAAAGATATGCAGAACATACCTCTGGAGGGATCTCCCAGTTCAGCTTTTGTGGTTTTGGTAGTGATGAATCCACTTCTCCTTTGCAGTGACCCTCTGCATTGTACCCAAGCTGGAAGCTATCAGTAGCTAAGGCGTACTGCAAACACAGGGCAATTATAAGGAATGGCCTTCCGTGTACCTAATGCCAAATGTGTGCAGCCTCCCACTCACCTCCCATAAGTGTGCTACCACTGGTGCATCTGCCCATGAATGCTCGGCATTCATACCGTTCTTCCCATTTTTGTAGAAAACGACTGAGAAGGATTTGTCGAACCACCTGCAACGGCAACAAAAAGAAGGATTGAACGCTGCAGAGAAAATTCTAACATTCCCCTTTATGATAGTTAAAACTTTTATATTATACGGTAACTTGATATAGATATGAGCTTCAGGCAAAATATACCTGTCGTAACATTTCCCATGCAATAAGGACTTGGCATAGCGATCTAAACTAGCTGCCGGGTCATCTCCCATCATGCCTTGCTCATCATCGTCCAGGGTAACAAAGAACGCAGCTTTCTCGATGCAGTCCAGAGACCGTTTGTTGACTCCGCTGCTGAAATACTTCGCCCTGGCTTTGGCCCATGGAATTCTAGCAAATATTTTAGCGGAAGATGATAAGATTACATTAAGAAAACAATACGTGCAGTAACAGGGATTTTAAACATGTGACTCATCTGACTGACCTGTCGCCAGCTGTCAGAGCTCCGAGGTTCTCCTCTCCTTTACTAGGAGCTGAGGTGTCGTCGAGGATCCTCTGAATTTGGAATTCTATCTCCCTGGGTGAGAGGAGGCGGCCTGCCTGGTACACTCTAAGGCGAAAGTAGCGCCCCCTGTGGTAAACCGCTACATAATCACTATCCTGCCAATGCTGAACAGTGTCTTCACGCATAAGAGATAAAAGATCAAAGAGAAAAGGCCAAATATTATTTTACTTGCTCTTGATACAAAGCTTATAGAACTGCATATGTACTTTACACTGGAAATTCTACATTTAACTGCAAATGGGTCACTCAAATCCTCAGCATCTGCATAGTGTGGCATTGTGTGGTTACTACAAGGTTACAAAGTACATCTGAGAAGACCTTTAGCCGAGTACTAGACACAGATGCATTAAGCACCACTGATATGGTTTCAAGTACAATTTGTGTAAGAATGTAAAGTCTCTGAAATAGAAATTCTTCCTTCACTGGAAGAATTTTCACCAGATAAATGGAAATAAAATTTAAAAAAAACATGCAAATTCCCTTAGACTTAAAAGGATTAAGTTATCCGAGTGACATGAGAGGGATGCTGACGGTGTGATCTGACCCACTTTGAATATGTCAAAAAACAAAAACAAAAAAAGCATTTGATGAAAGAAAATAAAAAATAAAACTTCCCCACACAACTCCGAACCATAATTTCAAATGGATTTAGTCTCTGAACACATGGAGCGCATGAAAACGTACGCTGGCTCGTGAACATGAACTATACAGTTAGAGAATGTTAGTCACATTTACACTGTTGTCATGTTGCTTTGACATTTAGAGTTTGATATTAGGTTTGGGCCAGTGGTGTAAAAATATAAATACTACCTGTTAGTTTTCCGGGGATTCGACAAGTGTCAAACATCCGCTCAAACTGATAGGAACAGCAAGGAACTGCAGACCTCAACAACCACTGAGTAGGATAAAAAAAGGAGTGGCCAGTACAGAAACAAAGCAGAGGAAAGAAACAGGGGGGAAAAAGGATGGTGGAAAATATATAAAGGAGTGTTGGTATGAAACAGATAGGGAATCAATAAAAGTGGAAGGAAAAGGTGAAAAAACAATATGTGTGGGCAGAAGAAAAGAGGCGTTAGTTCGAGACGGACCCTTTCCGACATCCTAGACAACACTAGAGTTGAGACGAAAAAGCAAGAGGAGACAGATAAGAGTTGGCAGGTTGAGCTGTACAGCAGACTTATTATGACTCAGTGAATCACAGATGCCTGGCTTTGGCAGACCACACACACTCACTGTCTTTCACACAATTTTCTACCCCACGCTTAGGCACCAGACACCTTCAGTATGCCTCGTCATCGAAGCAGTTGTGTGGCAGAATCTCTAGCTAAAGAATCTGCTTTTTAATCAGGTACGATCGCGCACGCTCGTGTTCAGATAACATCAAGTACCACACATGAGCACGTCGAGTGTGTTTCATGTTGAAAAGGTGTGTGTTCATGACTGTCTCTTTACCGGTCTCCTCTCCAGGAGTGCGTGTGGTGTTGAACATCCTCTCACACTGAGCTGCACACAGAGGAATGACAGTACCTGGTATACGGCTCTGGGAGACGGAGAGGAGGTGATGGAGGGAGAACAGAAGACAGCAGGGGAGGAAATGCGGAGTCAAGCGAACACAGGGAGGAAAAAATTAAAAGGATCAAAAGGGGATAGAAAGAAAAGAGAAATCAAGCAAGCGAAAGAGAGAAAGGTTGAAAAGAAAACAACAGGAAGGGTCGAGAGTGGAGCATGGTATGAGAACATGAGGGAAATGTCATCACATAAATATAAAAATATAAAAATAAAGGAATGGAGATGCTATCTAGATAAACAGTCAAGACAAACACTGACGGATGGATGTAGTTGACAAACAAAAACAACCAAAACTCCTGGCCTCATTCATTTATAACAGTATACATATTATTTACCATCAACATATTTCCACAAATAGCCCAATATCTCAGAACCTGAGATGTTAATTAACACGTCTCCTGTTGCCATAGCAAACAGACATGATTAATGCATTCGTCTGTGTATGTGGAGCAGCTGCGAATGAGACTCACTGGTTTAAGCTCTTCTTTGTTGAGTTTGCGCCGATATAGTAGCATTGCGTGAATGGTGTTGCCTGCTCTGGCTGCCTGGATGGGTGTGGGTGTCACATACAAGAAGTCCTGCAGAGACAGAGGGAGCACACAGGGACATGAAGGTCAGACAATAGAAGAAAATGGGAAAACAAAATGCCAATCCTGTGCGTTTTCATAAACCAATTCAGGGCAAATAATTGAGGCTTCATTGTGTCCCACCAGAAGGTGCTGTAAGGTACTGTATGTTACACATGGCTCTAATTTACAGCGTAGAAGAAGCAGAGGATCAGTGGAGAGGAGTGATTGGGTTTCGTCTGTTTTTCGCGCTTTGCTTTCACACTTTATCGGAACATCTGGCAAGATTCAGCAGACAGTGGATCGGTCAGCTGACCAGTTATGGGAGTTAAATATTCACTACATCAGAATGTAGTCTAAAAAGGTGTTTCTACTTCCTCTATGTGCACTTACTCATTTCCTGTCTAGTTCCATTTGGTCTATCAAATAAATACAAAAGGCCAAAATATGAAATGATCAAAAACTAGAAGTACTGTGCATGTAATGCTTGTATCCCTCTGCCAACATCCAAGTCTGTCTAAACTCATTTAACATATGTAGGGAACACTTAAGTATATTTTGTTTGCAAAATGGAAGTTATTACCGCCGCCAAGGAGGTTATGTATTCACTAGGGTTTGTTTGTCTGTTTCTTTGTCTGTTAGTTAGCAACATAACACAAAATGTTATGGACAGATTTTAATTAAAATTTCAGGAAATGTCTGAAATCGGACAAGGAACAAGTGATTAGATTTTGGGGGTGATCTGGTCTGGATCACCCCAGGATTTTTGTGATATGTCCACCAGTAGGGAGCGTTATAACACGGCCCAATATGCTTGAAGTGGGTTACCTAGCAACAGATAAACAATACATACAGCATGATGGGGAACTGAGCTGCCTTGGCAGAGGTCTGCACTCTCCGAGTGCTTTTCTAGTTTGTCTGTTTGTCTGTCTGTTTGTTAGCAACATAACACAACATGGATGGATTGTAATGAAATTCTCAGGAAATGTCCAAAATGGGACAAGGAACAAGTGATTAGATTTTGGGGGTGATTCAGGATTTTTTTTTAATGGCATTTTCAGTTGAATAACCTCTCAGCTGGCATGTCTGTTTCTGCACATGACATTTGACACCGTGTCAACATGGCCCAATTGTTTTGTCTGTTGCTAGGTAACCCACTTCAAGGGTATTATATGTTACAGCAGCATGGTGGGGAACTGAGCTGCCTTGGCAGAGGTCTGCGCATTTCTAATGATCCATAATGAAAACAAGCTGATAAATTTGCTTCCATTATCTTTTACTGAGACAACAAAAATGTGTCAACTGGTTATACATGTACCTGACAACATATTAGATCGCAAAAAAACTAACAGGAAGATGAACATGCTTAATCATGTTTGTTGTGTTCCCAAAATACTTCATTGGCACTCGACACACCCTGCAAATACTGTGGCTTTTGTCCTGTTCCCCTTTCCCCTCGACTTCATAGAAACCAAAATGTTTCCATATACTCGCTTTTAACCGAGTTGTCGGCGCCGCACAGTTTGGTTTTTCTGCCATCTTTTTGTTTTGTGTGTGTGTTGCCGTAAACTGTTGTGTGTAAACTGTTGCAGCGCGGCGGTCGCACTTTAGTTCCGTCTTTTAGTTACACGTCAATAGAATTAAAATAACATCACATTTATAACATCGATTTTTATCATTTCTGCATTGATCCGTAATAGGGCACGTCCGCATTGTGATGCATTGAAGAATCGATTTTTTTCCTGCACCCCTACATCTCACACTCATAATAGCTAGTGTGTCTTTTATCAAAACATCCAGGTGTATTATAGGACTAGTCACATTAATATAAGCACTTCTGTCCAACACCTCCTTCAAACCTTGACTTGATATGACAAGAAATTAGAGTCAACTGGGTATTGCAGGAAAATAAAGTGGGACTGACATTGCATTGGGATGCACAGAAATGGACAAACTAAGAGACACAAACCCATAGGAAGATTTCCCTACCATGCCATAGTAGTTGCTGTTGACCATGATCGGGCTCCGTCCCCGTAGGTAAACATATTCCTCCCACCAGTCGCTGACCTTAGGAAATAAAACACAGAAAAAAGCCTGATGAGAAAGCGAAAACTGCAGGCGAATGGCAGTAACGTCGCTTACATATTCAGACGGGATAAATAATTCACAGCCTTTAACGTCACAAAGATATGCATTGTTAATGGGATTTTAAATTTGATTCTGACATTTAAATGATGTTGGAAGTAGCCATACTTGAGCAGAATATTGCGGTGAACCACTTACGTAGTTGGCAGCCCACAGAGCTTTCAGTTTGAGGTACCACTGCAGACGGTTACCGAGGCTGGTCTCAAACTCTGTGGCTAGCTTGGTCATGCGTTCAAACTCGGCGTCGTCCATGAGTGGACGCACTGACTCCAAGTACTGAACAGGAAATATTTATAAAAAGAAATGCAACTGAATAATAATAAGCAACAAATAATAGACATTAAGTTACTGACTGGATAACGTGATCATTCTGAATAGAAATATAGAAATAACAGCTTAACGAAGGCCTTGCCAGACAAATCTAGTCCAGTTATTATCACCAGCTCTCACATCTCCCGCTGTAGCTCTGTTCTCTTCTATCTGGAGTTCATGCATGGTGAAAAAGTGATCCATCTGTTTTGTGGTCAGTAGACAGTATGCTTTGTATGTTATCTTACCCTCTTGACTGTGTCCTTGGTGGTTGGCAAAGGCAGGTTTGGCAGCGAACCCTGGTAGCTGTAGAGCAGAGGCTTTCTGCCAGAAAAGATCCGCACCAGTGCCTGGCAAAGAGACGCAAATGCAGTAAACACTCAGTATATTAAAGCAAGGGCATACCTGAGGTTAAATATGTTATTGTTTGGTGTACAGGATTTGTGGAGTGACCTCCTAGTTCATATTTTTAAATGTTTCTGTTTAATTTATAATAAAACATTCACATATGATGAGTCTTGACAGAATATATATGAATATTTCAGAGCAGCATGTGGAACTGATGTCATGAAAGGTGTAAAACAACACTCACCACCCAGACTTTAGTGGTGTTGGACATCTTGCCGTGCTGCTCGAACATCCAGCGGTGGTAGGAGAGGAGCTGCTTAAGGCAGAGACGCATGGTGAAGATGAGTAGGAGCCATAGCATCGTGCTGAAGAGGACCGCTGACACCACTGCTTGACACTGGGTGCTCATTGACTGGCTGGTGACGGTGGGGAAAGGAAATGAAGAACAGTGAGGTGAAAACAGTAAATGGATGGAAATCTGAATTACAGAGCTGAGAGCAAAGAAACAAAACAAAAAGGCTGATATTAAAACTGTTTATAAATGCATCACAACAATAATGTAAAGGTAGTGAAGCTGAAATGACTTCAAAGTGAAGTGCAATTATATTTCATATAAAAGCAGCAAAAGCAGGAAAGGGAGGTGACGGGGTATACAGGGTAAATATAAACAACAAAAGCAGATATTACATAACTCTATAAAGGAGGAGGAGTTTAAACAGGTGAGGCCTGTTTAAACTCATACAATATGCAATGAGTGAAAGATTGACAGTCTGGGTGATGCGACATGAACATGCTTCTCGTTAACACAAACCATTTGACAGAGTTCTGGGTATGTTACCTGACCGGCAGGTGCTCCTGTATCTTGGCTATGAGTCCCATGGAGGGGTCAGAGCGAGTGTACATAGTTGCCAGGATGGCTATGACCACAAAAAGCCAAGAGGAAGGACTAGCAGGATATACCCCTGTTATGACACTGTTCTGATGATGTGAGAGAAGAGAGACTGTTCTTAAAGCCCATTCAGTCAGTTGAAATGGGTACAATGACATGCACACTGCTCAGTTACTCTGATGAAGACATCGCTCCAGTAAACACAAAACCAACGGCAACACAATGTCGTTTTATACCAAAACAAAGTACTGTCAAGTGAGAAGTGCAATACTTTAGAAACTACAAGTGAAACAGTTTGAGAACTAAAAATAAAAACCACCTTAATAACTGAATGGAGGGATGAGTTTGTTTATCTTTTACTGGTAAGTTTCTATATTCCTCAAGGTGAAAGTAAGCCACTGCTGTGAAACTCATGAGCACAAATATAAGGAAATGCTCCAACAGACAACTAGACAACAGGTGTGACAGGTAATAAAAAAAAAAGTACCTTGAGTCTAACGATACGTTTCTTCCAGGAGCGCACCCCAGAGAGATAAATTTCAGTGAGGGCCTGATGAGACAGCTGCAGATCAATGCCCTCCGGTGTGACCGTGAACTGGAAGGCCACCGCCTGGTGGGCTTCTGCCATGATCACTGTGCATAGTGTAAGGGACAAGAGGAGAGAAAGACAAGGGAAGGCAGGAAAAAAAGAGTTAAAACACAGCCAGGCAACAAACTAGAATGCAATTCCTGGATGTAAAAACAAGGTATCAAAACTCAATACAAAAAAACAGCTAATAACAACCAATGTCAACAGAAAATAGAACTCATACACCAAAACTGACACTTAAGTGACGATCCCAACATAAATGATCAGAATACAGTAAATACCTGGTCAAATACAAGACTCAACAGGCTAGTAAATCTAGACTGTTTAGGGACAATGTAATGAATTAAAGTTGTCTTTACATAACATTTAGTGATGCATATTCACATTATATTATTTTATTGTATTGAAACAGTCACACCTAATGGGGATATGACAGCACTGACAAGCAGCCAAATTAAACAGGGCTTTTACACAGAATAAAATATACATTTTCTGAATTTGAAGATTGATTCAATAAATCTATCTACACAAGTAAACAATCGTGAAAATCCTACAAATCAAAGCTTCAAAAGATTCATTTTTCAGCCATCTTAGGTTTAGGAAACATCTTGGGGTTAAGGAAACAGGATCATGAGCTGTGACATTTAGGCGCCCAGGGGGCAGCATCATACCAAGGGCATATGGGTAAGAACATCTGTACAGCAGCTTTTTATACCATGAATGACCCACTTATAAAATAGGACAAGCAGAACTGCATGCAAACGGTCAACAAGAAAAATAAACAAAAAGACACTAAGGGGCATCTCTCCTGCTTTGTCATAATTCATACATCCAACTGCATTACAGGGGCTGATGGGAAACTGAAGGTGATGGAAAAGGCTGTGACGAGCCCTGCAGATGATTCATCCAACTGATGATGAATTGTAAAATGTGTGTGTATGTGTGTGTGTGTGTGTGTGAGTAAGTATTCCTAGAAAAACACATCCACCTTATGCATTTTAAGAAAAGCTCAGAGACACAGCATTTTTCACTCCTTCCCCAAGTACAGTCAGCTTGAAACTGATGGATTTTGATGGAAAACTGCTGACTGGCAGCTAATGTGATTGGGGACTATTGTTTAAGGCAATTACTGCCTCACTTCACACAGGGAATTGATTTTTCTGCACAAACAGGCTATGGATAATGCCCTGAGGCTCGGTTACTCTGTCAACGGTCAGCGCCCCTGTGGAGGTTGTGTTTGCTCTTACTTTATGTGACTGCAAATGGCAACACACGCATATACATAATTCACGTTACGTTCCCAGTTTCCCTTGAGGTTGCGCTCTTTAGGTCAGGTCTGGCAGACTGAATTGTGTCTGTGCCAAGAAGTAACAGCAGTAAATTTCAGCTTCTGTATCTTCGCCCTGTTCTTCCACTGCCAACACAAATACACCTGCTTTGTTTGTTCAGCAGGGACTGGGTATAAACTGAGGAAGCACCTGTATAGATCTCTGTTTTGCTTTTTGAATAATTTACGAAAATGCCTTTGATTGGTCTTAAAACACCACAAGAATTTTGACGTATTATTTTATTAGTATTTCTTAAAATACTGAATGTCCCAAGAGTTGATGTATTGATATGTGTGGTATGTAAAAAGACTTCCAGTGAATAATAATGCTTACAATTATATTGATTTTTTTAGATTAAAGTGCCAAACATTATAATGCAATAAATTAATTTAAAGGTGGAAGGAGTTAATGAAAGTTCATTTTGATAAAAAAATAAAAATCAAAATCACAGGTGATAAACAGATTTTCTATGGAAGTGTGAATGACCTAGGATGAGAATAATTGAGTTTATTAATATAATTAATAAGTTTACAACATCAAATACCACAATTAGTTGTGGCACAGATGTGGGCAGAGCTGATCGTGTTTGACAGGTTCTAAACAGGAAGAGGTGGTAGGAAAGCATGAATCTGATGTGAAAACTGGGTAAAAGGTAATACCATTGAGACAATGTGATCTCTACAAGGTGTTTCCATAATATTATGGGGTAGGCTAAGGCCATGTTACATCTGTTAACAGGTCTGACACCTTCAAGTTGGAAATGTAGTTGGTCACCTGATTTAAGTGTTGATACAAAGCAACAAACCTGGTCTTAAATACATACCGAATGAAAATGGAATTTACCCTGCAGCTGGTACTGAAGTCAAGGCATTTAATCTGAGGGCTTCATCTGACAGATCAAATGATCGCATGCTCCATGTGAATGTACTGTATGGTGTGTGTTAATGAAATGATCCGTCTTATTCAATGATGATGAAATTGTGATTTAATGCTTTACACTAAAACAAATGAAATTCATCACTTAAACAACTTATTCTCTAGTGTGTGAATACAAGCTTCGGGAATCCAGGGCTGCTTTCCAAACGAAGCAAAGTTGCTGCTTTGGGCTTCATTTAAGGACGAAGTGTGCAAGACTGAGGCTGATTTAGGAGGACCTAATATTCAGAGTTGTTTTCATTTGTGTATAATCAAAAATAAGAACTGTTGAGTTTTCGTGACTGTAGAATGAGTTTATAGTTGCAGATAGTGGTGGCTCGTCTTCATGGAGTCCGACACAGTCGCTCAGAATGCTCCAACCTTTCTGTTAGTTTTTTATGATTTATAGCAGTGTGCATCCAGGAATAAGGTACCAAGAACTCCAGGAATAAATACAACAAACACTGGCTCTAATTAGGACCATTAACTATTATGCAGTCACCATTGGACAGGAAAGGGGCGTTATCTACTTTGTTCTAATCGGCAATTTCTCTCTACACTACACATTTCAGACTGAACCTTTAAGTTAAACTGAAAAAAATACATGCTGATTTACGGTCTTTTGCCCTCTGGTAACAACTGGAGTTACTTATTCTCTTATGTGCCACCCACAGACAGGGCACTCACTGTTCTTTAAACACACTGTCTGGAGGTGTGGTGCTGTTCACCTATGCAGGTATGAGTCTGATGTTTACATAATCACCATTAGCTTTAATTCACTTCATCTGCTGAAGTGGAAGAAGCAGTGTTTTCATATGGTTCACTGAAACATTAGGCCATTCTCTTTTCGTGGAGGAATGTAAGGGTGTACAATGACATGTCTGCAGTGTCTTAGGTTTTTTTTGTAGAGCAGTCTATGATACAGACATTACATTTAGACGTTCATAACACAAAACTGCTGTTTGCATGTCAGTACATGGTGTGGCATCGTTTTATGAGACAAGGCTAGGAAGAACTATGTGTGTTACACTAGCAGAAAACTGGAACTAATGCTGGTTAATGTGTAAACATTATGGAGAAGGAAATAGGAAGCACACATAATGACACACTAAGAAAACTATAAACTGTACGAGTGGTTATAACAGCACATAATAGCACAAGTTATATAAAAGAAAAGAAGCAGAAAGGCTGTTTCAGCAAGGGCAGCACAAATCAGTTACAGTAGCTTAGGCTAAAAGAAAAAAAGGAAAAAAAAGACTTCAGTCTGATAAAGAAATGACAAAATACCACATCAACTTATTATTCATAAAAACATGACGTCAACTGGTGACTTAAAGAAATGTTGTGTTTAAAGTTACAGATGACATAAAGTAAAAAATGAAAACGTAGTAGCAACAGTGATATTAAATCAGATTTACTATTTCAATTATCATCTAACTATCATTGCTGTAAGGCACGAAAGCCGCACAGTAACGTTAGCTATCATGCTACTGTTTTGGAAAAGCAAGTGAACATTGTTAATGCTAGCTACCGTTTAACAACAGGACCCTAGGTTTGAAGTAAGCGCTAACCACTGCTAGTGTTTGCTAGCTCAACGGCTAGCCCCTTATGCAACCCAGTGGTTAATGTAGCTGCATACAAACGGCAGCTCGCAAATGTATACTGAAAGATGCGACGGTTAAGTGTCTAACAGCACCGCAATACAACACAGTCAGAGCCCCGCTAGCCTACCTGTTGTTTACGATTAGCGAAATTTCCAGAAGACAGAAATGCCCAGCGACAGGGCTGCATGAACTTCTGGCGTCGTCAAGATCCCGGTTCCTATGTTGGTGTCGATATTAGCCTTTCTCTGTACTGAACAACTGTACTACAGACCGTCGCTTGGATAGACCTGATGCTGCCTTTCCTGACCGTCGGAAATCTCGCAATCGTTCAGCTTCAGGTGTGGGCGCGCAGAGAGAGTATGAAAGGCCTGTGCTAATAGCTGAGGGCAATTACATATGCTGAATATCAATACTCACAGGCTTTTTTTTCTGTATTTTTTCATTCAGTGTCAGCAGAACGTGACTATTATTAATTACACCAATAAAAACAGATGAACAACAAAGAGATTGCCTTATTTCCTGTGCTATTTTGTAACTTTGCTAAGTGAGAATCAGGATTATGTGGTTTATAAGACATTACTCATCAAAATGTTATGCAAGTGGAATTTTTGCAAGGTAAAAGAAATAGACATGTGAAATGGACACCATTTTAACTCAGAAACTAAATAGACACACACATGAATTTAAGGTTTATTATTGTAACCATAACAATAAGGTGGATCTCTCTTTATTTTAACCATCAATTCAATCATAATTTTTCTTTTTATCACAGGCAATAGTTATAATAGTGCACTTTTTATATTTAAATTATGATACAGACATTTCTTTTTTTAAACACCTTATTCTACTGACCCTTATGAATGAAGAATAGTTTACAATCTTAGCCAGAGCTGGGTCAATGAAAGTGAAGGTGAAGTGGTGATGAGAGAGATGAAACCGATGACGGTGAGCAATCATAAAGTGGGTACAAACAGTGAGGCAAACAACTTCGTACAGTTTCTCTTGTGCTGATGATGGCTACACAACAAGTGAAGACAGGGGTAAAAGGGGAAAGGCCTAAAGCAAGAAGAGATGAAGCGAATTAGCAAGCATTCAATGTGTGTGAGAGAGAAATTATGTGCCTGTCAGGGTTTGGCTCTGTTAATCCATTTAATATCCCAGGGTCAGTCACACACATCTTGTCAGAAAGTCTGAGTGAATCTCCATACCAGCTCCAAATATCACCCATCCTTTGTCACAAAAAAAAAACTTGACAATAAAAAAATGAGAGAAAAAGTCAAATCAGAGACACTTGCCGGTACTGCTTTCACTGTCGTTCTTTTTTAAAAATGGGTTGTAGTGTGTAACGGAATGAGACAGTTTCCTTGAATACATCTGATGGCATAAATGATTTTTTTGTAAATAAAAACATAGCATAATTAACCACAAGATGAACATAAATAAATAGATAAATAAATATGCTAATAGATGGTAGATGTAGAAGTGGACATACATTTTAAAAAAAGCAAAGAAATGACCCTAAATATAAACAGAACTGTAGCACTGTGCATCCCTCTGGAAACATTCTGCACTTTTCTTGCATATTGTGCTGTATGGAAGACTGGTGATGAACATCGACTAGTCTGATAGAGTACTGGAGTAATACATGACATGTCCGAGTTGCTACGTCTGCTTGCAGAATGGTGCGACTCTCAGTGATGAGCGTGGGGTGCAGTGATGGACTACTTGGCCTGTTGGTGAACACTGACGTGAGGCGCATGGGGTTAGGAGACTCTTTGCTTGCTTCCCAATTTGAGGTCCTGTTCTACAAGGAAGTGACATCGCAAGCTTATTAAGTCTGTTATCATGAGAATTTCCATCGATGGATGTTCGGAGAATTGTTTTTCTCTGTCTTTTTTTTTTTTCTTCTTTTTTATTTGTTCCAAGTCAAGTAAATACTATGGCAATAGGTGACAAGCTCGACGAGAAAGGTGGCTTCTGTTCAATCCACAGGCCAGGAATGCTCTTGTCATTCAATCTGGGCACAAACAGCTGTAATGAGGTTCATGGAACTATTCACGCATAGTGTTTTTTTCCATAGAGTAATGTTCATATATCTGTTCAAATCAAAAATACTTGTCTTCAGAGCAACACGGGTCCAATGCAAAAACATGACTGCATTGCTTCATATTGTCTCTGAGTAAAAACAAAATACAAAAGGATCAAAACATTAAACAGCTAAAGAATGCCTGTCAAAAAAGCAACTGGTCAGCGCCTCCTTTCCAACACCAAAGTGTTCTTGACTTCTACTATCACTATGCTACTGACATCTTTGAAAGAAATATGTAAACCAAACAAATAAATAAATAAAAAAATAATTTTTCACATTCACTTAGCTTACTTTGTTGGTTTTCATTAACTCAGGAGAACACACTGCTGGAACTCTTATTTCCATTCTGTTGTCTCTCCTGAGGAAATCAGGACCTTAGCTCACTGAAGTGGTAGCAGGTCGCTAACTCTTAGGGTTCATCTGCTGAGATACATCTATATTTCTTTCAGTATGAATTGGTAATTGCATGTTGTTTTATAGTCATAAGGTACTGGTTAATTTGTTAAGACTAATCTTGAGAACCATTTCTGTTAATTCTTTTTGGTATCGGATACTGTATAACGATGATATGGTAGACTAGCCTATCTGATCGTGTCAGCATCCTTTAGCAGGCTGATTTGCTAACTGGCATGCACATTAGCTCTTCAGAATTCCTAGTTTGATCTGTGAAGCTGTATCTATGTTACCAAACTGCTCATTCATGTATTTTTTTTCCGTTAAAGGGTGATTCCTTAAAACTTCTTTCTGATGTAAGGGTAGGAATCCTGGTGACCCCAAGAGTGTTGAGTTGGAAAAAAAAGCATGAAGGGGGGAAAAGGCTCAATCCTTGCTATGGTCAAGCACCTTCAATAACTTAGTCAAGGAAGAATAGGAGTAGCTCATGGCTTGCAGGGATACTTGTAGATGAGGTTATACTGTCTTCTTTCCACTGTGATTCGGGCGTCCTGTTGTTCTTTCCACCCTATGGTTGGGATTGGGTTCCATTAGAGGATAGCAGTCGGGTTCTCTCTTTTGCCGAGCCTCTGCGCTGCAGAACTCCCCCGCTGCCTCCTATGCCTCCGCCATCTGCTCGGTCTCCCCATTCGCACCTGTCGCCCCCACCCTCGGAGCGCCTGGAATTCTGGCGGGTGGGGGTCCCGTGGGGCCGGCCATTCTTCTCATCTGGGAAGGGATCAGGAGACGAGAACAGGAAAATCACTCTTACGTATGTGTGCAACAATCTTAGAGGCTCAGGGTGAGAGCATAATATGCAGCTTTGAAAAAAAAAAAGAAGAAGAAACTGCATCGAATTTCCACACCTGAGCTGAACCCCAATGTAAACATCTTGAATGTGATCAAAAGGATGATGGACCGACATAAGCCTGAGCTGCTTTCACGTTTGCACCGGGACTGACACAGAGCACCAAACAGCAATGGGAAAGACTGTTGCTTGACAGTTGTGATTAAAAATCATAGTTATTTCACCAAATATTGTTTAATGGAGTCTTACTAAGGCAAAACAATAGTATTTAGTTGTTTAAAGAGGAAATTAACTTCTTTTATATCTTTAGATTGCATTTTTTGTTGTTTTACTGATTATTTATTCTATAAATAAACATGCTAAATGACGATATTAATGTTTGGAATTTTAGTGAGATTCTGTGAGTATGTTCTACAATAAACATGTAAAAGAAAAGGTTAATTTTACTCTAAAACATACCTTTTAATAGTAAGCCAAATGGTCTCTTATTTTTTTTTAGAGCTCTATGTATTGACTGTATTATTACAAAACAATCACTTAATAAGGTGTTACTGAATCCACATAGAACAAAGACTTAAAGAACTTGGTAATTCTACAGTAAAAAAATAAACCCAAATGTAATTTTAAAAAAAAACTCAGATACTGCAAATGTAAACCTATACAGTCTATGGTTCGTAGGCAGATCTGTTTAAGGAAGCATTGTTACCTTGTGTAAAATCTGCCACCCTGGGAAAGAACTGGAGGTGGTGTGGTAAATTATATCACTTTATAAGAAAATAATGGGAGCTTTCACACCTCAATGTCCAAACCACGGTTCATGTTCTTTTTATACTGTGTACTTTATTAGTTTCATGCTACAGCCAATCGTCATCCTCTACATGAAAAGAGATGTCTAACATCAGTATGAAGTTAATTCGGCTCATTCTAAACTTCTCTTGACTTGCGTTTGTTTTTCTTCTTCTTTTGATTCTTTGAAATCATTCCCTTGTATACTTCCTTCAATTGGTCAAGACAATCCAAAAAAAGATGCTGTAAACAAACCGGACCCTGGTTCAGTTTAATCCAGGCTGAAACCACCACTTTTTGGTCTGCACTGTGGTCCAAGGTTTGCCATGTAGTTGAGATCAAACTGAAAATCCCTGAAGTCTGGACCAAACACAGCAACCATGAAAGCACCATAAACACATAGTAGACCTTACCAATGTGAAAAGTAATAAACAGGTGTAAATGTAGCAATGTTCATTTTAACAGGTACTAACAGATGTACTATAGATCAAATCCAGCATGTCAGTGAAAGGTCATAAAGTGCTGTTTATTTGTGTGTAAGCAGTCTCACCGGATAGGGCTTGCACCATGGGTTGATCATGGGAGCTGAGAAGCTGAGCTTGAATTGTTTCCACCACTCGTCTGAACCTGCGACTCGGACCTGAAGGTTCGCAAACGTAAGTGGGCAAAGTTTTGACGGTCTCTTAGTATCAAACCAAAAAGTACACTGCTTAAAGGATATTACTGGAGAGAATCCAATGTAATTAAACCCTGATAATATTTAAGCGTTTTGTTGGCCTCTTGCCTGATATGAGGGTGAACGTCACGCTGTAGATTCCTGTCTCCCTCCTCCCCTCCCTCTCGGTCCTCTCCCTGTCTCGCTCCCTCTCGCCTTCGGAGAAGGCAATGTCCACCTGGAACTTGACGGGCTTCTGGAAGACGGAGGGGCCGCCGGAGGACTTGTACTCGGCTCTGAAGCTGGTCTGGGAGAGTACGCTGTGACTGAGCGACGGGATCTGTGTGGTGGGGAGACAGAGAAGAAGCAGAGAGACCGACAGACTTACGAGGCGGGAGAGGTACGGGGACCGACGTGAGTATAGGGAGACAAAGGGTGAGGGTGAGGAGAAGAGAGAAAGAGTGAGCCATTGGTGAAAGAACCAGAAAGTAAAGTGATGCATCAACATGCTGAGAGAGAGCAAAACAGAAATATAGAGAAAACTGAAATAATGACAGAAATGAAGTGTTTAGAGCATGAGAGTGCATGTGAACATTTTTGCGGCTTTGCAAGTGAGAGTCGTGCATTTATTAAACAAGCGCTGATAGTGAGAGGCGTGAAAGAGAGAGGGCAGTGGATACTTACGGACAGGAAGGCGTGGACAATGTCAGCTTTGACAGAACTCAGTGGTTTGTCTCTGATCACTACGAAGATCTGCTCTTCTTTTTCCAAGCCAATGAAGTTCCCAAACCACGACTTCTTAGCCAACCTGATAGTCAGTCAGAAAGTGAATGACCAAACAGTAACTAGCAGAATAAACTGCCTTTTTACAACTGTGTGAATCAATAGCAATAATAAATCTCAAGGCGTTATGCTTGTGTGTTTGGGGAATCACTTACTCAGGGCTGGACTCTGGCGTTAGACTGGACATGTCCTCTGATGTTGGAACTGAAAGTGACATCTCAATATTATTTCACACATTAACAACAGAAAAAAAGACAAAATACACTGCCATTGTAGAGGATTTGATCATTATTTCTATTAGTTCCTCAATGATTATCTCAAGTATTTGTTACTATACTATAAACCATGAACCATGTTGAACAAACTCTAAATATTTACATGACAGCATCACAGTATATATGCATTTTATTTTGCAACTTCTATAAAAGTCGATTGAAATTTGCAACACATTTGGATGAAAATGCAACTGCTGTGTATTGAAGGGGAATGAAACTAAGACTATGGATTTTTGAACATTGATCAAATATCATATTATGTGAAAGTGACATCAAAATTCAGAGAAAAACTAGGTAGCTGCTTGAATATGCAGCTAATTATTTAATTTTATCTGGTGTTTATGTTTAGAACATGATAAGTAATTATCTACAGTTTACTGTCTTTGTGACACTATGAACATAGAACCAATCCATTTTCAAGAACAATTTTCTTATTACAGATAGAATCAAGATACTCCTTAAAAAGGAAATAATCGAGTTGTAAGTAGCCAAGTTGTTGGAATATCTGTTTATATTTAAGTTCTGTTTTTACTACCATATGTTGTATTTTGCACAGTAAAAATTACATGCTGAAATGGATCATATATGCTGATTACTCTGCATAACATCATATATGGTTTTGTGGTGTGAAACCCTGCATCAATAAAAGCCTTCATTATAAACAGATTAAAATGTTTTGGTTCTTTGTACATGTTACAGTAGAATGAGCCACAAACCTATATAAAGACAAAGTCATGCCAAAAAAAGAACATACAAATACATAGTAACTAAAAATGTGTTATACTTTATTTGCAATACATAAAGTGTGTCTGTATCATGAGACCAAAACTAAACAAATTAATGAAATCACAAATGCAAGTTTTGGTATCAGCCTGGGGAATTGGAAATTTGTAAAAGGCTCCAATTTCAAGTTCCAGTGTGTGTCTGGTGATATATTGGATGCAGTAGTAGTGATCAGAGAGGCATTCAGTAAAACTTGTAAAAATGAAAAAATTAATGATCTGTGCATTTTCCTTGATAATCAAGTAAGTAGACTCAAATTGCAATATGACTTTTTTACTAACGCTGTTAAAATGGCCAAAGAATTAAGACATGAACATATTGTGAGTTACACTGTATCAATAAACAACATAAAATGTACACGACTGCTCACCTTGCAGTTTACGACGATGGAAACGTGGTGAGCCCAAGAGGTTGTTCTTAAAAGAATTGAGGCGAGTCCTCCAGTGGGCAGAGCTGCTGGCTGCCATGCCGCTTCCCCCTCCTGGGCTGGAAGGTGGTGTCAACGACAGCGAACCCACCCCTCCCCCTCCCTCCGCCCGCGAAGAGGATGAGGACGAGGAAGAGGAGGGCGGGGTGGAGGAGGGGTGGTGAGGGTGGTGGACAGGGGTGCCCAAGGGTGTGGGCAACGGAGAGCCCTGGGGGGTAACCTGCGGCACAGAGTGGGCAGAATTTGGGTAGAAGCTCTTAGTCACTGACTTTAGGACAGAGGACGAAGGGAAGAAGAAACGGGGGATGGGTGAGAGGAGCGGAGACGGGGAGGGTGAGCGGGAGGATGGGTTGTGCAGAGGCAGGGATTTGATGGGCTGCAGATGGGGGCGGTCGGCAGGTCCCTTGGTGGGCAAGGTTTGTGTCTTTGGATTCGAGGGAGCTTTGGGCTTTTCATGAGCCCTTGCTGAGCGAGGAGTGGTGGTGCTTCCCTGTTTGGGCTCCTTTGTGAGGGGGGTAGCTGTGGCAGAGGTGACATCTGATTGGCTGAAAGTGAAGACGGGGCTCTGATAGGACTGGGGAGTGGGTTTGCAGGGTTTGGGGTTTGGAGAGATGGAAAACAAGAAAGAAAGGGAATGGAACATGGAGAAAGAAGGATGGAAATGAATATCATGCTTCATGACAAAAGAGTGCATATTGTGAGCAGTGAAAATGTGTAATGCAAATGTGCTTTCATTTAGACATACAGCCCTTTTTGTACCAAAGTTAGGAATAATGTCTTATGTGAGTGATCAGGTAGTGACAGGTTTGCAGTGACAGAAGACAGTGGCAGTGATGGAGTTACAGTAATTGCTGGCAAAAATATTAATACAGTTTTTAAAAAGACCAAACCAGAAGGGTTTTGAAATGGTTGCATACGTAACAAGTACATGCAAGATGTACAGTAGAAGATAGGTGATATAAAGAATAGGAAAAACTGTAAAAAACTCACAGATGTTTCTGTTGGGTGAGAAATTATGATTTGTAGGTTTTATGGAGTGTGCTTAGAATATTATTAAACACCTGAATGTAGCAGAGATTATTAATATTGACAATTTACATTGCATAATATCAAACACAAGTGAAAATTAAAACATTGTGGTATACTGTGGAGCCACATCACATACATTAAGAGGGAGAAAAACAAATGCATTATTTATATTTACATGTATGTTTGTATTACGTATGGACATTGCAGGTAATCATGACTGTAAAAGTGCATAGAGTTGATTAAAATGTGGCCTCCAGGCCCTTACCCTAGGACTGCTGAGGGGGCTGGAGGACAGGCCAGTTGAAGCTCCACTAACTGAGCGAGACCTGACAAGGACACCAAGGTCAAAAGTCAAGTCAAGTTTATGACGGTTCAACATCAAAATATACCTGACATTAAGAACATTAATGCTACCTATATAAAATATTTAGATGAATTACATATAAAGCACTGTAAACAAACTATTCAAAAAAGCAACAGAAAAACAAAAAAATAAATAAAACATGCACTCAAAACCCCTGTGCATTCATCCATGGATATCGGTGAGAAAAAAGTATCCTAAATGTACAGATAGACACTATAATGAAACAAGAACAGTGACATGATCACATTTAACAGTTTTGTTCAATAACAACAACAGTATTTGAATCACTTTAATTTGTTAATAGTTGATTCTGGAAGCCAGAAGGAAAGGAGTGTAGTCAACCTAGATACAACAAACTGATGCTCAAATGTTTTGCATCTGACACTGAAAGAATAGGACATAAATAAAAGGCAGTATTGTTGATATTTGCACAGAGGTCAAAAGGTCACAAAACATCCAGACAGAAGGAGAGCTAAATATAATGCAGAGAAAACTGGGAGAGAATGAATTCTTGGTATTCTCATGTAACTTACAGAATATATGGAATGTATGTGTGTAAGTATAATATACTATACCTCTGGCTGTGTGCAGCTGTGTCCAGGGCCCTGCGGGGTGGGGTGGGTGACCCCTGTTCTGTTACACTTAGAACCTCCAGACTTTTCCTCTCAGGGCGGCAGCGGCCATGACGTGTCAGCATGGGAGAGTCTACACGCTTTCGAGGAGGGTCTGCTGAGGAACATAGAAATAAAGTTACCACAAGATTTACCAACATGATCCATTTTCATACACAAATGAGACGACTACTGAAACACTGGCTGCTCTGAACCACTGGCAGCATTGGTCATGTCAGAGGTCCATTAATCACAGTGTCACGTTAGGAGGAACAAATGCTACCTCTTCACCATCCTGCTCCCTTCTGTCATATTCTCACTATGCATTTATTTTCCACTTTGCAGCTCTGGAAAAAGTATGATCATGTTTTGAGTGTTTTTTCCACAAGCCTTTCACTCGGTGCACCATCTGTCATGTGATAAACATAGCTTCATTTGCACAAGCAGAATAGCTGGCCTCTACTTTCGTCCATAGAGAAATCCTGCAGATGTCCTGTGAAGTCTGTTTTAAACAATGTAAAAGAAAATCTTGTGATAATTGGATACATTTTCAGCTTCAGCATCAGCTAATTCCACCTTTTATGTGTCCTAATATCGATAAATCCAAAATGATTGCTTTTTAATGTTGCAAAAATTATTCCTTGGTGTTAAATTGTTTGATGTAAAATGATTCATTGATTAATAGAAACATCATAAACCAAAAACCCCAAACAATAAAGCCAACATTAAAATAATCAAATAATCCAAAAGTAATTTGCAGAGGAAATGAGTACCTGTATATGACGCTGTGTTCACAGGATGCAGTACAGTTCCTACTCAAAAAACAAGGCTGGCTAAAGCAGCTGAGTCCCTTCAGTGGATCCCTCCTGCCCCCTATTGACTGACCTACGTCATTGCGTGGAGGCAAGTCCTCATCCTCATAGCTGGGATAGCGCTCTTTCCTGTCCAGCAGTAGGTAGTAGATCATCTTCTCCTGATTTTCCCTGATAAAAACAACATGAAACATAAAATTTAATCAGAGACTAAATAAAAAAACTGGAGAGAGGAAGAACATATGACCTGTCTTGTTAACGTATCTATGCACATTTCGCTTGAATGGAACTTTTCAGGGACCTTGAATTCAGGGACTCACATGTCTTTCAGGCTGAAGAGTTCACTTCATTTAACTAAACTCTGCCAAACACGATCTTATAACCAAAATATAAGAGGAAGTATAGTAGAACCTAAGCATATGGCCAAATTCTTTTTTTCTCTCTGTCCTAGTTGGGCTGGGTTGGACCTTCTGCGGTCAGTGGTTCTTAGACATTTTATTTATCAGGGACCATCTAAATGCCAAACCCTCATGTATCAGCAACTTTGAAAGACAAACTAGTATATTATGTGTTATTTTTCTTTACAGTTTGATACAGAAAACCTGGTCATTATCTTTAATCTCTGTTAGGACTACTATTTAGGCCCAGTCCCTGAATGTAACCACGGTGTCAGTCAATCTGTGATCTCACACATTACACTCACACACTCCTGTTACGAGTCAAATAAATACTTACTCTTCACATTGCAAATCACGTGTGAGCTTGACTCTGTCTCTGAAACATCCCAACGAGTGCATGCTGTCCAACACATCTGGATCCAGCTCAGTCAGGGACAAGATTCGCCTCACGCATACTCGCCTGGGAGGAGGCTGTTCAGGACATGGCTCATTACGACCACCCCTGTGAGTCACACACACACACACACACACACACACACACACACACACACACACACACACACACACACTAGTTACAAAAGATCAACCTGAACATAGTAATGTCAATAAATTAAACATTACTGATTATCTGTATTTTATTCAACCTTTATTCAGGCAGTCAAGTATGTAAAAGTGGATATATACTCACTGATACCAGGCATGTTTCTGAATGGCCTCTAGCTGTAAGGGGTGACAGGGCAGATGGGGCCATTAGTTTCTACAGACTGTCAACAGATGGCCACAGAGATGTGCAATGCAAACACTTCACACCACAAGCACCTAAGAAACCTTATCACTTCCAAATTCGTCATATTAACACCACAATGTCTTATATGTGTATTACCTTAGAGAATATACAAGAAAATAGTATTGAAGAAAGGTATTGTATCAGATTAGTCCATTCTAAATATAGTTGGAAAGCTGTCTGTAAATCCACCAGAGAAAGTATTATAGGCCTGCTGCTCTTATACTTTTCTAAGCGTAAGACCTTTTATTTATCAGGGACCATCTGAATGCCACACCCTTGTAAACATATA
>JAPQRQ010000012.1:10374233-10408781 GCA_037367365.1 Apogon talboti
TTCGTGTGTGAGAACAGTCCCATACCGTGAGCCTTTTTTCAGGGTTGACTTCAATCATGCCCTTAAGCAGGGACTGGCAGTCCGGTGGGATAAAGTGGGGCATGTGGAACACCCCACTCTTCACCTTCTCAAGGAGCTGGCGTAAGTTATCGTGGTCAAATGGCAGGGCACCCTATGGGAGGGGAAGAGAAGAGAGACAAAAGAAAGTGGAATTAGAAGAAAGAACAACACATGCAGGAATAAGGACAGAGCCTTAAAAGAAGTGAAAAGGCCTTACCACCAGTAGAGCAAAGAGGATAACCCCACAGCTCCACACATCTGCTCTGCGCCCGTCATATTTCTCCCCCTGTTCAGGACAGAGTGCCAATTAATTCAACACCCACTATGTGACAAAATCAAATGAGCCACATTATAAGATTAGATCCACTGAGATTATGTCAGCTAATGGAAGTCTTATGTAAGACTACATAATTTCTTTCGCAGGAAATCTGTCAAAAGGAACTTTTTAATCCGTTTTAATACAGCTCTTAGTCCGACTTAGTTCACAACACAATGAAAATCGCCTTTTCTTTGATAGAGCTGGATTATCTTCTTGTATGCTCAGTGCTCTTAATGGAAACAAAACAAAGGAAGTGCTCTTTTACCCACTATCATTTAGTTTATTTATTTATTATTATGAAACAGTATTTGTGTGCATGCACAAAGCAAGGAGAGGACCTTCACTCTGACCTTTTACCAATAGAAAGTGTAGGATTTTTTTTAAATAAATGGTGACACGTTACCCGAATAACTTCTGGACAAGCATAATGTGGTGATCTGCAATGAAAGGAAAATGAGTTAAAAGAAATGACAGTAAAACAATATATGAATAATAAAAAGTCATTTTTGTGTACTGTATACACAGCATATCTGTTGGTGTGACGTGTCTGGCTAATGTGGCAGCTATAGTAGGCTACTGTATTGCAAAGAATAAATTAATGTAAATGAATATCTCCTGCCCTTTGCTTGGTTATAAAATCTTAATCTTTTTTACATAAGTGCACATATTATTATAATCAAACACAGGTAATACTCACCCACAGCTGGTCTCTAACAAGCTGTCTCCCACCTGTAGGGATGCCATGCCAAAGTCTGCAATACGGATGTTGTTCTTCTCATCCAGGAGCAGGTTCTCAGGCTTCAAGTCTCTGTGACTGCACAAATACATTTCAACATAAGCCTTCTGGCACTTGTGCGCCATTTAACAAGTTAATTGTAACTGCATTGATATAAATAAGTGGCTTTAGCATTTAACAACAGTTTATTTTAAGAGCTACTACGCAGAAACCAACCAGATGGAGTGACTGTGGCAGAAATCCAAAGCAGAAATTATCTGCCTGAAGAACTTCCTGGCCTCCTTTGGAGTCAGTCGGCCTTTCTTTACCAAGTAGTCAAATAACTCTCCTCCTGACACATGCTCCAACACCAGATACCTGTCAACATAATGGGACAGGAATATGATTTTCAACCTTCATCTCTAAAAGAGGGAAGGTGGACAAAAGAAGTCAAAGACAATAAAACTGAAACTAAATTTTGAAATTTATCGTGTCATGCTCACTTTTAGTCAACCTGCCTGTCTCCTCCACTAACTATTTTAGAACAGTGTAACAGTTCATCTGGAAGTATTTTCTCTTAAGTTACATCAAAATGTTTTAGTAGTGTTGGTGGGAGTGCACAGAGAAGCAAGAATAAGAGAGATGAGAGTAGACTAATATAGTTCTTAGAGAAACATCTACACCCATTGCACTCCAAAGTTCAGTATTCAGCAAAAACAAAATGCGGACTGCACTGAGCTCGGTTGTGCAGCTGTTCTAAATGCAAAGGGAACTCACAGATATTTGTTATTCTCGTAAACATCATGCAGCTTTAACACATGCGGATGCTCGATCAGTTTCAGAATGGCAATCTCCCTCTCAACCTGATTAGAAAGAAGAAACAGGTAGGAAAGAAAGGACACAGGAAGAGGTAAAGATGCTCAAGATTCAATCAAGTAGTAAAACACACAAGCGAGTCAGTGTCACAATTAAGCAACAGCGCTAATCAAGAGTAGGTTAATGCAGAAAGTAAATATAGAGAAAATTAAGCTGTTATGAATGCCAACTTTATATACAAAATTAGCATCATCATGGTTAGTAATAGATCAAAAAGTGCTATGTTTTACCTTCATCAGGACTGACTCAGACAGCTTCTCTCTGTTGACTATTTTGATCGCTACCTTCTGACCCGTAATACAATGGACCCCGAGTTTGACGAGTCCTGAAAGACAGAATGGGACAAAAAAGTGGAACGTAGAGACGCAAATGTGAGTGACAGACATCCAAAAGAGGCTGCATCTCACTATATAAAGGAAACTGTAGGATCTTCTTATTCTATGGTTATCATAACATCATGCCATAATTAAAAGTAGTTCACTGTACTCACCTGTCTGCCCCTTCCCCAGTGTTTTTTCCAGTCGATAGGGCCCAACATATTGAGCTGACTGACTGAGAGACAGTTCCTTACTCATACTGCTCTTGCTGGAGGCTGATCCACCACTTACTACTACTACGGCACTGCGACTATTGCAATTGCAAGTGTGTTATTATACAGCTAAGATGTTCCTGCGAGATCAACCTAAATGATCCCAACAATTTCAGTGATAGATTGATGTAACACTGCTACACTGAAGTTACTGGGTTAACTCAGAAATAACACACAAGTCCAACTGGTGCTGGATTACAACAGCTGGTTGACAAATGACCATTATTCATCTGAAAAGTTCTTCCTTTATGAATTCAACACGGTAGATGCTAATGTTAACACTTAACTACAAAGCTTGAAGCTGAGAAACTGAGATGACAAGTAGGTTACAAGGCTGTTTTATGCGTTAAATACCAGTACCCTAATATCCATGAAAAGGTAAGCAAAACCAGTAAGTTTTACTTCTGTACATTAGCTTATCTGTATAACTTGCACCTCGTTACGTATATATACACATATATGACGTTAACTAACTATATATATAGCTAACAATAAAATTAAGGCAGAGTAACGGTATAGTTACACAGCCTTAAAAACAAGCTAGGTTTCTCACATCTGCAGCAAAGATTTATATCATTTGCTGGTTGAATATACCAACAAAACGTGAAATACGTAAAGTGGGCTTAGCACTGACACTTATATCTGTTAAATTTTGTATGTCAGGCCTATATTACAGGTGCAACAACATGCTATTTTATTTAGCCTCGCCGCCGCTCCGCTCTCCCACACAGCAGCGAGGCTAGCTTTAGCTTGAACGCCTTGACCAACGGCCGTCTCTCGCTCGCGCCGCCTGTCAAAAAAACCGACACCTCCTGAAGTTTCTGGGCATCGACAAACGGTATAATTTGCAAGACGGCCGCCGCATTCTCACAATATTTCGACACGAAACGCGTACACCTCGCAAAAGAACCATGTTTTAGCGTAGCGTAGTCCTCCCCCTCCCTGTCTCTCCCCGTTTCTCCCCCTCTACATCACTGCAAGTAGCGGATCACAGCATCTTCTCCTCTCTCCTTTGGCGTGTCCTCCTCCCTCACCGGCTGATACACAGGTAAAAAAACAGAGGTATCCACAGATAAACCCGCACTAATATCGACTGCCTTATCCTCCTCCTTACTCCCGAAAATAGTTCACGCAGGGTAAAGGCCCCCTGTATTATACTCCCTTCGGTTTTCTTGCCGTAAATCGATATTTTCTCTCTCCTCTTCCTTCCTTCGTCTCACTCGCATCAGCATCCGGGTCCCACTCCCTCTCCATCCTCTCTCCTCTCGCCTCTCCTCTCCTCCCCCGCCCCCCTCCTCCTCCTCCACCACCTCCTCCTCCTGGTCATCTTCCTCAAAATACGCTTATCTCTGCATTCACCTCAGCACCGGCCCCTTCCGTGGGCCCTGTGCGGTGCTGCGGACACCTCCCTCGCCTTTATTCCGATACATTTGTAAACATGGCCGGAGGCGGCTGATGGGGCGTTCAGGGAACAGGCTACCGGGGCCGCTTTAAGCAGCAGCGACTCCGGCCTTCACCATCACTAATGTCCGATTGATGCGTCTGTATTTTGACACTTTGATTTAATGAAGTGAGGGGGAAAATTCCAGAGTGTAACTTTGAAGGCACGCCTTAGGGAACCCAATTAAAGACGTTGGCAGTATATATTAGACGGCGGAGTATGTCAGTGTTGAAATGGGCTACTGCAAATAAAAGTCATGGATGTATACTGAAATATGAACTGATTATTATGAGTCTACACATCCATCAAAGACAGCAAATAATTTTGGCCAGCTGGTCCAATTGCAGTTTCATTTTGATGGATATGGGATCTATAAAATGCTCAGGGCTTTGTGTGATAAAATGACAATGTAAGCTACCGATGAGTAATACAGTTTTCTCAACATGTTTGAAGGTGAACACGTCCGATTTGTTTTATGATTATTCCATTTACATGCACATATTTCTGTCTGTAAGGTCTGTTTTGCAAATAAGCACAAATTTGGCCCACATTTAGTCATACTGATTTATGATGAATTTGTTTTTTAGGTTAGGTTCAGGGGGGAAAAAAAATCCTTTATTTATTTAGGAATGTCCTATTGAGATAGAGGATCTCTTCTTCCTGGGAGTCCCGCTGAAATTTACATCATTTCACATGTAAAACACACTAAAATATCTAAAATCAACTTGAGAAAGCTAGTAAAAAATAAGTAAAGAAAATGAGAAAGAGGCCTATATATGTGCTGATATCATAACAGTACATAAAATACATTTAACCCCTTATTGCCTAAATGTATTTACAATTATAGAAAATAAAAAAAAATATTTGTGTTGTTGCCATGTTGCAGGTCCTAAATCAAGTGGTGATTGTTAATTTGAATATAGCATCTAAAATAGCTGTGATGTAAATTAGTGAGATGACACATAATTGTCAAAATAGTAATTAAACAAATTTTCCAATCTCACAAATGTAGAGTATTTTATTGATGTTACTGTTGATCAGTTATTCCAGTCAACAATCCAAACAGAACAAAAATTATCCAAAAATCATTAGAATGTCATGAAATTTATAACATTATTACAGGGTGCTGAAACTGATCTATGAATGTCAGGGATCATAGGTTAAAAAAAAGGTAAATATACAGTATGTACACATTCACATTCACAAGTGTGTTGAGCAGCACCTCATTACAAAAACAGTGTAATATTGGGGTGAATTCTTGACAGTAGTCTACAAGGGGTTAAAGGTTTTTAAAGAAGGAAGTGTTTCACCTGACATGATGTGTTGCAGTTTATTCCATGGCCATGATGCATTCATAGAAAAAGAAGTTTTTCCAAACTCCAAGTTCACCCTTTGAACACTGAGAAGAGTCTGAGCAGGTGTCTAGTTCTGTAGTTACTAGTACAATAAGATAAGAGGCTGGAGATACAGTATAAGTTGGTAGTTTGCCTAACAACACCTTGGCAGTAAAAAATAACATCTGCATTTTTTCCCTCTGATTTAGAGACAACCATCCTACATGTTCATACATAATACAGTGGTAAGTGTGTGAGTGAGCATTTGTTATAAAGTGTAGTGCAGCACAATACACAGTGGTTTGATAATGATTAGGTTATGTGTAAGACACTGGTGTTGGATTTACATCAAAGAGCTGATTTTTACACCCTGTAAAAATCAGCAGTCCAATAAAAGACAACCCTCATTATTTAGATCTGCAGTGACAAGTTTATGATACAAATAAAGTCTGAACCTTAAAAAAAGGCACAGATTTATTAATCAGGTTTTTCCTGTGTCCCCCCCCAAGAAACATACCATTTCAGCTGTATATCAAATATTGTAAAACATCTATTAGAAAAATCTCAAGAATGAACAGTCCTCTAAAGTCTTTTAAAGAGGGTGACTCTACACCTCCTCGTTGAAGAAGTGGAAAGGCAAGCGTCGGGTACTAACGCCCATGAATCACAGAGAGAGATGCCAGTGAAAAAAAGGGGTAAGTAGGATATTTGAATGTATCATCTGTAAAGTGCCTTGAAAAATCTCTAAAATCTCAATTTGAAATGTTGTGTGTGGGTGGATAATTCCCTAAAGCCCATCTTCATCTGCGCCTAGCTGGTTGATTTGCACACAGCCAGAAGGATTTGTCTCCAACCATGGAGCAGAAATAGAACAGCAAAGAGACTCATTCTACTACTTTGCGGTTAATGCTGATCAGACAGACATTTTCAGATCAAAATATGTGACAAGTAGACCTACGTCATTATAATATTTTGCTGAAGCACAGATTGAACTTCTTCAGCTGGCAGCATCAGGACCTACTCTATGCTGCAGAAATAGATCCCACACTGTAACACCCAGACTGTATGTAATCTCCTTTTTTCCCTCACAATCCATCCTACAAACAGGGACTTCCACTACCTTTGTTCGGTCTAATATTTGAACATTTCAAGATGCTACACTCATTTCCTGAGCTCAGACTGGAAAAGTGACATGAGACTGCTTAGTGCAGTAATGTGAGGATTAAGCAGAGATTAACAGGCTCTCTTT
Source organism: Apogon talboti (assembly GCA_037367365.1). Lineage (NCBI taxonomy): Eukaryota > Metazoa > Chordata > Actinopteri > Kurtiformes > Apogonidae > Apogon > Apogon talboti. Next base: position 10,380,817 of record JAPQRQ010000012.1, read on the forward strand.
AACTCTGTTAAGAGTAACCATGTGTAGAGGCTTGACCGGCAGAGACGATCCAACGGGCAGTACCTTTTTACACAGTTATTCTGGTAAGTCTGGACATTTGAAATTACCAAAACATCAACACACTTTATATAGTAAATGAACACCTTTTCATTTATTATAAAACATATTATCTGTGTGCAACATATTTACAGATCATTGATGATTAATTTTGTAATATAACAGTAGTCACAGTAGATATATTCCATTTAGAGAAAAGACCCCCTTCCTCCACTCAGATGGTTTGATCCAGTTCAAGGCGCTGGGAAAATGGAGGATATAAATTAAGCTGTGATAAAAATCAGAAGTGGGAAAAGTTATAAACCACAGCGTTATAGACAAAAAGATTCATTAAAATCACTAAACTGCATCTAAAATGTAGGAAACCGCTTGAGCATTAAAAAGGTCAAATCACTTATTTATTAACAAATAAAGGATGGACACTAAACTGTGTTCATATTACAAACCAGTCAGTTATAACATTATGACCACTGAAAGGTGTTGAGGTAATAAACTTGATTATTTTGTCGCAATGGCATCTTTCAAAGGGTAGGATATATTAGTCAGTGAGTGAATATTTAGTCCTTGGAGTTGATGTGTTCGAAGCAGCATGTAAGGATTGGAGTGACATTGACAAGAGCCACATTGTGAAGCCTAAATGAGTGGACCGGAGCAACTCCAAAACTGCATGTGTTCTCAGTCTGCAGGGGCGAGTACCTCAAAAGTAGTTTAACCTCCTAAGACCTGGGAGCCCCACAGGTTTTTGAGTTTTGGCTTTTTTAAATTAAATAATTGCTTATATCGGAACCATCATGATGCAACAGTTTTTTCAGATGCATTCTTAAAAAAATTTATGTTATGTCATTTGCAGTGGACAGTTGTTTCTTTTTTTTTTGTATAAAGCTGTGAATTTCTTGTCCTCATACGTGGACAGTGGGTCCTAGGAGGTTAAAGACAAAGAACAGACAGCCGGATCCATGCATCCTGATCCATGGAGCCCCCACATCACAACCTACAGGACTTGAAGGATCTGCTGCTGCTCATGTCAGTCAGTCAGATACCGTAGCAGACCTTCAGAGGTCTTGTGGAGTCCAGGCCTTGGACCAGCATTGTTTTGGCACCCAAAGGGGGCCCTTCACAATATTAGGCAGGTGATAATAATGATACACTCACACAGATGTTTGATTTGTTGTCCTTTTGGTAGGGGTCTAATAACTGCAAATCAGGAACATCCATCCAACAACCCTTGTTAATTCATTCATCATCCTTACACTTAGACATGTCGCTGCTTCCAACACATCATTTTGTAGGACTAAATGTTCACTTGGTGCCTAATATATCCCACCCACTGAAAGGTACCAAAATAATCAACGTCAGTACCACTTCACCTTTCAATGATCATAAACATTACGGTAGCTCTGTATATACAAAATTAATGCAAATGAATATGTAAACTTACATTTTACTGAGATCCTTATTTCATGATCCCTCTGACAGGGTTTTTACACAGGCCTGAAAAGCATCTATTAGATCTTTACAGCCCTGCTCTCCCTTTTCTCTGATACTGGAAAGCAAAGCAAGAGTTACCATCTCTATCCATGCAAAGTAACAGGGAATTTTAATTCAAGAGCTACATATTTAATGAAGCGCGCAGTATAAATATAAACATGAGAGATTAACTGAAAATGTGGAGTATAAAGGAAATGTTCTTTCTATATAACATAGGCTGATGACATACAGTATCAGTTGAAACTACCACAGCTGCTTTTATCTGTATTTATGATGTACATTAAAATAAGTAATCTGTAGTGCAACTCCACTTACACTAATCGCCACTGTATGCAGGCATAATGTGCTGCTTGTTGCTTGTATGTAACATGACCCAGCCCACAGCAACAAGTCATACATGTTACAAGCCTATTTAAGACCACGGGTCTATTTATTCTCTCCAGACATACAGTATTTCTGTCTACAGCCAAAATCCAAATGTCGTTACAGTAAGTCTTATGATTTAAAGCGGATTTGTTGAAAGTTGTGAACAAGTATTACCCATTAAATCTGATAAAGTTTGTGATCTCCCCATCGGGGCTCTAATGTTTTGACCCCGTGACAAGTTAGTATGAATACATTGGATGCCATGCATAGAATCATTAAGTGATGACTGTGAATGGCCAAAGGAAAGGGACTGTATTGCGCTCAAATGAATCTTCCTTAAGCACATGATGGACACAAACAGTTCAACACTATGTGGAAAAGTTTTGGTGATTGATTCTTTAAATATTTCATTAATTGCTCTTCAAAGCATTGATGATTCAAGCATAATTTCTGTCAAACTCACCATTTGTCAACATCCTCTTTAATGACCAGGCATGGTGCTGGCACAGCTTCCACAGAATCTGGCATTTTGACAGAGGAGCTGGAGTTTCTGGAGGTGTGCTGATGTAAGAGCTGCAGTCAAGTGGTTACAGATTTGTAACAGAGATGGAGGGTAAGGCAGCGAAGGAGGGAGGGAGGGAGGGAGGGAGGAGGCATGACAGTGACCTTGTATAATGAGCTTGACAGAGGAAGAACTCCGAGAATCTGATTAACAAAGCATTTTAATTTAGGCTTTTGATCAGTTTATCGTGACAAAAAAACCAGCTTTATTTGCTAATTTCTCTTTAATTTACCCTTCTGTCAGATTTACAGTATGTACATTAGCACACTGAATTCCTTCACTCCTTTCCTTTGTTTCATTGTCTTTCTAATGATTATGCAAATACCTGACGTTTTTAATCAACCCATCTGCATTACAAAAAAAACTCATAACGCATCTAAAATACTCACTACAGGGGAGCAGGCCGCGTGGCTTTTCCTGAAAGGAGACTCAGATTCCTGATTTGGATTAACACTGTTTTGTTGGCTTAAGGGCTTGACCTGAAATATGCAGAATTTGTCTTCCCAAAACAATTAGCTTCAAACACACCAAAAGAATATGTAGAGTATATGTAGAAAGTCAAGTGGAATTTTAAAGCTTAAAAAATGCTTGTTGAGGAGGCTCCAATGCATTTGGAGTTTCATTAAAGAGTGTGATAGCGCAGTTATACTGTTACCATGCAACTCGATTCGTTTTTCTGATTCATCTTCAAACATCTGCTTAGCACGTCCACCATACTGTTTAATTTACATGTATTTAGCTTTACACAGTCAGAAAATATTTACCCTGTTGCTACCCATTATGATAATTGTTACATTGCTTCCACCATAAAAATATTCATCTTTAATTTAGCATAAGAGCATAGTTTTTCTTTCACAAACATCTGTATAATCTGTAAAATTTCACAAAATGCAATAAATGCTTCTATTATTATCTCTACCTTACCATACATCTGTTGGGTAGTGATGTGAAACACCTTCCTCTCGTCTTCGTTAACTACAGTCTGTTCCCACCTAAACATGATTAGAAACACCATTGTTTCCTCCTCAGAAAGAGAAGAGTTTACAGTAACCTAGGCTACCCTGTGAGATACACTCGTAGAAATTATTTTAAGTGAGTATGTTTTAGCAAAATTGGAATCAGCTAAACAGTCACTGCAGTTAAAACGACAGGAAAACTGACTGACGTCCGACTGAGTTCACTTATTTAAAACTATAATAGCCAACAGAAGGCACCAGCAAGATGTAACCATGGTGAGTGTTATTGAAAAGATGTCACAGCGAACAGTCTATTAAATGGAAAAATATTGCAGTCACAGCAATGTTTACAGTGACCTATTTACAGTATTGAAATCCACCACTAGAGGGAATCAAACACTCACATACTATACACAGTGAATCCTGCTTAAATAGCCTACAATGAAGATTTTTTTTGTCTTGCATACAAAAATAGAACACTAAATAGCTCATAGATGCATGTTCAGATTTTCTGAAACATTTCTGCACATAGTTATTAATTTAAGAATAAATATTGGCAATAATGCCCCTTTCAGTCTTTCCTATCTCTATATGATAGTGTGTGATTTCTCCCCCTTAATAATAATAATAATCATAAATTATACTATGCCATCTGCTGGCGTCTAAATCAACTACAGGTAGAGTCTAACAGGCTGTCCAAATATTAGACCCAGGAGTGTTAAACTGGGCCTAAAATAGTAGGCCTATTGGTGCCATTCATGAATGAGGGGGGAAATAATAAGCACTTACATATAGTAGTAACACTGATTTGGCATAATATGACTGGGCTGTACAAATGTAAAGCTTTCAGAATCATAATGGAAACCTTAAATTGGAAAAAAAAACCAACAATAAGAACAATTTGGGAATCAAACCTGAATTAAATGTCACGACTATCAATAAAAATGCTACTTTCACTGCATCTAGACAGTCGCATTGGTGGAGGCAGCTGATTGTTTTTGCCGTGCGAAATACAGACTAGATTAACTATTAGCTCAAACAATGAGATTAAAATCTGGAAAAGCATGTAGAGCTGGTTGGCAGGCTGAGGGCCGGTGAATGGAGGTCACCGCAGACAGTGTGTGAGTCTCAGCGGTGAGACAGAAAGGGGGAGAGGGAGGACGGACAGCGGCCAGCCGCCTTCAAAAATGGCGTCTCCGGAGGAAAATGAGTAAAAAATATTAAAACGCGGCCTAGTTTCTTTACACTTCCTCGCTCGGTTTCTTTTGATTTTTCGCGCTTTGGTTGTTTTTCCCCGGTGTGAGTACACTCGTCGTCGCTTTTACTTGAATGGCCAAAGAGCTGGGAAAAAAAAGGGAGCGAGCATTTGGGGGAAATAAAAGCAGCCCTGTTTTATTTTGATGCGTCGTTACTGACAGCTAGCATCTGCTGCTAACCCACAGCTCTGCTCCGGAGGGGGGTGGGAACGGCTGTGCATGCAAAGGGAAAAAAAAAAAGAGATTTTGAAACTGGGGATTTCTTTGCTCGTCTTTGGGGAATGGATTGATACCAACGTGGCCGGTCAATTGCAATCTTTTCTGGTGCTAGCAGCGTAGCAAAACTAGCCTAAAGAAAGGGGAGGAGAGACGGCGAAAAAGGACGCATTCAAATCAAATGTTTATCAGCAGTTCGTCCATCACCGGTGAAATCGGCGGCATCTTCATCATGACCGTAAATGATTTTGGAGTACATCTGCATTCGTGGAAATGATAAACGTGAGAGGCGTAGGAAAAGGAGAAAGACTGGGTTTTTTTGGAGGTGGTTGGATTATAACCCCGTAGACCCCCCTCTTTTTTCATCCAGCTTTCTCCTCCTCCCCTCCATTTCTCTTTCAATATGCTGTTTTCCACTCCTGAGGACTTGCTTATGAAACCGGGGAAAATAGCCTGAAACTGAGAACGGGAAAGACAAGATTTTTTTCCGTATTCTGCTCTGCGACGTTCTCGTTGCTTTCGTCCTCATCGCACACATTGTACAGCACATAAATGGATAGAAATTACCCGGGAACAGGATTCGGCGATTTGGGCGCAGGAGCAGGATGGAGTTACGAGAGATCGGCAAAAGCAAGGTATGCATTGGATTCAGACAATGTGCATGCATCACGGGTGCTTTGCAGGGCACGATATGACCCATGTAAACAAATTGTCGCCATTGGCTTCTTACTGTCCATGCCTTGCCATTATGTGTAGTGCATTGTCATCTAAACACTTGCATAGTAATAATATTATAAACAGGAATGGAGCGGTGTGCGTGTCGTGGGGGTGGGCGGGGTGGAGAAAGGAAAGGTTGGGGATATGAATTGAATGTGATTGACAGGCGTGGGTTTAGGTAGACCTGGCGGGGTGGAGGTGGGGGGATGTCTGGAGCATCCATAGGAATTATTGTTCCCTGTGTGCAGGCCTGGACACAGACCCTGATAGATAATTTCATAGGATTGATAGGAACTGCGAGGAGTGCAGACGCAGCAAACCTCGCATAGCATCCCCCAGAAACACGCATATTAACCGCGAAGCACCGTTTCAATAAACATTTCTAATTAGTACTTTTTTTTAGAGAAAAATGTAAATAAAAAACGTGAAGTGGGGTTGGTGCCATACTCTGGCAATTGGTAATTGTAATGCTTTTTGACCAAGCGTCATCTGGATAATTGAATCTTCACATGGATTAAAATCGGTTTGCACAGTGAAATAGTGCCATATTCTCACTGCAGTCAAATCACACATTGCTGGTTGCCTCAAGGAAAAAAATAAAACCATCATCACGAGATGATGGTAATGATGAAAATTGCATGGACTGTGCATGATAGCTGCCTTGTAGCTTCACGTTAGCCTGTAAGCTAGCGTTATGTTGCATGGAAATCAGTTGAGGCCTGTGGACGCAAGCATCACTCCCTCTTATTTAGCCTCATATACTGAAGTTGTTTCGATTCTGGGTCAGCTGCTTGGCAATAATCTAAAGCAAGTATGCCCCTGTGAGAAGTGGTAATTTGGCTAAACAAACCCTGCTAGTTTCTGATGTTTGCATGCAGCTTAGCATTTGCGTCGACTTGCATCCAGCTGTTAGCTACATCAACATATTGATTGGCCGCAAGCACATTGCCTCATAAATCGCTTGTCGTTTTCATAAATTGAGGCATTTCCTTTATCTTAAATCTGCATATTGATCATTCATGGGTTATTTACATAAGGGAGATAAGCTATTCAATTTGGGCCTAGTCTCTGCATTTTCTACCTTAGCTGCTGTGCATCGCTGCTAGGCGGTGCTACCAGCAGCACAAATGCTAGTAATGTGAACTGGCCGGCCACGCATTTCATCTGTATTTTGAAAAGCACAATTCTGACACTAGCCCGTTCCAACCTGGATAGTAAAAATGCGCGTTTTGATAAATAAAATGCATTTATGTAATGTCTGTGTATTTTGATCTATTGTAATTGCAAATTAACCATCCCCCTACTTTTGCATGACACTTAACACTGCTTGTCTGACATATTTGCATCTCTTATAACACACTCAGATACTCAAGTTAGTACTTGTCAAAACAATGCACTGAGATATCGTTACAATAAGATGGCTTTTTATTACCACTTTTATCAAAGGTGAATTAGACTCATTAAGGATATTGACTTTCACATGTACTGTTGATATGCTTAAAGTTAAAAATGGAATAGGCACCCTTGGGTTGGCAACTGGCCTGTGGGATTTTAATAGTAAAACAAATTACTTGCATGGCATATTTATTACATTTTAACCCTCCCTTAAATCAAGAATATTTGCTTTCAGGGGGTCACATTTGAGAGACAAATTTAAAATACTACTGTGTGTACATTTACAATGGAACTTCACAATCCCTCATCCCCCTTCCTCTTCAGTCTTGTATATGGGAGTTCCAGATCATCCCACCCAGAGTCTGAGCTCCTTCACCGACAAGCCTACGCCACCCCACACCCTCTGCAGGGCTATGCCACCAATCACCACCCAGGGAGCTCTGGCCAAGGCGGGGCTTGGGGAGCAGCTGGACGGAGTTTGGGTAAGATAAATGTCATACCTTCCATGTCACCACCATAAGGGGCCCCAGCCATGAATAATTGTGTCTGTCCATGCAGGCCCTGGTAGATTATTGTCATTGAAAAATGTGCACAGTGCAGCTAAATTGAGTTGAAGATTTAGATGTTCATGCCTGCCTCCAAGAAAAGCTTCACTGCCTCTGACATCCTGATTTACATTCAAATAAACTTTTTTCCCCAAAATTTAGAGTTTAAATGTAGTGATAAATTCTTTTACATTAAGCATTTTTTCATTACATGTTTAATTTCCATATAATATATTGTATATAATATAATGTTTTTGATTAAAAAAATTTTTTTTCTTCCTGAAGGTCTGTCAGGGCTCTTTGACACTGGTTTGCATCATGCCAGCCCCTCTGCTCCCGATGCCTCTGTCATGAATCTGATTTCAGCCTTGGAGTCCCGGGGTCCCCAGCCTCCACCCTCTGCCTCATCCCTACTTTCACAGTTCCGCACGCCATCCTGGCAGACAGGTGGGGTTGTGTTAGATCTTCCCTCATGCGTTGACATTCAAACAGGCCCCACAGTCAATATGACATTTAGAGAACCTCCCAACGTTAGACTTCATTATCATTCTTCTGGTGTTGCCACTGAATATATTCACATAAGATTAGAAAATTATGCCACATATGTTGATAATCTCACTCACGTATGAGGGAACAGGAGTTCTTAATAAACGATGGCTGTCTAACTGCCATTATTTCTTAATTAAATTGATAGCTTGATGGATACTGTGTAATTTGCCATTTGTCTTCCTTTTCCTAACAGCGATGCACACGCCTGCTCCTCCTGAACTATTCATCTCTGGAGCCCTTCCTGGCTCTGGCTCTTTTCCCTCCTCCTCAGCTCTGTCAGCCTATCAGCACCCAGCATCCTTCTCCAGCCGCTCTTTCCCTGCTGCCTCCCTTTCCCTCCAGGACACACCCACGTTTAGTCCCACGTCCAATGGTCTGCTCTCCCCACATGACCCCCTCCTACACATCAAGGCTCCTTCCCAGTCCAGCCTGGGTTTTGACAGACTCCTATCCTCGCAGGGTGCCGCTGCAGCTGCCTATAGGGGCAGCCAAGATCCCACGGGTGCCACATCCGCCCAGGCATCTTCTGCCAGGCACCTGCAGTCACACCAGTTCAACTTGCTGTCATCACAGCTCCAGGACCAGTCCTCCCAGCTGTACAATGCATCAGTGTTTTCCTCAGCCCAGCCCCAGCCTCAGTCACAGTCTCAGTCCAACTCTGCTCAGGAGCGGGCCGTACCCCGGCAGGACAGTGTCATCAAACACTACCAGCGGCCCACGCCTGCTCAGTCGCAGCTCTCATCCTCTGCTGCCCACTCCCTCCAGCACTACCTCAGCTGTGGAGGGGCGGGGTACCAGCAGATAGCCACCCATCACAGGCATGCTGGTCTTTCCTGCAGCCCATTGGGTGACCAGAGCCCCTCATCTGACCACAAGCCCACCTCTCGCACTGAGCAATATAGACCAATCATTCAGCCTCCCTATTCCTCCTCCTCTTCTTCATCTTCATCCTCGGCTGGGAAAGGTACCAAAAGCAGCTCCAGCAGTGGCTATTCATCAGCCAGCTCAGCATCATCCTCAAGAACTCCTCACACACCCCCGTCTGCTTCCTCCACTTCCTCCTCTTCATCCTCTTCTTCTGCCACTTCTGGGGCTCATCCCTCCAACTCAATCCCAACCTCAAGCTCTAGTGCAGCCCCTTCGAGACAACAGCCACCCCCTCAGCCAGCTCCACCCCCCCCAACCCCTCAGCAGCAGCCACCTGCAACCTCCACCTCAGCCCCCCAGTCTCTCCCCAAATCCTGTCTCTCAGGGTACGGGTCTCCCGTGCCCCCAGTGAAAACTCCCACTTCTGCTCTAACTGGTCAAACCCCACCACAGCAGCAGGCCCAGTCATATTCCCCCAGTCAGCCTCCAACTTCACATCTGGCTCAGTCTTATGGAGGCTTCAGTTCCCCACAAGCCCAAGACCTGAGCTCAGGTACCGGTGGGAAGGGCTATGGGAGTTTAGGAGGGCGAAGCCAGTCATACTCTACTGACATATATGGAACTGACTCTGCTTATGGATCACTTCCATCTTCTCTGGGTGGTGCTGGAAGCCCTTCACTTGGCTACGGAGCCCCAGGTCATTCACCTGCCCTTTTAAGGTCAAGTGGCTCATCAGGTAGTGGCGCATCAGGTGGAGGAGGAGGCAGCAGTGGCACTGGCAGTGGAAATTCTGGTTCAGGAGGAGGAGCAGGGAATAGCATGGCAAATGAGAGAGGTGGGGGAGGCAGTGGCGGAGGTTCTTACCATATTCCAGACTCTAGCCCCTCCCCTTCTGGCAACTCAGGCATTATCCGACCAGGGTTGCACTCACCTGTGCCCACCTGCCCCACACAGTCTCCAGGAGGGGCAGGCTCTAACAAATACATATCTTCGGTTCTCTCCCCCACTTTCTTAGCCTCTCCACAGGGCTACCCTGACACCAGAGGTCCCAGCTCCCAGCCACAGTCCTATCATTCCACGTCCTCTAAAACAAAGGCTGACACTTCCATGCTTGGAGTTGGATCTCAGAGATCCCAAGAGGAAGTAGATGATGATGATGAGTTTTTGATCCAGCACCTGCTGCAAGCTCAAGCAAGTCCTGCGCCTCAGACTGCTCATCACCATCCTCAACAGCAGCCCCAACAGACATCCCAACAGACACAACCTCAGCCTCAGTCAGTTCCCCCTACCACTGACTCTGGCAAAGGGCTGAGTTATGACATGAGTAAAACCTCTGAGGAGAGATACCACCCTCAGAGTGTCATACGCACTCACAGTGCCACATCTAGTGCTGGAGTTGGTAATACAGGGTCTGCAGGGTCCATCTCAGGGCTGGACAACCAGTTAGAGATGTCACTAAAAAAGCAACAGCATCAACAACACCATCATCCACAACAACAGCAGCAGCAAAGGAATGAGAGATCTGTTGGCAGCAGCAGGAGCAGCGGAGGGAGAGGCAGTACTGAACAAGTGCACTCCCACCTCCATCACCATGACAACCTAGGCTCAGTAGTCCATTATGGGCGGGGTGATCCATACTCCCAGCACTCCCTAGCTCCACAACACACCTCACATTCTCAGCATGTGCCCTCACACTCACAGATACCCTCTCACACCCAAATGGAGCTCCAAAAGAAACCACAGGAACGTGCTGAAATCCCCTATCCTAGGAAAACACCTGAAGTCCAGCAACAGCATTCCCAGTCTCAAGCTGCTTCCCTCATGGATTCCCCCACTGATCAGTCCCGCCAGCCACCGCACCTGCTTCAGTCAGTGCTGTCCCACACCACCCGCAACAAACTTGAACCCCATCAACAGCACCACAAGATGGACTCTCATCGGCAGCACCAACAGCATCACAAAATGGATTCCCACCAGCCACATCAGCAGCACACAAAGCTGGACTCCCACCCTCAGCATCAGCAGCACCAGAAGATGGAATCCCATCAGCATCAGCAGCACCACAAAATTGACTCTCACACGCAACATCAGCAGCACCATAAAATGGACTCCCATCCCCAACAACAGCAGCACTCTATTAGCCAACAACAAGCTGTAATGGAAACTGCTGGTGGGAGACTTGGCTCAAGCAAACATCAAACTCAGTCTCAGTCACAAACCACTCAGCTCCAGCTCCAACTCCAGTCCCAGGCTTTGGAGGTGGCAGCAGCTCACTACAACCACGGCCCCCCTCCGCATCAGCATGAGCAGAGCCAGGTGAAACAGAGCTCAGTGGTTTCTTCTTTAGACATGCTGGAACGTTCCCTTTCTCAGACCTCTAGCACTGATGTGGCTGTCGCAGAGGACAGACGTGGAGGAGGCAGCGGCGGAAGGAGTGGAGGTAGCAGCGAGCGCCACAGACAACAGGAGCAGCAGCAGAGACAACACCCGTCCCACCATCAGCCGCAGCAGACCCATCACTCACAGCAGCACTCCGCCTCTGAACTTCACTCCTTCCTTTCTGAGCCTGACATTGGCTTATCAACTCCTTCTCACATGCACCATCTTTCACAGCACCACCCGCAGCCACAGCAACAACCACAGCATCCCAGCTCTCAGCACCAACAAAGTCACTCTCACCATTCTCACACACAGCCACAGCCCCCGCATCCTCACCACATACCCCCACCCTCTGCCTCAGCCCACTCCCAACCTGACCCTCAGCAGCCGCTCTCATCTCAGCTCACCCCGCAGCAGAGCCAACTAGACCAACAACGTTCAGAGCAGCATCAGTTTGATACAGTCAGTCCAGTGGAGAAAGCAGACCAGAACCAACAAAGTAACCGCTTTGTGCCACTAACATCGATCTGCTTCCCAGATTCCCTTCTTCAGGATGAGGACCGTTCCTTTTTCCCAGGAATGGAAGACATGTTTTGTGCAGATGACTATAAGTCAAGCTGTGCTGGAGGTGCAGGACCAGGGCAGGAGGAGATGAATGAAAGTCACACAGGTCAAGAGGGAATGGATTCTATGAAAGCTGGCCAGAGTGGAGGTGGAGCAGGGGCAAGTAGTGGCACAAGCTATGACATAATGGGTCACCATGGAGATCAGGGTTATGAACCTTACTGCCATGGTCTGGAAGAACCTAGTAACAACACCATGACTTTAGATTTAGACTCCCTTAAAACTCATGAGCTCCCATCCACTGTCAATACTGAACAGCTCGGTTTGATTCAGTCTCAGGCGCCAGCGATGGGTATGGGCTCAAATAGTGCTGGACCTAACAACGCTGGAGCTAAACTGACCCCTGGGCCTGGAGGAACTAGCACAGGAGCTGGTTCTGGGGGCCTACAGTCTCCCATTTTCTGCTCATCTCGTCCCAAGAAGCTCCTCAAGTCTAGTTCTTTCCACCTGTTGAAGGAGCGTCGTGACCCTAACACACTGCCCAAAAAAAGTTACGCCCAAGAATACGAGTTTGAAGATGATGAGGATAAAGCTGATCAGCCAGCTGACATTCGGTTAAACAGTCGGAGGCTCCCAGACCTACTGCCAGACTTGGTATCGAGCTGCAGAAAGGGAGGAGGAAGTGGGTCCCTAAGCCCCTTAATGGGGGACATTGATTTCTATCATTCATCTGGATACTCATCTATGGGCTCTCACTCTCTCATGCCTCAAGAAACCCCCAAGAAGAGGGGTCGAAAGCCAACTAGACCCAAGAGAGAGGGTCCCCCAAGGCCAAGAGGCAGGCCACGCATCCGCCCTATGCCTGAGCCCTACACACCACGAGGGATGATGGGAGAGATGGGCGGAACAGTAGGAACAGGAAGCGGATTCAATGTGGAGGGGAGAGGCAGAGGAAGGGGTCGTGGAAGCCGAGGGAGAGGCGGAAGGAGGGAGGATATGTACATGGAAATGAGCGGGAAGGAGCAAGAACAGATGCACCATCATCACCTCCATCAGCAGCAGCAACAGCAGCTCCATCACCAGCCCCAACAGCAGCAGCATGAGCCTATCCCACCTCTGAAGGTCAGTGGCGCTTTGTTTGTGTTTTTAGTGTCACAACTGTTAATCATTCTACATCTCAGTTTTTGATTTTGAGTCATATATTCAGTGAAAGTTACTGTAATCACACTCTTTACTTTTGTTTTAGATAAAATTACCCATCGGTACCCTGTCCTCCTCTGACGCCTTGCTGAGGACAGACTCTTTGTCAGGGACAGACCCTGCTTTGTCGGATGGCTCAGTGGGCTCAGCCCCCTCTCTTGGTTTAAGTCCTGGACCCCCCTGCAGCACAGAAAGCACCAGAAGTCAAGACAAGAATAAGTCAAAGAGCCAAATGATGAGTGAAGGAGTGGATGATGAGGGTCTAGAAGAGAGGGTAAGAACAACTTGATTTTATTCATTATTGTTTTGAGCAGAAAAAAGATTGAAATGTTTTTCATTTAAGTTTTAAACTTTAGGTTTTAGAGTTGGTTTTGTTTTATAATTTTTCTTTTTTGTGTTCTGTACAGGGGGATGAGAAGGACTGTGAGTCCAAAGCAGGCTTTGTTGCCTCATTCTTGGACTTCCTTAAAACAGGAAAGAGACCTCCAGGCTTAGATATCTCACCGGGAATGGAACATGACAACGGTGAAACTTCTCCCTGTAAATCTGGGGGTCTGCGTCCACTGTCTCCTGCGCCGCCTCCTCCACCACCACCAGCTCCGTTTGGGGATGGTGAAGGAAACGGGGGCCTGGCACTAGGCAGCTGCCCCAGTCCTAAACGTTTAGAAGATGAGCTGAAGAGGAACCTGGAGACCTTGCCTTCATTCTCCTCTGATGAGGAGGACTCGGTCGGAAAGAACCAGGACCTGCAAAAGAGCATCTCCTCTGCTATCTCTGCTCTGTATGACACTCCTCAGCTGACCTCTAACCTTCAGCCCCCGCTGCCTCCTCCACCTCCACAACCTCAGCCACAGCCTCCACAGGCCCCTCTGACGCCCACCCTGCCACCTCCTACACTTAGCCCACAGCAGCCCCTGCATACCCCCCATGCCCAACCTCAGTCCAATGAGCCAGATGTCCTGCAACAAGAAGATGGAGACTTGGATGAGAACAGAGAGGAGGACAATGAGGAAGAGGAGGAGGAGAGGAGCACAGGAGGGGATGGTGAGAGCGATATGACAGAGGAGAGAGAGCCACAGCTGGAAACTCTGGGAGCCCCTAAGCTTGAAAGTATGACTTCTTTTCCTTTTTTTTTGGAGATTCTGGCTCCCCATCCATTTTTTTGTTTGTATTTAAATTTATTAAATCAGTATCAGTTCCCTTGTAGACAACACTAAATAAACTAACATCCAGAAATGAGAACAGCTTTTTAGACAAGTCTTCATAATAGGAACTAAGTAAATGAAAACATTCCTCTCAAGAGAAGTAGTTACATGTGTCATATGACCAAAAGTAGTCATGTGATCAAAACAGTTACGTGACACATGTAGTTACAAGGGAATAATATGTGTAATCTGTAATTTACAAAGACTGCAGTTTGTTGAACCTGAAGCAAAATTTGTGATTTTCCTGTTTTATTACATTAATTGTGAAATGAAGCTTGGTTTTATTACAACATTAGTGTCATGAGTGCTGTACAGTAGCAGGTTTATTTGTATTTAGTCTCAGCTTATTACCTCCACCAAGGAGGTTATGTATTCACTAGGGTTTGTTTGTTTGTCAGTTAGCAACATAACGCAAAAAATTATGGACGGATTTTAATGAAATTTTCAGGAAATGTCCGAAATGGGACAAGGAACAAGTGATTAGATTTTGGGGGTGATCCAGATCATCGTCTGGATCCAGGATGAATATATAATTTTTGTGATATGTCCACCAGTAGGGGAGCGCTATAACAAGGCCCAATACCGTTGAAGTGGGTTACTTAGCAACAGACAAACAATAGGGCCACATTGCCACAATGTCAAATGTCATGTGTAGAAACAGACATGCCAGCTGAGAGGTTAGTCAACTGAAAATGTCAGTGGAAAAAAGGTATGGACTAATTTTACTGAAATTTTCAGGAAATGTCCGAAATAGGACAAGGAACAAGTGATTAGATTTTGGGGGTGATCCAGATCATTGTCTGGATCCAGGATTTTTTTAACAGGATTCTTTACTATTGGGAGATTGGGCTGGAACCTTGGCGGAGGTCTGCGCTCTCTGAGTGCTTTTCTAGTTATGTATTTGACAGTTGATTTCATTATATTCTTTTAAAATAAATTAGCATTAATATAAACTCATCCATAAAAGTGATTTACTTAATCTTACTTTCTCTTTTTTCCAGCATCCATTCCTGAAATACCCCCAGCACCAGCAACTCCTGAACCCCCCTCTGCCCCTCCTTCTCCAGCATCATCATCGTCACCCTCCCACTCCCCCCTCCCTCCCCTCTCTCTCCCCTCACCCCCTCCTCCGCCAGAGCAACAGCAGGAGAACTCCCAGCCTCCAAGCCCCGTCGCTCCCACGCCCCCCTCACCACCGGCTCCCCCTCCTGCCACAATCCCCTCACCTTCCACTCCTCCCCCTCCTCCTCAGACCTCCTCTCCTCCCCCTTCCACGACACAAAAAGACTCTCCCATGCCTTCACCGGAGTCTCCCGCCTCTCCTGAAGAGCGCCCAGCTCCTAAGATCACCTCCCTGCACCTGGCACAGAAACAGGAAGACGCTGCCATCGTTGGAGAGAGTGAGGAGGACGAGAGTGAGAGTGGAGGGGAGGGCATCTTCAGAGAAAGGGACGAGTTTGTGGTGCGAGTGGAAGACATTCGAACTCTTAAGGTACTTGAATGTGTGGAAAAAAAATCTTTCTTTTCTTTATGTACATAAAATAGTGTAAAAATAATAACCTAAAAATTATTGTGATTGAGAATTAGCTGTTCAGATGAATGATCAAATTTAGTCAATTAAATAGGTCAAAAAATGTTCCAGCCTCAAGTAGCTCTTGGATGTGGCACATTTCATTTTAACTTGCATGTCATGTGTTTGGACACAGCTGGCCCTGCAGACAGGCCGTGAGCCTCCTCCCATCTGGAGGGTGCAGAAAGCCCTGCTGCAGAAGTTCAGCCCAGAGATCAAAGATGGCCAAAGGCAGTTCTGCGCCACAAGCAATGTGAGTTCACACCAAGCACGCAGTCATCTACCCACACAGTCACTTTTACTTGCACTCTTTTCGCAGCTGCAGAAACATCATTGCATATTGTAAAACAATGTACTTTTTGCTGTGATGTAAAGTACATGGATGTATGAATTGTACAGCTCAGTGATAAACATTTTATCTTTCTTTGTCATTTGTTTAAACATGAGTTGAAATCAGTGTTGACTTTGGATCAAAATGGCAAGAGGAAAAGCACAGCAGGAACTTCTGTCATAAAGACTGCTCACCTGGCCTGTGTTTCAGTATGAACAGTAACTAAAGTGGCATTAGCTTTAGAAAAAAGAGGGGAGATATCAGTAAATTGGGTAAAATTTGGTTAAAAGTGCACATTCAATGACTATCTGTGCAATAACACAATAAGTAAGGAAACAGAAGAGCAACTCTTCCTCAGGTGAATGTGTCAGCAAAAACAGCCTATCCAAAATTACACAGAGAGGGACATTATAGGAGGGCTGCAGTTTTTAAACCCCCTTATTACAAAAATAAACACACATTTGAGACTTCACTGGTGCAAAAACCATCACCACCGGTTGACAGATATGGTGAGATGAGTCATCCCTCAGCTGGGTGAGTACATGTCAGTCGTACATCATCTGAATGCTCGAGTCCTTCAGCAAGGGGATCTGGTGGCTGGCATGACTTTGGGTCCCTGCAAATCCATCCAAATTTGTGCTGACCTTTATTACAGTGAATCATGTCTACCCTGGTGGGACTTATCTTCAGGATAACAGTGCCCCCATCCATAGGGTAGGAAGGGTTTGATGAAAATATCCGAATCACACGCTGTAATCTTCAGTGACTGTTCAGTAGAAATGAACACCTTTTGGGAGATTTTGAACTTGTTGTCAGAGACGGTTCTCTCCAGTGCCATCCTCAAAGCGCCAAATAATGGAATATCTTCTGGAAGATTCATGAACCATCCCTCCTGTAGTCAATCTGTGGTTAATAATGCTTTGTTAGAATAACGTGGCTCATCTAATTCTAAATCTGTGAGTTATCTCTTCTGAATATAAATATGTGTCAGTCTTTACACAAAGCCATTGTGACATTATTGTCAAAGTTTTGTCGTTGTATATGTATTAATTGAGTTTTATCTGTGTTTGACTCAGTATCTTGGCTACTTTGGAGATGCAAAGAGGCGTTACCAGAGAATCTATGTCAAGTTTTTGGAGAATGTCAACAAGAAGGACTACGTCAGAGTCTGTTCCCGAAGACCTTGGCGCAGAGCCACACCTGCTCTCAGGTACTAATGTCTGCCATTGTCACGTCTTTTGCATTGAATTTAGTCTTGCTATTTCCTTTAGTACAAGAGAGGAGCTTCCATTTAGGAGCTGGAGGGCTGTTATCCAAGCGGTCAGGAAAATTAGTATGGGTTCCGTGTGATACACTGGGTACATGTGTCGGGTGGAGTGTCTTGATTACCTCAGCCATCGCTAAAAGTGTAAGGTGAATTAGGGGGGGATCATTGGCCTTATAAAAGCGATTTCTATTATTAAAATACTCTTCTCCTGTGCACAGACGCCAAAGCCTCCCCAGAATGGCCTCCCCTCCAACTACACAGGTACCATTGAGGGTACCAGAGAAAGAGGAGAGAGTGGCTCCACCCATCCAGGTTGAACAGAAGGAGAAGACTAAAACGACAACAACAAAAGAACCACGGGAGAAAAAAGAAGTCCCAGCTACGGTGCCCAAAGCGAGGGAGAAAGCGAAAGACAGGGAGACCGAGAAGGAGAAGGAGAGGGAGAAGGAGAAAGAGAAGGAGAAACGGGTTCAGATGCAGCAGGAGAAAACGGACAAACGTGCAGCAGAAAGAGGGAGAGAAAAAGAAGGAAGGAAAGCAGTGGAGAGGAAGGAAAAGGAAAAGCCTGACCGCCCACCCAAGTCCAAGATGGCCAAAGTGAAGGCAGAGCCACCGCCTAAGAAGAGGAAGAAGTGGCTGAAAGAAGTCCCCTCATCATCCGACTCGGACTCATCAGACGAGGCCGCCAGTGAGAATGAAAGTGAGACGCCATATTCAGTTTTTTGCGCCATTAGAAGTTATTTTAATAGCTTTCCATTTCACACAGCTGTCGTGTTTTATTTGTGGATGCATGTAAAGGTGGGTTTCTGAAGGTTTCCACTGCTGTCTGTTTCCTCTCAGTGCCAGTGAAAGGCGGAGTGAATAACCGTGCCATGAGGGAGATGTTCAGGAGCTATGTGGAGATGCTGGTCAGCACAGCCCTAGACCCAGACATGATCCAAGCTCTTGAGGACACTGACGGTGAGAACTGCACACAGCAAACCCTTCCCCCTTAGAATATTTACTATCTAAGCCTCTTTTACAAATCTACAGACATTTAGGAGGGAGTAACGGAGACAAAAGCTCAGACACAGCCTCTCTAGCCTAACCAGATCTGCCTGCTTGGTAACATTTTCTGCAGCGTAGAGAAACCTGTGCATTTGGGTTGTATTACAGAATGAGCCTCTTTTATCATTGGATGATGCCTGAAACTGAATAGACACCAAAGAGAGACAGCTGCCTGACTTCAGATCAGGCCATCCACTTTGACAAACTGCCCTTAGGATAGCAGGGGAGCGGTTAAAGTATTCTGTAGAGTGCATACTTCAGATCAACCTGTTAATAGTTTTGGAAATTCCAATAAACAAGGTGTGACGGACTGAAGGAAAGCCCCGGGAATAATGATAGATCAGTAGCCAGAAAGAGCCGCTTTGAATCTGCCCTTGGTATTAAAAATGATTGGCAGCTACATGAATGATGATTAATGGAAGTGCCTTTTACCTGATTGGCCACCAGATGAGCTGTACCTCCCCCCAATGAGGAAGATTGACAGCATCCTCAGCGAACAGAAGCGGAGGTTATTAAGGAGAGTCAGCATGAGCTCTCAGCACCAGGTAATCTGCTTCTCTTCTTCTATCCCTGATGACTGCAAGAACAGCTATCTTTATTTTATGTTTCTTTGATTTAAATTTCACCTCTTTCTTTTATTCTGTTAAGAAATAAACAGTCTCCCCGAACTTCTAGTACATAACTGACCCCCCCACCTTTTTTGCCTTTTTGATAAATGTCATCAGGTTTCTGATCTGCATCTGTTTCGTACCCGTTCTTGTCCCCAACAGGAGGTCCTGCATGCCTACCCTCAGATCATTGTAGACCCTCTGGACTCAGGAGTGGTGAGGGTGCGGCTAAGCGGGGATGCTTACAACCGCAAGACCCTCAACAGAGTCAAAAAGACCCTGCCTAAACCACAGGTCGGTGTGTGTGACGGAACACGGGGAGAGCTGGGCGGCATTAGGATCCCTTTGTCACTATTTAAGTGGATTTCAGTTGTATTTGGACGGTCAAAATATTCCCTACCGTTTTTTGCAGTGCCTCACTTGTGTTTGGTTTCTGTGTGATGACAGGGAAAACACTCTGCAGGATGAGGAATAGATGTGAGACAGAAACTACTGCGCTAACAAAAAGTAGTTATTTCTTTGTAATGGGGCTAGTGCGGGTAACAGAGACCATAAAACAACCCCAGCTTCCTCTATAACACCTGCTGCAAGTTTCACTTTTATTTCTGATGATATAACTGTAGGATTGATATTTAGCGTATATATGTATGTGGTTGTTTTTCTCATCGCAGATAATATAATCATACCTTTTAATGTAATTTTCTTCATCTTTTTTAGGACCTTAAACTCTCATCCGACTCATACCGGATCTACAGTCTCTACCACTCCCTGCATCACTATAAATACCACACCTTCTTACAGTGCAAGAAAGAGGTAAGCATGTTCCTCAGATGGGGGTTTCATGTGTCTGACTATGAAAGGCAGGGTTTGTACACGATTGCAGATGAGATTTTTGCCTTTCACACACATTCAAATGAATATACAGAAGTGCGCAGGCTGACCATGCTCATGAGCAATTAATTGAAATCTCAGCATCTCAGTCATTTGTGTCGCCATCCCACTTTTTCAGACCAACACAATTGAGCAGGCGGCCGAGGACCCAGGCCAAGAGGAAGTGGTGCAGCAGTGTATGGCCAACCAGAGCTGGCTGGACACCCTCTTCAGCTCCTTCATCGAGCTGCTCACACTCAGCACCAAAGCCTGAGTTGGCTGCACAGAGGAACGGAGAGATGGAATTAATTAAAGCAAGAGTATTAAAAAACAAAACTAACACGGACAGAGATGGATCCTATTGTACAGCCCCCGACCCTCTTCAAGTCTCTAAGATCTGAGGATGAAATTTTTTTAAGGCTCTTGATGAACACAAGGGGGGTCTGTTCATGTGACCTCAGACACTGGCCTCTGCTCTGTTTTTTTTTTTTTTTCCTTTCTTTTTTCTTTTTTTTTTTTTTTTCCTGTTGTTGATCAATGACTTAAGAAATGTCTTATTCTGTGAAAAGGGGGACCTCACAGGATAAGGGGTCACTGGCAGGTCAAGGAGGAGTTGACCGGCGATGAGATGCGAGTTCGAAGGACAAAGAGGAGGAGCTGTTAACGGCAAAGTCAACGGAGGAGCCACTGACATCTTGTTAACTGTGTGTCATACAGACAGTAGTTCAAAGAGAAACTATTACCGCTTAGTTTTTACATAAATTATTTTTTGAAAAGACTAACATCAGCTGTTGGCTTTTGAAAAGAGTGGAAGAGGGTGAGAATGCTTTTTAAACTGTGTGTAAAGTGTGCCGTGAGCAGCGTGAACATGGACTCCACAGATAGAAACATGAAATGTGTTAAGAAACCCCCTCTCTCATCCTGTGCTATGTGAAGGGCAGCACCAGTCAGCTGTGTGATAATATATAAACACATTTTTATTATTTATATGAGGAGGTTTTTAACTTAAACTCTCACAAGCGCTGGGGAGCTGCCCTAACATTTTAAATACTTTTTGATTTCCACAGGTTCAGTATACAATCGTAACCCACATATCCAAGTTGTCTTCCCCTCTATACAAAAGAACAGAAGTCGAGACAAAAATATTGTATCAAATACAGTGGGTGTAAAAAAAAAAACAAAAAAAAAAAACAAAAAAAAACTAATGAAAAAATAAACAAAAAAAGATGGAAGAAAAGGAAAAAAAGGAGAATGGGAAAATCTATTTGAAACTTAACATTGTTGTGCTTCAGTTCAATCATCAGTCATGCAGGTGCAAAGAAAAAGAAGTGAACTATCCATTTCCCATGTGGGAAGAAGGAGTATAAATAAGTAATATTTAAAGAGGAAATAGTCATTTCATTTTTATCATTTTGATGTTTGTGCATACTATGACTTATTTTGAAAACAATCTAATTTTCCATAAAAAAAGGAAAAAAAGGTGTGTAAATATTGTACAGTTCTTGATGAAATTCTTTGTCCTTCTGTACATTAACTCTCCTGTATTTGAGAAACAAATAAAATCTGCAAAGAACATACGGTGTTCAGTTTCCTTTTGGAGTGTGTGTGTGTGAGATCTGCTGAAACTCCATCTTAGTGAGGAACAGCGGAATTTGGATTAGGTTTTTACAGGTTTTGCTGATTATAATTTTATTAGAGAGTATGGTTGGTTTTAGGGTTTGGATTAAGTCAGGACATGCCTTATTACATTTATGTTTAAGGTTTGAAGTCATGATTTATATCAACAATGGAGGGGAAAAAATGAGTATGTGGTTGTGGCTCAGATCATGGCCTTTGCACTTCAGAAGCTTCTACTTATTCTCCATTTCTTTAGGCAGTCAGCCTTTTCATAAATAATGACAGCAAAATGTAAAATTTTTTGCTGTTAAAATGTACAGAAGTGGAGTTTTACTGCAGTTTAAACAGTGATGTTAAAATTCATTGTTATCTGCTCTATAAACTCAAACTCTCCAACACTCTCCACTATATTTTTCATTGTTAACATTTTGTTTTGGTTTCATTTTCTTTTTATTCATCAGAAGGTGCCAGGTGACTGGGGGGGGATCACAAATGTTTATGATGACATCCATGTCTGATTACTGAGGAAATTACCCTACAGCAGCTAAAGGAGCAGAATTTTTTATTTGTTTTCATTTTAATTTAATTTAGAATATCCATTTTCTATACAAATAATACCTTTTAATGTAATGTAACTTCACTCAGGATCGTCCTTGAACTTTGAGTTCATTTTTTGTCCTTTTAGAGGACCGGTTCTGGGCCCCTGCTGTGCGGAGTGCTGACCCGCAGATGGACCCCTCCTAGCGGCTTCAGCTGGCATCGAGCCCCGCTGACGTCACATCTGGAAAACGAAACTGAACCTTGGAGTTTCCCGAGAAAGCTTGTGCATTTGGACCACAGGCAGCATATAAGTGAAGGTGAGCGTACGGCGATCCCATACATAGACGGAGACGACCGAGACGGAACCTGTCCTGCTCCAGATTCGTCACGTCTGGTCCTTGAACGCACCATCCTTCCCTGACCGGAATCTCAGGTAGGACACTTTAGACAGACGCGCTCATACATCCATTTAAAGCCTTTCTAGCAGCAATACCGTTGGAAAATCGGCTTGCAACATAAAACTGCATGGTTACGAGTATCAGAATTACCGTGCATAACCTTTAGAAGTCATCTGCTTTAGCTATACGAGATTCGTGTATCTCATAAGTTTCACTTTATGCGACTTCCTGTTATTAATATGAATCTAATAACATAAGAAAACTGTCATACACCTATAATAACTTATAATCTGTCGTACAGTATTATAAATAGGTACATGCTTCATGTTTAAATATGTACCATTGCAATGCTCTATAGTATTTATCAGTACAAATTTATTTATTTTTATATTTTGAGTTTTCTGTCCACATATTCTAGTTTTCCTCTCACAGTTTATTTACATACAGTATATGTGATTCTCACGTGTTGCTCTAAGGTTTAGACGACTAGAAATGTCACTTTTCTTTTAGGGAAGGGATGAAAGCATGAATCTCGCAGTAGGACTTGTAAAATAACAAAGTCGGTGTTTATTCATTGATTTATTACATTTCAATTAAAATAAGACTGGCTCTTTAACCTAAATTTTTGTATTTTTGCGCCCTCTTCAGGCCAAACATGTCCCTTTAACATGAAACTGTAAAGTAATCATCTTTATGTTGGTTCTTTTATTTATTAATGACAATAAGAATTTTGATCATTTTATAATGCATTTTTCATGTCCCAACAGTAACATCTACAAACTCTAAGGCATAACTATGTGATATGAACTGATCAGACCACAACATAGACCACAGTCAATAGGAGAAAATATCATGACAATGAAGTACTCCCTGCTAACTTTTTTTTTTTTTGTCTATTGTAGAAATGGCTCAATCCAGACCTCTCCTCATTCCGTGGCTGCGGTCAAAGCTTGACGGTGGCCACTACCCTGGCGTCAACTGGATAAACCCTGAGCGGACTGAGTTCTGCATCCCATGGAAACACGCTTTGAGGCAAGACTCCACCAACACAGACGTCCTTATCTTCAAGGTACTAGAAGAACTGACGCAGCTGTAAGTGCATCACAAATGTCTGTATGTGCAAATAGATTCATTCAGTCTGTCCTCGCTGCGTTCCTTCGCTACAGGCCTGGGCGGAAGTCACTGGCAATGGCCGGGCTCAGGGAGACCCCTCAGTCTGGAAGAGGAACTTCCGCAGCGCCCTCAGAGCCAAAGGGTTCAAAATGATCACTGACAACAAGAATGATACTGCCAATCCTCACAAAGTGTTTCGCTGGCCAGATGAGTCGGGGTCAGGAGGTGAGGGTTGCACAATCTGGTCTTTTGTTGCACAGAAATGGAAAGCTATTCTCGGTTTGAGCACCTACAGGCTGAGATGTTGCTATGGAATTATGTTGTCATCCAGCATTCAGCATCTCTCATCTTAGATTTTAATAGGCTTCAACTGGTGTGTACATTGCAAACCTCTTTGTAAGTAATGATGATTGTTACATTAAATCATGTCTTTTACCCACAAAACTCCGCATTACGGCATTTTCTACCACTTGAATGTAAAACAGACATTTCTCCCTTCCTTCCAAAATCCACATTTGTTCATGCAATAGTGTTATCTTCATGCATTTTAACTCTAATCCCTGACAGAAGGCAGTCTGTGATGCTGAATGCTTCATTTATGACACGATTGGTCTTCAATCTCTCATTCCTGCAAATGTTCTGCATTTGAACACAATAATGTAAAACAGCGAAGTGTACAGTACATGGATACGTCTCATTTCTGCTTACATGTTTGAATTTGAGATGACAGACTACCTTTTCATTTGTGTGGACTAAAACACCACTGATCCCTGTGTCACCTTATCGTCACGTACCACCCGTCTTTCAAATGAGGCAGGTGGCACATATTTACGACTAGATTTCTGCTTCTGTGTTAGGATTTGATCAGATTAATATGCAAGTGTGCAACAGACAAATCAAGACCGTTTTTGAAGACGTGCAGAGCAGAGTAAAAGATAGAAATGTCTGACATAGCACATATTAACCATGAGTTTTGGTTTCACTTTCAAAAGCAAACCCCAAGGACCAAAATGATCCTGATTTGTTTGAGGATTACCCTCTTCCTGTACAAGAAGTAAGTGATTTGGTCTGTTTGTTTTACCTGTACAAACAAAGGAAGCAACATGTAAATGCTGTGCATTGGTGTAATTCATTTGTATATTTTTCATATCGTACCTCCAGGTTGTCCCATGCCTCTATCTTCCTGAAGACAGTCTATTTCCTCCCGGTATGATTTTATCTTACCAGGTTAAAATCGTTTAAAAAAAATAAATAGAAAAAACAGTAAATATGGTATAATGCACAGATATATGCAACAACGTATCGTATATCTTGTAGTGATGAGTAAACCTGTAAACCAACTGGTGTCTGAATTCACCATACAGAGGAAAATTTACATAACATTTTTAGGAATTCCACCCTGATATTTGCTATATTATTTCCCCACAGATGCTGCTCCTAAACAGGATATTCTTGAGGAGTGTCTAAAAGGACTGAACATTGGCCCTGAAGCAGGTAGATTAGATACCAGCTCTGCTGCTGCTGCTTCTCCTCTCTGTGTGCTGCAGTATGAGCAGAAACACTCAGTATCCAAGGTACTTTCCTAGAAACACTTTCTCCAACTTTTCCACAGAGGGCATGGCAGGCTTTGAGCCTCCTCCTGAGCAACAGCAGCTACAAAATCAGGCTGTGATTGGTGGACATGCGTTGCGTGGGCAACAGCAGTATCCAGTGCCGTTTGAGGGAGCAGTCGGT
The DNA here is from genome assembly GCA_037367365.1 of Apogon talboti. Lineage (NCBI taxonomy): Eukaryota > Metazoa > Chordata > Actinopteri > Kurtiformes > Apogonidae > Apogon > Apogon talboti. Next base: position 10,406,234 of record JAPQRQ010000012.1, read on the forward strand.
GAAGCTGGGTTGCCTGAGCAACCAGCACATCCAATGGAGGGAGCTGTGGGAGGGGCCTACGGTGATCACGCAGAGCAGTTTCTACATACTATGAACAAGACCAATGATGGAGATCATTTCAGTAAGTTGATGTTTCTGTAATAAACCAGTCAAACAACAATGTCCTATTATATCATATTGACAACACTGTGGCGTCATATCATGATATCAGTAATGATGTGTAACTTTTGTTCTTTTGAATTCTTAGAGACTCAGTTCAAGGTAATTGTGTACTACAGAGGGGTGAAGGTGTCAGAGCAGTTGGTTCAGAATGAATCAGGGGTCCGCTTAGTCTACAGGTGAGCTCAAGACCAAGCTTTAATTAAAGGTTCTATGTGTAACATTTAGGGGGATGTAACTGCAAAGATAGAATATTCATATATCATAATATTCATGATTATGGTCATTTGACTGCACAGTCACCTAAAAATATGAACAACAACATTTTTGTTACCTTAGAGCCTTATGAGCCTCATGATTAGGCCAACATATTTCTGTAGTCACTATGAATTACATTTTTCTTTTTCATTTTAAAGCAGGTGGCAGTGCAGCCTTAAGGTCCATTACTCTCACTGATTATGTTAGAATGATGACTAAATTAATACTTATCACATAAAGACCCAGCGCTACTTTTGTGGCCATTCCCAATTTAAATTGTCTGACCGTTTATTCTTTCATAAGTGATTTATCACCATTTTTTATGTTATCTTCTGTATGTTGTATTTTTCATTGAAAATCAAGTGTTTTCCTGTATTTAATTTGCTGATCATGTGAATATTCATGAAAGCTCAGATTAAAATTGAAGGTTATTACATCAAAAAAGGAAAAACTGAAGAAAAAGTGACTTTTTCAGCTCTCAAGATATCATTAAGTATACGTAAAAATAAGTATTTACAACCACTGTCATTTGTCAAACTACATGTTTTTACTGGTGTATCAATTTCCACGTTCAGTATGGAGCCTCTGAACGTCCAAATGGGTCATATAGACATTATGACTGTATTTTACCTGAATTATTTCAACGTATTGATAGGTTTAATGGTTCATTTTCCATTAAACATTTCAGATCAGTAGATGATTTTGGTTGCCAGTGGCTTTTAAAAGATTAAACCAAAAAATCTACACTAAACAGCCAAAACATTGGCTCCAGAAAGGATTTTACTTTTTAGCAGCCACCCTAGGGGAGGGTAAGAGGAAGGGTATTCAGTTTGTTAAAATCTGCACTAAGCATCACACACACTGAACCTGTAAGAAAAACATGTTGACTGTGCAATTGTCAGTCATGTAACTATACAAAGCATCTAAAATTAAATAAAATTAATGTATTCTGTTGACTTCTCGTTAGGCCTGAACTCAGGGGGCCAGTTTTGGACCAGGACTCAGGCCTGTCCCTGATCTCTCTGCCGACACCTGGAGCCATGCACGATCAAACCCAAGCCAATCTGACCCAACGCATCCTGGACAAGCTGGAGGGTTTGGATGTCGGGGTATCGGGCCACGTGGTGTACGGCCAGCGACACGGCGACAGCAAAATTTTTTGGAGCCTGTCCAAGTTCGACCAGAGCAAACAGCCTCAAGAAGTCTCTAAACTACAACCACAAACACTTTTCTTGTTCAGAGAGTTTATACAAGGTGGGTGAACAGTCTGAAGCTGAGGTTTTCATTTTACATTTGTTGTAGCAGTGCAGTATATTACATTTTGGCTTTATATAATGATACATTGATTGATTGTCCCATCACTCCAGGAGTATTGGATTTTATCAGTGGGAAAGACAGCCCCCCCTGCTCGCTGTTCTTCTGTCTCGGGGAGAAGTGGCCTGACCCAGACAACAAACCTTGGGTGAAGAAGCTCATCACAGTGGAGGTGAAAGAGGCCCTATATTATTAAATTGCAAAGGCAGTTTTGTGTCCTGGCAGATCTTGAAGTGGTGTTTTAGCCAGAGAGTGTTTCGGTACTTCACACACCTCTATTGAATTTCACAAGCGATAAACCCTCTCAAAAATTGCCCCCTCAAAGACGCAAGCAACACTTTTCTAAAGGCAATTTTGTCTCAGTATTGACTAAGACTACTCAGAGGAACAAAATCTAGAGTCTGGTAGTGACTGCAGATCCTGCACGTGTCTGCTCCATAGCCTATATAGAGGTGTTTATGCAGAGAGATAAAGAGATCACACTAGACTGCTACACAGCTAGAGACCCAAAGAGTAATTAGTTGTCTTCCTTGGACTCAAAACTACAAAAGCAGCCATTAATTTAGTGCTATAATTTAATCTACTAGCATCATCATTTTGACTGACTCCTCTCCATCAAAATAGAGTTTATAAAATGTAATATTAGGAATTCACAACAGTTTAAGGGACTTAAAGACAATTAAAAAAGTTAGTGTATTAAAATAGCTATTTATGAAATATAAGATTCTTTTTATTTCCCCATTTCTTTCTATCTATCTATCTATCTATCTATCTATCTATCTATCTATCTATCTATCTATCTATCTATCTATCTATC
>JAPQRQ010000012.1:10501415-10515547 GCA_037367365.1 Apogon talboti
CTGATCGGTGTAACATAAGAGGAAAGATGTCAAATAACTCAATGTCCACCCCCTCCAGGTCGGGTCAGATAGCGAAACTGGCCAACCTGAAGCCTGGAAGAAGTTGACCGCCTACCTGCGAAACATTACATTGAAAGGTATGGATGAGTTTTTACTTGGGTAATATTTTGAAGTCAGCAGCTTGTCGCCTGCAGTCCTTGTGAAGTTACGGTTCTTTCCTCAGACCAGACCGTTACAATTACCTCTGACATTACTCTGGATCAGCTCCTGTCTGGTGTGGATCGGACAAAGTATTACCGCTACCTTGGCTCGTTAACCACACCAACCTGCAACGAGGCGGTGGTTTGGACTGTTTTCAAGGAACCTCTGAAAGTCTCCAAAGATCTTGTAAGTTACTGTACCTTGTGCCTTCAAGAAGAATGTGCACGCTACTAACTGGCTTCAATGTCTCGTCTCCAGATTGACCTCTTCGGCACAACTGTGCACGTCAACACAACCGCCAGCTCGCCTCTTATGGTCGACGTCTACAGAGGGATCCAACAAACTCTGAAGGTCATGACACAGTCAGAGGTAGCCACCACACCTGCAGGATCTGGTTCTACCTTCAAACCCAGCTACATTCTGGGGATTCTCACCCTGATTCTTGCACTTGGGAGGAATTAGCGGCACAAAAAGGGGATAATCCTGACACTGTTGTGGTTTCTCATCACCTCATGAAGCCGGTAAACTCACAGTCGGTGCAGGTATTGCTTAGGTTCACCATTGCTCACCTTTTCCTCTTTTGATCATTTTATTTTTTTCCACTGTGACTGTTTTTATCTTTTTTTTTTTTTTTTTTTTTGGACACACCTACACTCAGGGGCCTAAGTGAATATATTCACTTGCATGTAATTTTATTGACTAGTTGTATAATATGCACTTAAAAAAATGATGGACATCACTGATTAGAATTTGACTGATAGTATTTATTTTCTTATTTACACATTTGTCAGAAGCTTAAAATGTAATCAGTTAATATGAAGAGTTGCGGCAGAGCTTAGACTTTTATTAAAATTGTGTGTATTTTTTGGGACAAATGCAATTGGAGCCACTATAATGTACTGCCCTTAAACCCAGGTAGGTGGGTCCTATCGGGCCTAAAAATAAGACGACCCACTCAGGAACTAAAGCTGTATTTTCATCTCCTGCCCTATTGCTGTTGTGTTGTACCTCATGTATTTGTTTGTCATTTTCATGTGATGATGATGATGAAGGTGAAGTACAAAGCTGTGAAGACTTGGTACCGGAAGAACGTAAAAAACGGCTCTCCTAATGAAGTGTAGTCACATGAAAAAACTGAACACTGGAAATGAAATCTGTGCTGCTGCTTTGTTTGGTGCGACGAAAGACTGAGGTGCCACTCAGTTAAATGAACACCTATTTATCTACGCAATTTATACCTTGAGCCTTGTATTGCACTACTTGAACTTATAACTGTGAACATGAATATCTCTAAATTAAAATATGATATCTAAAACTTTAAATTTCTTCTATTTTTTTTATTTATTTTTTTGTCTTTATTTCTCAACACAGACCAAAAATAGTTAAACAGACTGTTGTGGATACTCCTGTGTTTATGGACTACCATTGTGAAACCGCATCAGATTTCATCCCCGTCGTTGCACTTTGAGTAAACTTGAGCCGACACTACAGCGGCGGCTTTAGAGAACTTGATGTACAGTATAATTTACAAACCATCGCCTGCCAAAAGCCTACTTACCAAAGAGGGTGTGCGTTTCAGTGACCTTACTTCCTTATAACTGACGGATGCGTTTGTTCCTCATTGTGCTTTTTGATAGTACAAAAATACACCGTCACCACATCTTGTCTAAACACTCCTACACTTATGATGTTGAATAAATATTAACTAAATACAGCTTTTGTCAATAACTTTTAATGGACTTTGAAAGATTTAATAATTAACTCGGGGTATTATCAGTGACACCTCCTGAGAAGATAAAGGCCTCTTTGATGTTAGCCCCTTTTCCACTGTAGAGACTTTAACTTTACCTGGGAATTAAAAAAAAAAAAAAAGTGAGAAATGTTTCTACCTGGGTAAAAAAAAAACAAACTTGCCTTTGACTCTAAACTCTAGTAGGCGGGTTCTCAAGGGTGATGAAGAACACTGGTGGTGTTTATTCTGTTTATACACACTCCACTTTATTTGTGTTTTGATCATTTGTACTTTTGGGTGTATTCAGCTCACTCCTGCAGGTGCATTGCAATAATCTGTCTCTGGGTAATTAGACAAATACGCTCAAAAGTAATTCAGTGGGACTTGGAGTCAATGATTTGAATAAATTTCTTTTACCCAGGTAAATAACAGTGTCCTGGAATGTTGGTGGAAAAGAGGCTAATGTCAACTTGAGTTCAACATAAAAATAAAAATTTGCGAAGTTATTTAATCAGCAGTGATTAAAAAAATAAAGGATTTCACCAAAGTGCATCTGTAAAGGTAAAAATATTCAATAGAATCCCATCAGCAACTTAAAATAAATAATAAAAAAAAAAGCTATTGTTGCATGAGTGCATTTAAGATAAGTGCCAAACAAATAAACCAAAGGGTTAAATAAAAATGCAGAAAATAAAGCTGTAATCCCATCCTCACACACTTCAAGCCAGTTCCAGACTCAGACTAAGCATCAGAGCGCACATCAGGAGGAACCGGCCGCTCTTCACAAACCCACATGAATCCTTTAAGGAGCAGGTGCAGTCGCCGGGCTTTCTGGGATTCCTCGGAGCCGTGGTGGATTCAGGAGCAGGACATCTGAGCCAGTCCACAGCGATGGACTTAGGAGTGGCCTCCTCCAGGTCCAGGCCTCCTCTCTTCAGCACCCAGTAGAGGTTGTCCTTGAAGAAGTAGGTGTCACCTGAAGACCAGCAGCAGCACTGTTATTATCAAATCTATTTTTTTTAATCGATTTATTCTTCAACTTTACATTAGTTTCTTTGCTACATCTATAGAGGAGCATTTCACCATTTATTTTACACATTTTCTCAGTGCATTTGTTACTTGTTTTCTGAATCGTCTGATCAGTTTATCAGTGATATATTACTAGATATTAAATCACAAGCCTGAAGTCTGAATGATTAGAACATTTAATATCTGATACATTATTCTGACAGTTCTTTTAATGCATTTATATGTATGTTTTTATTTTACTGTTTTATTCTTATTTAACAGGTTTTATTTTTTTAACCCACGCCCAGTACGCTATGTCTTAATGGTGTTTTTAATGATTTGTTTTTACTTTTATTCTGTGTATTCAGGGACTCCATAAAGGGGAGAAAAGTGATGATTCTAACGGCTGGACAAAGGCCCTAGAAAATAGTAGTTTATTAGTAATTTTTGTCTGAAATTATTAACCTATCACCATAAAAGAATGTTTGCTGCACAAAGTACTAATAAACTTTGGTTTCTTTGCATTAGTTTTGCTTTATATTTGGCAGAAAAGAGTAAAATCCAGTCAGAAATGTATTATTCTACAGTATTATAGTACATTATTATTATATTCCACATGATGATCCATAGATAAAGCAAAATCAACCTATATACTAATTGGACGCTGGACAGTTTTAGTCATGATGTTATTCTAAGGGGGGATATATTATGAAATGTACCAGTGGATGAAGAGAAAAAGTGATATTTACTCACATCCAAAAAGTAAAACTGTATTTCATTTGTATATAAATGTAAACAAAAATTTTAATCCTGTTATTAAAAAATATTAAAATGTAAAAGATGGCCTGCACCTTTATCGTATGTATTTATTTATGTGTTTTGTTTTGTCAAAACTATGGTGGATGCTATGACTTGAAGACTGCAAACCAGGTTCTTTCTTCCTTTTTTTTTAAAAATTGCATTTCTGTAGTGTTTTTCTTATTTGTAGTTGGAAATATCTGTATCACCCAATCAAAGAATGATCCAAAAGGATAAACGCAGTGTTTAAAAAAAAAAAAAAGAAGCAATAACATCATACAAATTACCCACATAAAGTAATATTAGATATTTATTAAATCTGTATTTTTGCTGCAAATGCAATTTACATGCATTAATTAAATCTATGTTTCTGTCATGGTTAATTCCTTAAGAATGTATTTTTGTGTGTTTTCTTATGGAATTTTTTGTCTTTTTTTTTAATTAGAACATCTATCCCCTTTACTTTCATAGAAGAGTGTCTCATTAATGGTTTAAGATTGTCTTAAATGTGATAAAAGTGAAAAGGGTGAAATGAAAAGATTTTGGTGGCGACAGGTCAGAAATAAGTGTTTCTGTGACCTTGTAAATTCTATTTTAGCCATAACTGCTACTAATTAAAAGAACAGAATATAACACATGGGATAGTCCAATTCATTTATTCATACTCATGTTTCTTTTACCTTATTTTTTTGTCATATTTATTTTCTTTTTTTAATTCATAGTACAAACTAAGAAAAAGTCTCTTCCTGTGTATTTCTTAGCAAAACAAAAATGATTAAATACTTATGTCTTTATTTATTCTTCTTTTGGTTTTGTCCTTCGATTCTTTCCTTTATGTTTTGGTTATTTATTTTTCTTTTTCAAAAAGTATAATGTAAACTAAGAATTAATATTCTATTCGTATACAGATTTTTTTGTATTTTCTTATTTCTCTTATTTTCCTTCTTTCTTTTTTTATGTTATTTTGTTTTTAACATGAACTGAAAAAAAACAAACACTGATTTTTCCTTTAAATTTTCTTTTTTTTCTTTTTCTTTGTTTTTACTGCTCACTTGTTTTTTCTTTTTAAAATTTATAATGTAAATTAAAATTTATTATTCAGATTTTTTTCTTTTTTGTTGTTTTTTGGTCTTATTTTCTTTTTATAGTTTTAAACGTGAACACAAAAAAATAAAGTTTCTTCCTTGTACTTTCTCTCTGCAAAACGATAAATAAATATGTGTTGACTAGTTTCTGCCTTGACGGTACCATTTCCTTTCATCAGACTGATAGTTACAGTCAGACGGTTGATTTACGTTCTTTAAAACTTCTAATCTCGACACTGATCTTTTTTATTTTCACATCACTGACAACACATTCGTCAGATACGCGTTTCTGATGCCAGTTCCCTGAGATAACCTTCTCCACGGTCTTGTTTACCCGTCTACTCATGACATCGGCATGTTTCTGATCTTAATCTCACCTTCTCCCCAGCTGATGACGTCATCCATGTCAGAGGGCACACCTTTCCACAGACTGTTGTCTCGTGGGTAATCGGGATCCAGCTGCCGTGTCACCTGTCGGTCTCTGCGGCTCTCGTCAAACCTCCAGTACTCCCCTCCGCTGAACAGGTAGGTCTTACCGTTGTGGTCCCAGATGAAGGCGGCGTCCACGCGGCCCACCGGGGCCCCGCTCTTTGAGGTCATGCCCCAGTCGGACAGGGGCCGTGGGTAACCGCTCATGGCCACTGTGTCCTTGAACATCCAGTACTGAGACCCTGGAGAAAGAGGAATGAGAATGGAATGTCACTACTAGGCTGAAGTAGGGCTTATTTTTAAGGCTTTTTTTTTTACTTTTACCCAAACATTTCAGCGTATATATCTAAATCTGTAAAATTAAAATTGCTACTTTAGCTTTAATCTATCTAAGTCGAACTGACATTATTTTTATTTTGCATCATTGTTCTGTTTCCCAACATAAAGACTGAACTGAACTTTGACGCATAAGGTAAAAACACATAAAACAGGATTCGCACACATTTTTCAAGGTCAAATTCAAGCACTTTTCAAGCACTTTTAAGGGTCATTTTTAAAGTTTTCCAGCACAGCACCTTATCACTGGGGTAAAATACATGTCTACAGGAATATATATACTCATGATTATTTTTTTCATTTTTTATCACATTGATGTACATTGTATCTATATCATAAAAGCCAAGTGGCCTCTGTGTGTGTGTCCTGGGATTCATACAAAATCTGGAAAGAGCTGATTGCTGCAGTTTAGCATACTTATGTATTTTTGGTCAAGGAACAGACTAGAGAAAACAGCAAGTTGATAGGACCAATATTTTGGAATATATTAGTAATGTTGGAATGTAATAGCCTTACAATCACGTTGCTATGGCCAGAACGCTTTGGTGGTGACTGCTGGACAAATGCAGTACAGCATGCACGAACACACAACAGCATAAAGATGACCACATCTAGAACCCGTGGATCCCCAGGGGTCAACACGCTTTATACTATAAACATCTAAAATTCTGTTTCATAAAAGTAAAAAGTTTAGAAGTTAAAGAACAACACAAAGTTTTATCCACAAAAAAATGGAAGCCACTTGGCGTTCTTCAGACACACTCGCACCGAGCCAAACCTGGAGTCGACCTGAGAGCCCCTAGTAATTTTCTTTTTTGATATAAAATTTTATTTTTCAAAAAGTATCACCTCTCTGTGAGTAGATTTGGCTTAGCATCTAACCTGGAAGAGTTAATATTAAAAATAAATAAATAAGCCACATCACAGAGTTACAATTGAAAGCACTTAAACTAAAATTCAAGCACTTTTCAGACCTTGAAAACACAACATTGAAATTCAAGCATTTTCAAGGATTTCAAGTACAAACCCTGATAAAAAGATGATCCTTCAGTGTATCTATCTGTGCATATAACAAGATGAGACAAACCAGTGAAGAGATACTGTCAACGGAGAGAAAACATAGACCCTATTATACATGAGTGGAAAAAAGTTTTCAGTCACCCTTAAATATCTTTTTTGTGGCTGCACCAAATAGACACAAACAAATGCAAATTAATTCTTTTTGTTTCCTGTTAATTAGAAAAACTAACTGAACTAAATTCCTGACATTTTCGACATGTCATGCCCTGGAAGTGTGTCATTATCTGATGCATCATCCAGTTTCGGCTTTGATGGAACAGAGCATGAGGGTTTGGCAGAGTTCAACGACTTTAGAGGGATTCTTAATAAAATATATTACAAATGCATGGGGTGTCCAAAAACTTCTTCCCATTACTGCAGTTGGACTCGCTTTCCTGATAAGTCAGCTTACACCGTCATGTGACAAACATTTCTTCAGCAAACCCACATTATCTTATATTTTATATGCGGTGCAAGTATTCTTTGATTAAAATAATTTTTTTTCTCCAAAGTTTTTTGAATTGAATTTTTATATTGTAACAATCATATCCGAACAATTGAATGTATATAATATTTATTATATAACCCCAACCCTGATGCACCTCATACTCCAACCAAAATATATAAACTCACACATTGAAAATAAATAAAATAAAATAATGTGAAATAAAATAAAATTGAATTAAATTAACTAATAACGACAATATATTTTTTTTCTTTTCTTTTTCTTTTTTTTCTTTGTCTGTGTGTCTGTCTGTCATCTTTGGTCGTGTCATTGTGAGTTGATGATATTGTCTTGCTTTGTAAGTATGTAACTGTATTCATTCATTCATTCATTCATCTTCTGAACCTGCTTTATCCTCACTAGGGTCACGGGGGTCGCTGGAGCCTGTAACTGTATTGTTCTTTAAAAAAATCTAAAATAAAATATATTTTAAAAAATAAATAAATAATGAATAAAAATCCTTAGTCACACTGAGAAGTTTTTCGTGTCCATCTTTTCAATATATGATAAGACAGGCTGCTAAAATACATTTTTGCAGTACTTTAGTTTACCTCCCATCATTTTATTTGCTATTTGGGCAGATGTATAGTAATTACATGAAAGCCTACCAGGGGATCAAAGTTGGAAAGTCTTGTCCTTTGGTTACAGTGATTACAGAAATGATCTGTACATATTTCTGCAGTTACAGTCACTCCCCTTTTCAGGTATAATTACTGTTTTGGCCTGTTCAGAATGAGGTCAAAACACAGTTCATCCAAAATACTGTGTTTGTTTTTTTTTTTTTTAGGTGGAACTGAAATCCTTCTGCTGTATTCTAGCTGCATTTACTCTGAAACAGTACATTTGATCATGATTCTGACACTTCTACACCCATCTCACAGGTGTTCCCTTTCTTTTGAACCCAGATTTATTGAGGAAAAACATTGTTGATGAAATATATACGCATTCATTTTAAGCTGGTAGGAACAGGTTCAGAGGTGTTAGATTATGGTTGAAACGCAGACAAAGCTGTTCTCAATATGATAGTTTGTCATAGACTGTGGTATTTTTATTACCTGTGTGTTCTTGGTTTAATTCTTCCCATACAAACCTCCAGTGGACAGGTGCAGGACAGCATGTAACACACACTTAATACAGCGCATCCAGTACTTATTCATATCATATGTTGTTATATCCATGGTAAATAAATAAATAAATCTAAATTGAATTCCTCTGTAAATATAGCTGGTGAATATATGTGTTTACAGAGCAGGAATACTAAATAAAACAGCTGTGTGTACCTTTGCATGTGAGTGGTGAAGTTATTAAGTTGAGTAAACAATGCTGTGTTATTGATGTCTTTTAATTCTCTTTTTTGTATAGTTCGTTTTGTCTTGTTCTCAGTCATTACAGACACAGCTGTGTCCGTGCATCTTTCAATATTTCAGTTCCGTTACATCCTGTTAATGTTAACCCATAAAGACCCAGTGCTACTTTTATGGCAGTTCCCAGATGAATTTTTCTCTTTATTCAACCTTTCTTAAGTGATTTATTACCATTTATTATAATATTATCCTCTATATTTTGCATTTTCCACTGTACATCATGTATTTTACTATATGCGATTTCCTATATTTGATTTAGATGTTCATGAAAATCAGAGTTAATTCAAAGGGTATTGTATCATGACAGAAAAAACTGAAGAAAAAGTGAGTTTTGCAGCAAATCTATTATTAACTGAACATAAACCACGCGTCTCCATCCTCTGTCATTGATCAAATTTCATGGGTTTTACTGGTGAATCAATGTTGTAGAAGATGACGGTGTTTCCATGGTAACTACAGAGCCTCTGAACGTCCAAATGGATGACCATGAACAGATGACAAACTGCAGCTTTGGAAATAATTGTGACATGGTGATTTAACAAAACCAAAACCACCGTTGTTAATTCATTATTTCAGCTCAAATTGCTCCAGTCTTGACTTTTTCTTGAATGTGTTACAGGCCAGAATGAGAGGAACATGAACAGTGTTGGGTTCATACAGTGTACAATGACACACAGGTCATAGTGCATTTAATATTTGACAGCTGTCATTTTGAAATTGCATTTTTTAGATTGTTTTTCTTAGTTTGGGAGTGGAAATCTATGGATCATCCAATTAACAAATGGTCAAAAAGGAGGAAGGTCTTATCTACGTTACAAAAGCAATAACATCAGTTATTAGTTACCAGTTTTTACCTTCAGTCCTCTGGTGGAGCTCAAATCTAAAAAGCTTTAGACTCATTTTTATGTCATATTAATATGTCCATTCATTTTATCCTTTTACTGTTGTTTATTGTCCTTATTTACTAGTGATTATAGTTACATTTACTTACTTTTACTCAGTCATCTACTACTATTTTTATTTATTTATTTATTTTTTTATTTAACTTCTTTTACTCTTGTGATACCGGCTCTTTTTCATTTTCTGATTTTGTCCTTGTCTTTAATTTTCATGTTTTTAGTGTTTTGTTCCTCTTTTCTCATTATTTATTGCTACGGTTATGTTCCATTTTGGTTTGTATCACTTCTCTTTTTTGTGTCAGCTTCATTTTGTTACAGTTTGGCCTAAAGGTGGCGCTGTTTGCACTCGTCTTCATTAAATTATCTGAGCCTCCTGTTTTTACTTTGTCTTCTCTGAATGAATAAAACACTTCTTTTATTTTGTGTGTGTATTATGTCTGTTTTATTTGTAGTTAGATTAGTCTTTGTGGTTTATTAATGCGGGTTTCAGTGGGTGTAAATGATTTTTCAGTAGAATTTGTATGGAGGAAGAAAACTTTAGAGTCAGAAGGTAATTTATCCCTTGTTCATTGAGGGTTTAAAGGAGAATTTTAAGCTACATTATGTCTCATCTCTAATTTGCTGAGTAATTGTTTTGTGTCATTTAGAAATGTAAATGCAGTAAAATTAATATGTTGTCTTGTCTTTATTTCTATTTGAGTCAGAAGTACATCCCCTTCAGCCACTTCTGGTATTAAAAATTAAATTGGATCATTGGTATCAAATATCCAATTGTGCAAATTATAGTGAATATAGTTTCCAAAATCCATTGCTCAACATACAGGCCACTTATTTTTGCTTCTGTTTTTTGTTTTATTATTATTTCTATGACGTAGCTCATTGTAAACGTCATGTTCACACCTCTCACCCTGACTATAAATGACTTCAGCCAAAATTAGATCCAAACCGCAGCTACGAGGGGTGTATTTTTCTTACCACTGAAGAAGATGATGGTGCTGTCGCTCTTCCTCTCGTACACGGCGTCGATCTTGATTGATCCCGAGGGAAGGCCGATCCAGAAGTTTCTGACCAGAGCTGGATTGAGGGAGATCAGCGAGCCGTCCCGTTTCGTCCTCCAGAAGTGCATGCCTTTCAAGTAAAATATATGGCTTTTAATGTTAAAGGGAGTGTGACGTTTGGGGCTTATAAATGAAAAGTGTGAATATTCTGTTTCTGTTCTTTACCCTTAAAAAAGAAGACTTCTCCTCTGATGTTAGCCACTGCGTCAAAGCCTCCCTGACATCGACCGTTGAAAGGTGGGTCAGGCCTGAACCAGAAAAAAAAAGGTTTTCTCAAATTTGCTTAAAAAGGTGCAGTTTGATAAATGTCCACAAGATGGTGCAATAGAGCCAACAAAGTCACACTATTGATCAGAAGTGTTTTATCTCCATCTACTGTAAAATTCAATGCATTGATGCAACACTTATAGAGCATAGCTGCAAATACTAAGTGTTTTTTTTTTTTCCAGTGGATGGATGCTACAGTATTTTTTTTACTCTGATGTTTCCTCTGTTTTAACTCACATCTGTGTCGGTCTCGGAGGAGGGGGACTGGGCAGGCGTGGGAGATCAGGATCAACACCGCCACTTGGCCTGCCATCCTTCACACCTAGAAGAAAATATAGTGACAGGACACAAAGTTGAAGAGGTGATGAAAGCTGATGACAGCACCAGAAGAAGAAAGCAACCCACATTCTTCTGAGCAGCCAGGGGAGTCTGAAACAGGATGCACACATTGTCTTAAAAAAGACATGAGAGGAAGCAGTTCGGTGAAATAACCGATGTGAACAGCTATAAAAAAAATAATAATAGGAGGATGGAAATGAGATGCTCACCTGCCAAATGACACAGATGCCTATTTTAACTACACAATAAAAAAAGAATTACCTCAAATAAATAAACAAATGTAAGCTTCTATTAATAAAATACACTATAGCTAGATTTAAAATGAGTAAATATGAAATAAATGTATTTAAATCATTTATTTACTGAATGTGAACCAATGGAGTAGACTTTAATGTGGGAAATTAAATGGAAATTATTTTATTTTACTCATTTTAATGTAATTGGTTTAAAAGATTTACATTTTTCCTCCAATTTTGCATTTGTTTATGTAAGATCATTTCACTAAAGTTGACTGTCTACACTGGATGATTCTTTAAAAACTAAAAATTAACTGTACTTTTAGTTGTTTTTTTTGTAAAAAATGAATAACATTAAATAGAATTGCCTTGCTGCTATGCAAAACTGAATGGGATTGAACTGAATTATTGTATACTGTACATTATTACATTACTAAATTGTTTTTTCTTTCTTCGGTTTTATATTTTGCTTTTATGTAAAGTGTATTACTATATTACTATAAAAATTTCCATACAAATAAAAGGTATCATCAGTGTTGATTTTATTTATTGTTTTCGTCTGTTTTGGAGTTATAGTAAAGGTAAAATTATCCAAGGGATTGGATTTTTATGAAACATTAAATTCATCTAACTAAATCTAACAGTTGAGAGCACATTTGATTAACCCATAAAGACCCAGTGCTACTTTTGTGTCAGTTCCCAAAACATTTTTTCTCAATATTTAACCTTTCTTAAGTGATTTATTACCATTTATGCTAATATTATCCTATATAGTTTGACTTTTTCACTGTAAATCATTTATTTTAGATGTTCATAAAAATTCTGAGTTAATTCAAAGACTATTATATCAAAATACAGAAAACTGAAGAAAAAGTGACTTTTGCAGCAAATATATCATTGACTCAACATAAACCCAGTGTGTCCATCCACTGCCATTGATCCAACTCCATGGGTTTTACTGGTGAATCAAAGTTGTAGAAAATGACGGTGTTTCCATGGTGACTACGGAGCCTCTGAACATCCAAATGGGTCATATCTTATGACCATGAAAAGATGATAAACTGTATTTTACACCAATTATTTACATGTATTAATAGGATGATTGGATTAACAGGTATTATACAGTTAATATCAGTAGATGGTTTAGGTCGCCAGTGGAGGTTTGGGTCTTTATGGGTTAACCTTTTCATAATAATAAATCTACTCAATAAAATAATCACTTGGTAAAATAATTAATGACCATATGTTTCACAGTACAGCCTGGTCAGATGCAGACTCCAAGAAAACGGACTCATATCATCATAGAGTGAACATGAGACGAGGCCACTGACCGTAAAGCTGCTGAATGGCCTGGCGGTCGTCGGGGGACAGCCGGAAGTTGAAAACATCCCCCACGGGACCCTGGTAATATGGTCTCATGATGGACGGATCAGTGGACGAATGAGACAGGCCCAGCGCATGGCCGAACTCATGCACTGCCACCGTGAACAAGTCAGTGGTGCTGCTGTCACCTGAGGAAGTGTTGGTGGGTCGCATAAACAGAAAATGAAGATTGGATGTTATTGACTAGTAGCAAATACAAGCATGGATTAAAACAGGTGTGTCAAACTCATTTCAGTTCAGGGGCCAAATACACTGCAGTATAATCTAAACTGGGCCGGACCCGTAAAAAATAATATAATAACCTATAAATAATGGCAACCCCAAACTTTTCTCTCTGTTTTGGAGTAAAAAACAGTAAAAATAAATTGTGAAAATGTTTATATCTAAAAACTGTCCATTAAAAAAATGTGACTAACATGAACAATCTGAATTTTTTAAAGAAAAATAAGTACAATTAAAAAAATATTCTGTCTCAGTTTATCATTTACACATTGCGTATTACAACTTACAGATCACAGTGGATCTACAAATACAAAAAAACATTTAGTTACAGGCAGAATATTGTTAAAATTGCACTTACTTCTCTTAAGACATTTCAGGTTGGTCATATTTGTTCATGTCATTCACATTTTTTGTGAAAGGATAGTATGTAGATGTGAACACTTGCATTTTCAAATTGGAGTTGTCATTATTTATAGGTTATTATGATGGTATTTTACTGATCTGACCCACCTGAGATCTGAACTACAATTAGTTTTGTCATATTTGATTGTTAATATTTTAAGTGTAATTTTAGCGTTTCACACATTCATCCCACGGGCCGGATTGGACCCTTTGGCGGGCCGGTTTTGGCCCATGGGCCTTATGTTTGACATCCCTGGATTAAACTAACAGGTTAGGGTTAGTGATTACCCATCTATTGTCTGTCCAATCATACAATACCTCTAAAGGTCCAGATCTCATGATCATCAAAGTGCGTGTCACCCGCGACATCGCCCCCG
The DNA here is from genome assembly GCA_037367365.1 of Apogon talboti. Lineage (NCBI taxonomy): Eukaryota > Metazoa > Chordata > Actinopteri > Kurtiformes > Apogonidae > Apogon > Apogon talboti. Next base: position 10,515,116 of record JAPQRQ010000012.1, read on the forward strand.
CTGGGGAAGAACGCGTGGGCCAGGGTGCCGCCCTGTCCATCAAAAGGGTAGCCGTCGTCGTGCAGCAAGCGGGCAAAAGACACTCTGATGTCGCCTCCAGTGTCCACCCCCCCGCTGTCAGTCGCCACCCGATGAAAACTCAAGGGGGCCTCGTCACTCCAGGCTTTGAAGGCGTGATTCAGGATGTTGTCCACCAGAGATGGCAACATGGAAGGGGAGAGGGAGGGGGACGGGTAGCTGTGGACGCTGCAGACCCGAGGAAACATTGCATTAATGATGATGATGATGATAGACTATTTCAAATACAAGTGGGAATCAACAATGAAGGTGAACAAAAGGCAAAAAGAAATCATCAATTTAACCCATTTTAACCCAAGTTAACAATTTTTAGATTTTTGTAACGATTTTCAGAACATTTGCATAAAATGGGAA
>JAPQRQ010000012.1:10515841-10534403 GCA_037367365.1 Apogon talboti
GATTTGCAACTAGAAAAGATGTTTCCATAGAAGTCAATTCAAGTCAAGGGGCTGCGTAAAATTCCTACATTTAAAACTATGTAAAATGGCTGTACTTTTGCAGCACATAGGATGATTCACTTACAGTGAATCATCCTATGTGCTGCCCATGTTTGGCTCATATTCCCTTTGCTTTGATGTTTGATAAGTTCAATCTTATTTTTCTTTTACTTTGACAGGGCTGTAATTCTGATTATGATCAAAACAATTGTGAGTTTTATGGCAATGCACAGGACAGTGATGTTAAGCCAGTAAATAATGTACAGTACATATAATATTCTCTCCCCGGCTCTCTCCAATCTATATTTCATTCATTTACATTTTGTTTATGTATAATTTTTACACTATTAGGATGAGGGTCATATCTGTAAAACTAGTGGGTGTTTTAATAAAGAAATGTTGACACTGCTATATCACTGACTTTGAGTCATGTGGTTAAATGACCTACAAGTAGTATTTCTACTTTCAAATATTAAAAATGACCTAAATGTATCATTACAGAGTAGAGAATAAAGACTGGTGAAGTTCTGCTAAAGACATTAATGTACGGGATTGTAGAGATATCACCTGCATTTATACAGACAGTCCAGTGGATTGACCACTAGAGGGAGTAGTGAGTCACTCTGTCGGTCTCCCATGATGAGGAAAACTAACACCACAGGACATTTCACCAAAGAATCATGAAGTGAACAGATGAGATGAGAACTGTTAAGAAACAACTTTTAGAATCAAAGAAACTGACAAAGTAATAAAAGTGAAAAGCACTGTTGTGCTTCATGCTGAAATCCCAGCGTTTCTTCTATGGTGGTTGTGTTTGATTCTAAGGCTTATGACGGAATAAAGGTATTATGTGATGTTATTATCTTTGCTACCATTTGTTGGTGGTTCAGACTAAACTGTGACAGTTCTGACCTTGTTTGGATGACACCAAGCATATCTTTAGTGCAGCTACTCAAAACACAAACAGTACAGAAGACAGGTGATTTGTGGTTTTACTGTGGTTATTTCTTGTCTAAAAACAAAGCTAAGCTAACAGAGCTATAATGTAAACTATCAGCTGATGAAGTTTGTGAAGATTGTAAGACAGTGTTATTTTAACCGACTGTCAAAATACACAGCTGAGATTTTTAGTTTGACGAAGAAAATATGATGATACCGGAATATAGATGTGTGTAAACAATGTCCTAGGTGAGCTAATGCTAAATGCTACTTTACTGACACAGTACAACAGTAAACGTCATCAAGCACTGTGAAATAAGTTTACAGTCTTTTTAGTGGAACCATTAACCACTACTATAGTGAAGCTGCCTGTCAAGAAAAGCATAATATATTTTATTAAATAAACAGAAATAATGAAAGTCTGACTAGACAGGTGAGTGCACTGTTAATTAATGCCCAATATGGTAGATATCACAGCCCAATATTTACCCTGAGATCTATTTGACAAATGAAAAAAATTAAAGATTGACCAGATCACTTATTAGAGGTTCCAAATAAGACTGACGAGAAAAGAAAAATTCCTGGAGAGAAGTTCAGTGTAAGTCAATGTGAGCCTGAGTGTCCACTTTTTGATAACAAAACATTTAATGGAGATAAGGTCCTGGTTTTATCCAAGCAGGGTGTTTATTTTTTGTTTTTATGTACCACTTTAACTCTCATATCTTCTGTGTTACTAGTTTTGTTATTTATCAGTTTCTTTTGTGAACTACTTTGTACCTTTACTCCATAAAGATCATTATTAACATTATAATTATAACTTTAAAGACACTTCAGCATTGGCTTCATGCTGCAGCTGAAGTCTCTTGGTCTACACCTTCCATTTTCTGCTATTATCATTTTTTTTTTATTTTAACATACTGTTTGATTGGCTACATATTGAAAACTATAAAAAGAAATCTGGTAAACCTGCAGCAACCGTGACTGATCTACAAAGACAATGAGTCATACATGACAGGAAACACACCTCCATGTGAGATCGGTCTTATGCCATTTAAGGCCAGACAGAGCATATCGTTTCCTCCTCCTCCTCCTCCTCTTCTTCAGCATGTCCTCACTCCCCACAATATCAGGCAGAGAGCATCGTGGCTTGGACATGAGATCTAGGGTTTCTTTATCTGGAGGGAAAATGACCACATACATTATGTTGAAACACAAGTGTTGATCACAGGATGGCTGCAACCTCATGTGATGCAGGACGCATTAAAGTAAAAAAAAAAAAAAGCGTTTTATTACCAATCATCCCCGTCTCTGGGATACCACCGAACCTCTGCATGACCCGAATGGCTTTCTCAATTCCCTCCTTTGTCTGCAATTTGCTTGTGCGTGGGTCTGGGGGTGGAAGGTAGCCATACCTGCTCAGCCAATCCTGGGCAGAAAATGTGGATATGTAGTCTGTGGTTTCTCAAAAACAACTGACACCAACTGACACTGCAATAAAAAAAAACAAAAAAAAAAAAAACGGTTTCCTTTTGTGACACATCCGGTTGCTGCCATTTCACCTTTAAAACCTCAAAGCCATGAACAAAAATCTGAAAAGTCTCAGATGTGATGTAAATACACACTCATGTCACATATATGCAGTCTCATCTATTTCAATCAGTGCAAGGAGACAGGAATTGTTCTCTTCCTTTATGTCCTTGGTGCAGAAGTTCAGTAAGATGGTTCCAAAACCAGCAAAAATCAGGTCTTCTGAAACCAGGCTCCACCCTGCTTTACACGGTTGACAGGAAAAGGTGTGCATACCCCATTAACTGTTGACTTTGGTGAGGTTTACACTGTAAAGTAGGCTCACACAAAGGTCATTTAATGCTCTACACAGTCTTTACACATATACCAACCATTTTCAGATAATTCTACCATTTTCATATTATATATTATATTTTACATTAAGCAGATCAGTTTATTTCCAGGTAAAATAAGCTCTGTAACATCTGTCATTCAAATTCAACATACAGACATTTAAATTTTTTTTCCTCCTCCAGATTTACAGAAAGAGAACTAAAACTTTAGTTTTTTGCTCACATGACAGTGTGTCGTTCACACATGTGTGGTTGCGCAAATATATGACCCATTTATAGGTTTATTTGAGGAAATGTGATTATTCTTTAAAAAAAACAGATGATTGAGAATCAAGTCAGTGTAATGAACTCAATACAATAGTGTGTGTGCTGCCAAAGTAATGGTTATTCAGGGCTGTTCATTTTCCTCAATCATTTAGACTGATGGAAAAACTTTCTAAATTATGCATAGGATGTCTTCTGTCTGAACACAAATCCATGGCCTATATTATTATACTATGTGTGACACCCGTCTTAAAATCCTCAAAGACCCGCTCGACCGCTGGTAACAAAAAAAAAAAAGTCAAATCACTTTTGGATCACTAATTTGATCAATAAATACGTCATGTAAAATGCAGTTTCTCCGCTTTTCATATTTGATTCATTTGAACATCCACAGTAAACATGGAAACACAGTAATCGTCAACAACACTGATTCACCAATAAAACCCATGTAATCTGATTAATGACAGTGTTTGTAGACGCTTGTTTTATGTTCAGTTAATGATATATTTTGCTTCTGTCTTCTCCATTTTGATATAACAACCTTTGAAATGATCTTAAACTCTACTTAAATCTACTCCAATCAGTAAATTAAATACAGGAAAACACCTGACTTTCACTGAAAAATGTAAAACGCAGAGGATAATATCATAATAAATGATGGTAAATAAATTAGGAACAGTTAAACACAGATAAAAATTTTAAAAATCAATGTCTTTAAGGGTTAATGTAAAGGTAGGCTGACAAATGTTCACTTTGACTTACATTTTTAACCCTTTAATACATGATATTGTATTTACCAGACGTCTACAGCTAAAACTGACCACACTGCAAGGGGTTTTTTAAAGGAAAATCCTTGTAATAAGGTTGTTTTTTTTATCACAAAAAAAAAAAATAATAATAATAACCAATTTTATGTTCCCCATGAAGACAGTGATAGAATCCTTTTGAGATCAACAAAATGCTCTGGATACACGTTGACATCCAATACTTTAAGTGACACGTGTGTTTGTGTCCTTTAGTACTCACCACTGCTCTACTGTACTGTTGTTCTTCTGCGGATGTGCTTCCCGTTAAGGTCAGAACTATCCACATCAGAGCCAACTCCATCCCCATCACCGCAAAAAACCGCTCCATCCCTGTGGAAATATCACAAAACCGGGTTCCTTCTCTTGTCCAACCGTTGCACCTCCCCCCCCCCCCCCAAATAAAGAAAAGAAAGAAGTAAAGAATGGCACAAAGCTCACCGTTGTTTGCGTCTGCTCTGTGTTCCTCCTGGGGCTAGGCTGGGCTCATCGATCAGTCAACTGTGTGTGTGTGTGTGTGTGTGTCTGCCTTCTCTCAGTGCAACATGTCCAGCCTTCAGGGGTGAAAACGTATCACCGCCTCCACGCAACTGGGAACACGCACCGGTCAGTGAACGCAACGCAAGCGCACCCACTCTGCACACACAGGTCTGTGTTATTCTCCTCCATCCGGGTGAACATTAGACACGTTTTTATGAAACAAATTGAAGTCATCATAGTTTGATGCCAATTGGCTGTGCAGTAGGGGAGACCGGGTCTGTTTGTAACAATGAGCCCGTTTACATTCACACTAAAACTGTGATTATTATCCGATTTCTGGAGTTAGCAGATTATTCACGTGATCGTGTAAACAACGTAATCTGATATGTTTTATCATGTGATAATAGAAAAGTCTGAACCAGGGTTTTTCAGTGATCGTATTTCTGAAGTGCATGTAAACATGTCAGATGTGATTATTACATTTACCTGATTTACACCCAGTTATCAGATTTTTGCGTTCATGTAAACGGGCTCAGTGTGCTTCACCGCCTGTAACTTGTCACAGAAAATAAAATAAAATAAAAATAAATCAGAATCATTTACTAACCTTTACTTTTATTACTTTGCTAGAGCATGTTAGACCTCATATCATCATTTTACATCAGAACATCAAAAAAAGAAAAAAAGAAAGAAAAGAAAAGAAAAGAAAAGAAAAGAAAAGAAAAGAAAAAAGAAAATTCAGACAATACATAATTCATTTTTTGTAGAATTTTGAAAGAGACCAAAAGGATGTGCAACAAGAGAAAAATAACAAAACAAAAAAAACCCTGGTGTTTACAACATTAATTCAGTATAAAGAAAGTGAATGCAGTTTGAGTTCAACAGGACAGATATAATAAAATATAGGACTATTATTATAACTTAAAAATATCTAACTTGAAAAACTTATGTGAGTCAGACAAAACACTGGAATATTTTAGAACTGTTTTAACAACAAAACAAACCTTGAAGACTAAAGAAAAATGTATATCATAGTAATAAATATTGTGATTATATAAATACTGTATATAAGTATAGTAATAAATTTTATTGCCTGTAATTTATTCAAGTGAGTTCCCAAAATGTTCCACAAAGTAAAGATGGACTTATATATTGTCTGAAGTCATGATGTCTTGATGTCGTTTCACTGATGACAGTTATTAATATTCACGTGTTGTGTTATATTAAAGGTTTTTTCATTAGAATTATCTTTAGCATTAGCACTTAGCACATTACATGAGCTGCCATTGAAGGTGCATGACAATTAACTCCAGATCTTTCCTTATATCCTGGACTGACAGGACAATTAACCTATTCCTGTTTTTGATGGTAGTTGCACAGAGTTTAAGAAAACTCAACAAAGAAAGGTCCTGTGTTTTAGAAGTGCTGACCACCACTGCAACACCCAGACATATGGTGTTCCTTGGAGTGTAAATGTGCTTTCTTTCCTCAAACTCATTTTTGTCTCTAAAAAATCTGCACGTGTATCCAGAATCTTTACATTCACCATGTGGGATCGGAATCTCCCCATGTTACAGTCATACCCAGTCTGCCCTCATCATTTTAATGTTTTCATAGACCACAATGGTTTTGGTTATGGTATTAAATTATAGATTGAACTCAAATCAATGAACCATAAATGCTGCTGTTATGCCTATAGAAGTAATTGAGGTCTTATACAATCTTTAACTCTGCATTTATAAATATTAATAAATTGTTCTCACGGTAAGCCACCTTTTTGAGAAGGTACATTTTCCAGCTGTGTATTTGTGAGCTTAAAAACACATGCTTAAATGGATATATGACAATCTCTGAGGAGATGTTCTCATTGGATTATTGTATCTCTCCATGAAGGAAAGCCCAAAGTAATTGATTTGTGTTTCATGTACTCTGTTAAACCAATGCAGAATATCAAATATCAGCCTATCAACATACATGAATATCAATATCGTGATGGAGTAAAATGAGTGGAAAATGATTCAAAGGAAGCACCAGGGTCTGTTTCATCAGTAGTTTGCCAGTGTTGTTGATCTAACTCATACTGTAATGTGTACAATACATTTAAGGGAAACTGATGACGCAGCGTTTAGCTGGAGTACATCGGCATCTCGCGTAGCATCTTACAGGCCCATTATGCTGGTGCGTCCATGTTCATTCTCTCTGCAAAGCATCAGTGGTATTATCTTTCTCCTCCCTCCCTCTGCCTCCTCTCTTGTCTTTAATTTCTGTCTATCCTCCAGGGCCCAAGTGAGTCATGCCATTAGCAAAAAATGCTGCCCTGCTAATGGTCATCCAGTTTCCGTATGTCCACTTCACGTCGCTGCACCAGTGGAAAAAAAATGAATGGTGATCTATATGAAAACGTGTGAATGCCGGACAATCTTATTTCTTATTTCTTAATATAGCATCACAAATAAAGACAAAGTGTATATTCATGACACACAGTTTTATTTTCATTAAAGGGATCCAAGGCCTTCACAAAAGGGTTGACTCTTGGTAGCTATACAGTACTAACACAACACACACGGCAACAACAGAACCAACACGGAGGACTTATGTGAACAAGTGAAAAGACAAATAAATAAGTTGATAATAAGACATTTCGTATGAGATTGAACTGAGATGCATCAACAGAACCAATAGTCAAGAGGAACGTGAGCAGAGGTTCGGACTCTGCAAAGTACAGCAACAGTTCTGTACAATACTTTATTCGTTTCTGCGAGTAGCTGATTGTCTAGTGGCTTATTTTGGTCATGCACAGTTAAAAATGCGATTGCTATTGTATGCACAGTGTCACAGTTTTCCACTTAGATTTCCTCTACCTCCAGCTTTGATTGTCAGTGTCAGAAGTGTCTGCATTTGATGGTTTGAAGGCAGTTTTTTTTTTTCTTTTGGTGTGCAATGATGCTTGATTGTCACTAGCTGATGGATATGTTTTGTTAGTGGCATTAAAAAAAAAAGAACCTGCCAATCAGAGACTTTTACTGCTTAATTCTGTCACGGATATGCTTCTATTATTAATAGATTTAGTAAAAAAAACAATGACATTGTATTTATAACAAGAAAAAAAAAATAAAGTGGCTTTATTGTAGCTTTTGGCAAGAATCTTTAATATTTGGAAATATGTATTTTCATGTTTTATTTAGTTAGTATCAGACGGTATCTGAGACTAATATTGGTACAGTGCCTCCCTAATTATTTAGTAATAAAATTTGTGCTTTCATGATGATTCGAGCCCGCAACAAGCTACATTCTTCCTTCTCACAACCTCTCGCAATATTCCAGTTATCTTCATCATACACAGATGTCTGTACAAAAATATGCAGTTCAGTCTCAGTGTAACGTTGCTGGCAGGATAGGCAGGATTTTACACTTTTTACGGTACATCTTCCATTTTAGTAAAAGTGATTGCCTTGAGCAAAATCTAAAATCTTCACAGTAGATTATAGCCTCACACAGCTTTATGCTTAGGGAACAAGCTATTATCACAATATCATGGAGCTGCTCAAGTAACAAGAAACTGTGGTTACACTTCACAGTACAAACACCTGCTGGCATTTACTTAGTAGCACTGGATCACATTATGACATGTAAAAGACTAGAATTAAAATCATGATCTGCCAGAGCAACATGTCCTAATGCTGGTTTTATGTAAACAGTGATAGATTTAAGTTTATTAATTAACATCTAGTAGCCTAATAGCTTCTTTTTTTGGATCAAGTACAAGCCAAAACATGTTACAATGAAATAATACAAAAGTAGACCCTCAACCTCCAGATAAGTGTGGGATTTCCCCACAAAGAATAACCTAAAGCCTGGTTTTAGCCTCATCCTAATCCTGACTCTATTTTAATCCTAAACACGCTAATCTTGACCTCATCCCTACAGTTAACACGCTATCCCAAAATAATATGACAATACTAAGCAAATACCAGTTGACCAGAGTACCGTCAAGTGCAACCAAAGCTGCTCTTGGCTGAATTTGTAAACATTAATGCATATCGGGGTCTGTAACTCGTCCAGGCCCCCCTATACAGTAGCTCAGTCCCGTGCTTCCTTAAACCCGTGTGTCCCCCATATTGTTTTCTTGACACTTTTTTAAAAACATGCCTTATTTTCCTTCTCGTTTTGTCTTGCTGTTCAGCAGCGACTGTCTGTCGTTCACTGTAGTCTGGCCCAGTACTGACCCAGGTTCTGACTCATGCTCTGCTGCTCGGCTCCTGGAACCTGGACCGGCACCGAAACCCCAGGTGATATGAGCCCTGGATGTGGAGGATAGAGAAACACACAGCTGGTTTGTCATAACTGTTTGTTTGTTTGTTTTTTGTTTTTTTTAACATTATAAGTGTTTTATTGATCAGCATGAGATTCTTACCAGTGTTGGAGTTGGCTGAGGGTGGGGTCTGCAGATGAGGGGAGGAGTACGCTGTTGAGTCAAAGCTGCGCGGGGCAGAGGGGGATGGAGGCAACATGCAGGAGTAAGAGGAGGCCGACTGGGGAGGAATGGACTGAGAACAAACAGATAAATGCAGGAAGAGAAAAGGTATAGGTTAGATTGACTTAAACAAATACAACATACTGTCCTTTATAGTACAGCAGACTCTCTGAACATAAGAACTGTGTACAGTTTATACTGTAGAAGCAGGATGGAGACTGATGGTATGGCTTCAGTGTGACCACACGGAGGTGCTAGAGTAGCGCTGTATGTAAAAGCAACAGGAGACGCAGCATTCCACTTTATAAAATGATTTAACTTGCTTTCTGGTTTAATTTTTTCTCTTCTTTCATGATGCACATTAATATACAAATTTTGATCCATGATTAGGTAATAATCATCTTGTTGATGCTAATTCATAGAAAGACCATTTAAGGCTTAGACATTTAAAGTTAAAATTGATTTAATTTCATTTTCAGAAAATAGCTAAGGCTTCTTAAACCACAGATCAGCTATGTTTACAATATAAAAAGCAATTTTTGAACCAAAAGAAAACTAAAAATCATTTCACCCCCTCTATGTGGTGATGTGGTCACCTAGTTACGATTAACTGGTATATTAACTTTGCATTTCCTTTACAACAATGCAATGTTTGGTTTATGAAACTATGAAATTCACATAAAAAAGTTAATTTGTATTATTTTCATCGGGGGTGCTATTTCCAAAACACAAAACTAATTCATTGTTTATGGAGGAAAAACACCCTGACATGTGTGACATGTGAAACGGATGAAGTAAATGCCAAATCTATAGGCTACAGATGGACAATGTATGATGGCTTACAATGCTGGTCGCAAAAGACTCAAAAGTAATCATCCATCTCAATATGTTCCTTATGTGTTTTGGCCAAAAAGAGGCTAAAGATCCACATTATGTTCATGGGCCAAAGGTTGCAGACCTCTGACCTAAACCTTTAAGTCACGCAGATTAGTTGTGTGTCTTCTTGACACTTAAATGTTGTCATATAAAACATAATTTCAACTATTCTTCAAGTGTGCAGCTACAGTTTTGCGGTAAGGCCATCTGTATAAAAATAATTCCTCCAATCTGGAAAGAAATGCCCTGTTTTAGTTCAATATCCATTTAGAAGCCCTGGAAGGGAATGGGATAAGAACCAGTAAAACAATTTTCAAGGGCAAATATCCCAAGATGTAACAGAGTCCTTTTGTTGCTTTTTATCTCTTAAAATAATCTGTATAAAATGAACATTCAATGTGCTTTTGTCTGACTCTTTTCTCTATCTTTAAGCCTCTCTGAATGTGTTATTATTATGTAATTTGCTTCTTTTGCACCTCACCTGGACTGGAGTCATAATGTGAAATAATAAATATTAATAGATGGTGTTGTTTATGTTGTTTACAGTATTAATATCTGCAACCTTATATCTATTTATCTCCACTTTCGCATGTTCTCAGACCCTTGAGGTGGAGTAAAGCGGCTAATAAAGTGCTTATTCTACAGGACGATGGCCTGCTGCTTCGGTGAAGTATTTAAGGTGCTAATGAATGATGAATGATGAATGTCCAACCTGGACTCCAGATGAGAACACTGACAGGGAGCTGTAGCTTGGCAGGGACGACTCAGCCTGACTCAACATGGACCCTGGAGAGAGACACACACACACACACACACACACACACACACACACACAAGCACATTGACACAGTGTGATGTGAATATCTCCTCGCAGTGGAAATGTTGTAATATAGATGCACTCTAATGGAGAAACTCTAATGGTTTCCTGCCTGAAAATGTCAAGCACTGCAGCTCTGAGGTTTATAATTATCAACTGGTAAAATGTCTGACTGCCAAGGAATATATAAATCATAAAAACCATAAATAAACTGTTGCTTTAAGTATCACTGATGTGCTACATGAATAAACTAACAAACACCATATTAATATTGTAAGAAATGATGTAAATGATTGATCTGACGTACGGGGGGGGGGCTGCGTTTACCTGAACTACTGCCATGTTGTTGATGATAGACAGATGTGTTGAATGAGGTGGTCAGAGGGGCTTGGCTCTGTGAACAGGAAGTAACACCCCCTGACCTCCTTTGATTGCGCAGCTTCTCCTCCCGCCTCCACTTGGCTCTTCGGTTGGAGAACCACACCTGTCAATCAAAGCGATCAGTCAAGCCTGTTCCACAGCAACACGTCCATATTTTAATTAGGAAAAACAAGCAAACACGTCTGTTGTGATTTATCAGGCTGAGCGTCAGGGTTTTCACGCCAGAAAAACCTCAGCTGACACCGGTTCCTCACCTGTATCCTGGCCTCCGGTAAATCGATCTTGTTCGCCAATCTCTCCCTCGCAAAGACGTCTGGGTAATGCGTCCTTTCAAACTCTGTGGAAGATATTAACTAATGTCAAACACACAGTTTGAGTCTTAATCCAGGGTGGCAGGACAACTGGAAAGCAGCTCGCCTGATAACCCCAGTGTGTTAACATGTTTTGGATTAGTCTGTGCATCTGTCTTGGTATTACAATAACAAAAAAAATACTTGAAATCAATTTTAATGACGTTATTTATTTATTTATTTATTTATTAATAAATTTATTTATTTACCTCTCTGTTTTGTAACAGACATCATCCCATTTCCTGCTTAATATCAGCCTCACTAATTATCTTTCCATGAAATATACAAATGCAGGAAGCTCAGATGTATCCTTACAACCATATTTGAAATATTTATCTGTTGCACTTTGTATAAATTATTTATCATCATGGAACACGCAGAAAGTTGAAATGAAAGGATTCAAGTTGAGAAGCTTCCTGAGCACTTTCCAAAGTGGGTTGACTAAAACTAAACTGAAGAAAACTCCTTATGGACTTTCATTTTGCCATCATTTCCGATATATGTGCGTCTCTATCAGTTTTACTATTTAGCATACAGAGCTGCCACATTAAGCTGACACAGAGGACTTGATGTAAGCGACTTTCTGGCTCAGTGGTTGCTTGAGCTTATATAAATGAGACTTTGCGTATGACTATCATTTCTCATTGTGGCAGTTAATTTATAGTTGACAAACTGCTGACATTTTTGCTGTTGACAAGTTGAAACAAGAATATGTCGCACCCCTTTAACTGACAGTCTGAGTCATCCAGATGAACCTTAAAGTTTCAGGTCTTGCAATGAAGACGCGAATAAATTTAGATCTGCTCTTTTGATGTAAAACATTCTGATTAAGTGTCAACATAGCGAGAAATAAATCTGTTAACTGCTTGTTTGTGATAGAGGTGGTTACAGTGCATATTGCAGCAGTAATGTTGTTTTTTTAAACATATTGCTGAACATATTTAATTAACACATTACCAGTCAAGTAAATAACTAGAGATCAAACTTCACACTGGTAACACATGATTAATGAATCCATATTGCACAAAGACAATACACAGTGACTCTTTAAGTTAAGTCTGTCTTGCAAATTGTTATAATTGGCTTGGTTATAATTGCCATCTATGTCAACACATGATTGTTATTGTGCTTTGGCTGTGCACTGAGGTCAGTGTACCTCATTAATGTCATTTGCACAGAGTGACCACAGTGATACATTTCCACTCGGCTGCACAGTGGACATTGCGTCCTTATTTAGCTCAAGGGCCCGCTGCAGCCATATCCAGTCAAGAGTGGCTCTCTGATCCCCCTCAGTTGATATCAGCCTACGAGGGCCAGATCCCACTGCATAATACAACCACTGTAATGATGCATTAGCAAAACTCTGCCTTGCATTAATACTGGAGGCGCTTTGGAGCAGCTTGGGGATGTTTGTGGAGTTAAATTCCATTCATGAACGGTACATGTGTTTCCGTCAAGAAATTGATAAAATCCTGTCTTTCTGCAATTTTTTAACTATTTTAAATCAATACTTAGCCTCAAAACATGGTATACACCTTGATTTTTCAAGAGCTTACATACAATGTGGATAAAATCACATATTTATGCCCCCCGCCAGTTCCCAAAAAACTGTGAACAATGTGTAAAGACTATAATCCAATAACAAAGGTGTTGGCAAGGGGAAAAGCAGCAAGACAAGCTGCGTCATGACATACACTGGTCTTGCTCTCGCCCGTGCAGCGCCGTGATTGGCTGGAAAGCAAGAGAGCCCTGTGCGTGCTTGCATGGCCTGACCTTTCTCCAGAGCCTCGATCTGCTCCTGTGTGAAACTGGTCCTGTTCCTCTGCAGCTTCCTCTTGAGCTGCAGTCTCAGCTGAGACTCCTCACCCTCGTCCCTCTCCACGGGGACTCCTCCCCCTCTGCCCGCTCCTCCTCCTGCCTCTCCCCCCATGCTGCCCTCTGTGTCCAGCAGACAGCCCTCAGACACTGGCAGAGAGGGAGGTGACAAAAGAGATGCATGAGCGGCAACAACATTTCTATAATGGAAAGTCACTATTTAGTTTAACAGACAGTCAGGCTTTGAGATATGACGAAGACCGCGACGAGTTGGCGAGAAAACCACAAGGGCCAGTGTATTCTAGTTAAAAATTTCATGGGATTTAACAAACACTGATATAAAAGCAATGACGTGTTCTCAAAATATTCCCTTACCTGTGCTGTGTTGTGTCTGTACACTGGTGGGATCATGGTACCAGTTGTTAGGCCCACTCCAGTTTGAGCCACTCTGCAGGTTCAGCATGGTTAACTTCTCATACATACTACGAGTGTCCAAACCACCATGAAGAGAAATAAAGGAGTCCCGTGTTGCGTCCGCCCCTGTTTACTGTCACCTCTGGGTCCTCTTTCCCGTCTTCGGTCTTCCAGTCCTTCCTTCCTTGGCGTGGGGGTGAGGGTTGGGGAAGGAGAGAAGAAGGAGGGGTTCATATCGCATGAGTTCACACATGGTCGGCATTGTGGTGAATTAGCTTCATGATGACAGACAGAAATGGAGTTAGTTACATGCCCGCTGTCGTAACGTGTGTGTGTTATACATTGGTATGCTAGTATACCATGGGGAGCTAAGATACATTAGAACCCACTCTGAAAGCCATGACATTTATTATGCTACTTGCTTTTAGCTCTATCTTTGCTAGTAAACGCAAGCATGCATGCACACACATATATGCATGAAACCAGCCTTTACAAAAGCACATAAAGTGGCGTTTATGTGCACACACTGCAGCTTAATGAAAAATAGCCACCATTAAAAATCTTAACCAAGCATTTTGTGACTTTGAGCGGTAAAGAATGTCCAAATACATTCTGATCTGCCCAAATAAAAATGACTGGCGATGGATAAAACCTTTTCTCTTCTAGTCTGTCACTCTTGGCTTGTGTTGAAACATTTCTTTTAGGAATTAGACGTGGAAAGCTGGGTCAGATCTCACAAACTCCTGCTGTAGCACAATGTCAAAGGTCACACTTCATTCATTAGGCGATGCAGCCCCATTGCAACCATCTAACAACCCGATTTTACACAAATTTCGTGAATTATTTTACACATACTGTTGGCAGCGTTGAAACTTGTCATCAATTACTAAGCATCTTCTGAAGTCCATGTCATCGAAGTGATCCGAGCATATGACCGTACGCAGAAACCAATGGAGATGTTGGAAAGATAGATTTTTGCAAACTTACCGAGTGTCCAGGTGTGATGACGCAGGGTCCTGTGTGTTACTCTCCTCTTAGACCTTTATTCCCCTGTTCCCCCCACGTCCCTTGTTCTCCAGCTTTGTTGACAATACTGTGTGTGTAAAGGAGAGTGTAGAAGAGAGATGGAGAGAGTTAGACAGGGTGAGAGAGAGTGAAAGAGGGAGGGGGGGCTCTGGAGAGAAATGCGTCTGCGGGCACTCTTGTCCTCCAAGCGATGGAGAGAGAGAGAGAGAGAGAGAGTGAGAGAGAGAGAGAGAGAGAGTGAGAGAGAGAGAGAGAGAGGGAGCCACCGAGGGGTGACAAAGTGAGTCAACATCAGTGTCAAGTTTGAACTTAATGCCAGCGAGAGGAGGAGGAGGGGAGGCCGAGAGAGTAGAGCATAAAGCACAGATAATGGAAAGATAGAGGATGATAAATAGATGAAGGAATTCAATTTTACCCGTAAATTACACATAAATATTAAACACAAAAGATCGCCAACTTTATTCTTTTTTTTTTAATACTAAAGTATATGAAGCCAGAGAATAAGACTGAACTGAGTTGAACCTTTGCAATTAGGGCCTCATTTAATTGATCCCTTTTGGATAATGAAACAGGAAGAAATACTGGGTTTAAAAAACACGAAATTCTCCACATGCATCAGCAAATTTCAAGAAAACAAATTACTATTAAGAGTCATTTGTATTATAAAGCAATTAAAATTTGGGTTAGACATACAGTACATTTTTATAGCAATAGTTTTTTGGTGTTTAACTCACAAAGTCATTAAAGAGTAATAAAAAATAAATGTTTTAGAATGTGAGTAATGACTAGTTATGAATATTATCAGCAGTGTTATTAGGCTATAGAATTATGATTTAGTAATCTATTTTAAGACAATAAAAAATACATTTTGTGAAGTATGTAAAATAATATGTTATAGATGTAACAATAATGAAACATGTTTAATATTTTACATGTCAGAGAAGTTTAGGTGAAGGAAAATGATATTTATTGATTAAATCATGATTTTGCTGGCTTACGTATGTATTAAAGTGCTATTTAGATGTGGAAACAATGCTAAACTGCAGCAAATAAATTAATTCTAATTGTCTTTCCTCAAAAATGAACAAATGTTATGATTTTATAAGAGCTACAGGTTCGTTGAAGATTAAAAACAGTATAATTTCATGTACAACGTAACACAGGATTCACAAATAATTGTTTTAGACCGATGCAATTTTACATATATATTCTCTCCAACTGTCAGTCAGCAATGTTACATAACATGGTCACACGTGTCACCTTATCATGGTTTTTTAGGCCTCTGTGGCTGTACAGATGCTGCAGGTAAAGTTACCTCAGTCTATTTGTTTGACACAAGGGTTAAAATAATGCGGAGAGTTTAAGTTTCAGCTGTGCTCAGAGGGCTATAAAGCTACCTGCATTGTTCCCTGAGCTCAGAGGTATTGTTGTCTACTGTAACACACTGAGCTTAACGCTACGGGACAATAAACAAAGGCATTGTCTTGCCCCAGAACAGGTCAGGGGAGCGCCATACTGAAACCCTCGGTGATGGATACACAAGGGTCTGATGTGAGGTGTAAGTAATGACGCAGGTATGACGGTACGTATGGTAGAGTCAAAGAGTGAAAGCAGAGTAGAAACCAGGGGTTTAAATATATCTCTTTGCAGCGGAAGGGAGAGATAGAAGATGGAGGAAGGCAGAGGAGAGAGAGAGAGTGAAGAGGAAGTATGTGACTTTGGGGTGGGTGTAGGGGCTTGGGGATGGGGAGGGTGCCAGCTTGTTTTATTTCCGGTTGACAAGACTTTGCGCTCCCTTTCTCTCTGTCGCTCCCTCTCTCTTTCATACTCTGCTATTCTTTCTGCGCTGCCCCCATTGCTCTGTCTCTCTGCCCCCTCTTTCTCTGTTACTTTCCTCCGAGACGTGCCTTGGAGAAAGGAGAAGACTTGACAAGTTCAAAGGTAAAAAGGAGTAAGAACAACGACTGAAGACGCATTTGGATCTTTTACTTATGAGAAAAGTATTGGTAAACTATAAAAACTCTTGTAGTGGAAAGAAATACAGATGTTATAATGTGAAAAAAACAGTAAAACAACTCATTATTTTGATATATTTATCATTATTATCTATATTTATCACTTGCCCATTAACATATAAATATCACTTAAATTGATAAATTAAAACAATGGCTAGTTTTAGCTCCTTTATTGAATATGTCAATCAATAATGAGGCTTCATATGTTTTTAATGCACAGTGTCAGTATGTACTTGTCTACTAAGTCATTTACAAATTTTATTTTAACATGGAAAAGTGAGATATATGACATTTCTCTTTGGAAAATCAAAAAGTGGACACTTTAGAGTACTGGAGCAATTGTACTTTGAGTGGCCAAACTGCTTTATTAATTTAAAACTAATCCTAAAAACAAAGTCATCCAATCCAACCCCCACTTGTTTTCTCGCTGGATACCCTTTTGTCTTATTTTTATTCAGAAATCATCATTACGTCTTATTGTGTTCCAGTTGTGTGAACGTGGCTTAACCTATGTGATCCCTATGTGCTGAGTGCAATAATGTGTGTGTGTGTGTGTGTGTGCGTGTGTGTGTGAGACGACGCGTGCTTCACTGCAAAGATTCATGTAGCTCCAGGACATGCATTTTTTTTAGTGCATCTTGTTAGTTCATTCCTGTCACCTCTCTCTCTCTCTCCCTCTCTCTCTCTCTCGCCATCCCTTGCTTTTTCAGCGCTGAAGGGGGGATGGGGAAGGGGTGGTGAACAGGGTGGGAGGATGCGAGGCTGGAGGGAGGGGGGCAGCGGCGGTGGAGGCAGTCACCATGGTTACAATGCCATGACAAATATTCATCAAGTTGTTAAAATAAAAACAAACGGGAGTGCATTATAATTGCTCTTACTGACTGGATCCTATAATGTGCTCATATATTATGACTGAGAGGACAGGAGTGGAGGGGGCTCGCACACAAAAAAGACCCTGTTGGCGGTAAAAGTGAATATTAGTTGACCTGCAGGCAAATACGTGTGACACACAAACTCACTCGTAGTCGTACACGCTTTAGACTTTTTTGCGTAAAACTTTTTATTTTCCATTACCTGTTTATGGAATTCCCTGTGAGTACTTTCGTGAGTCTCTTCTCTCTTTTCTCTTTGTCCCTTCATCTCTCGCTCTTCCTTTGCTGTTGTGTAGCCCCAGGCGATACTGTGATGTGTCCTCCCTCTGTCCCTCCCTCCCTCTCCCTCTCTCTCTGTCCCTGTCACCTTCAATTGCTCTGTGAAACTAGACACACTGCCTGGGGCGGGGAGGGAGGGAGGAGGGGAGGGAAGGAAGGAAGGATAGAGGGAGGAGAGGAAAAAGAGATAGGGAAAAAGAGAGACAGACAGCTTTATAGACACACAGAAGGAATAAACATTTAGTGTCATGTTGAAAAAACACAAGATAAATGCTGTCCACATGTGCAGCAAACTCTAAAAATAACCACTATTTCAGGGCCGGAATCTGGCCAAAAACAACACAATTTAGGACTGGACACAGCAGGGATCACAGACAGCTTACACACACAGACCTACACAAGTTAGGGCAGAGTTTGACCTATGACCTAGTATCCTCATTGTCTTCCAAACACTGTTGTGTCTAATGAGAATGTGTTTAATTTTTTGGGACATGTTATAACACAATTCTTTTCATATGAGAAATACCTGTTATGCTGGTTTATAAAACCATCCCGGAGCAGGGAACATGGGAGTTCTCCTGAATGGTATGTTGCAGACACTGAGTAAACACTTCATTGTTATACCTCAAAACAACTTCACAATGCATGTTCTGCAGAATGACTGTAAGACTTGTAAGGTGTACTTTAGAAGTATTTTAAAGACAGGAAACCTATTATGAGATTATGGTGAGTTTCAAATTAATGCTAGAGAACTAATTCAATGTTTTCCTGTGATTATAACATTGTTTTCACTGGTGTGTGGTAGTTGAACATTTGAGAGGCTTGCACTGCTCACTGCTCTCACCTCATGACTGCAATT
>JAPQRQ010000012.1:10542670-10559566 GCA_037367365.1 Apogon talboti
CTATAAATAAGGTTGTAGTTGTTTTAAATTGTTTCATTGTGTTTGCAAATGTATCCTGAATCAATAAAAAAAGTTGTGTTTAACCTTTTAAATATTTCAGCATTGGGGTGTGCATACACCCCACGTGACCATTCATGTTTGAATAGGCCACGTGACCAACCAAGGGTTAATAATCATTAAAATGTCAAATATATGATTTTTTTTACTTTAAAGGATGACCATTCTTCCTGACCAAACTTTAAGAAACCACATAGTTACCTCTTGTTTAAAATTATTATTTATGGCCAGAACATGAAACGTTTCATAAATCTGGAGGTAGAACATTTAAAGCAAGGTTGAATAAAATTAAACTACAGATTATTTTTAAGCATTTTAGTCAGTATGAACAAAATTAACTCTAAGAACAAAAATTTAATGTTCACTGCAATCTTTATCTCATAATATTAAATTATGGCATTTGCTGTTATCTGTTTGTAGCTCAGGTTCCTGCAATGAAACGCTTGAATTCAATGTGTGTAAAATACTCTATATAGTAAATAAACACTGAAATGAAAAAAAGGTGACTTATTTATAATATCCTAGTTTGGTGTGAAATCTTACAATAAATAATGTTGAAATATAAAATATTATACTGGTTTGACTGTCAACTTACTGGTCTTTAAACTAAGGTTTGTATTGGAATTATTCTGAATGTTGATAAAGACTTTAATTTGTGCTGTAAATGTACTGTAGGACTGTATTGATCTTTATAGAAATTACTGTCTGCTTGATATTTAACAAACCGTATCACTATCAGCTGCTGAAAAACACATCATTCTGTCCATACTCGTACATGACAACCCAACTGGTCTTAGATGAGATGTTTCTTATATCTGTCATCTACATTTTACCACGTTTATTAACACACCAACCACAAGCAGAACGGTGATGACAGTTGTCTTTATTAACAAAGTGTGACATGTTGTCATGGTTAAAAAACAGACTGCTTGGTATTTAAGCTAGCTTTTAAATTAATTGTGCAAGTCTTTGCTCAAGGCTTTCATGCTAAAAAAAATCTAATAATTACACAAGTCCAAGTGTTGCTCTTCGAATCCATGGAAAGGAGGGTCAGGCGTCGGGGGTAATGGTGTCAGAGAGGATCATGGGAGAGCCTAGTTGCAACTCCTGCTGCAGTGATTCCAGATCTGCCGGAGTCATGCGGTGAACCTCGCTCCAGTCGGATAAGAGGGAGGCCGACAGCGGGGCGGAGTCGAAACTGATGGAGAAGAGTCAACACAAAACCTTAAAAGCGCCCTTTTTTCATCAAACAGTAGGGTTAGAAACTACACATACGTACGTACAGGCTAAAGCTCATTAAAAAAAGGCTTGGAATGATTTGCAGTGTGGCTTAGTAAAATGGAACCGACTGTTCACTGAAACAATCACAACTAAATCCAAACGTTCAAGGACAGACATTGTGGGCCTCTGTGGTCTTTGACATTTTTAACTGAAGTTTGCTGCTGTAATATAAATACACAAAATCAACTTGACGAGGCTTTTTTTCCTTCTTCAAACAATAGTTATTCATGTACAGTTTTGGATATGTGGATTACATGCTAAATGATAGACTAAATAAAATATAATATAAGATAATTTCTATTGTGGGAATATCAAACCTTTATTCTTTGGGTCTATGTTACGATAAAAAGGAAGTTTATCACTTTAAGGTACACTGTTATATTTATAAATGAATGAAACAATACCATTCATATCAAGAGGGTTTGATGCAGCATTATATTATTTCTTCTGCAAAGCTGTGTCAGTTCTCTTATCAAACCACATTTGTCATAATAACTTTGATCTAATGTGTACTGTGCAGTTCTATAAAACATTTGTCTTCTGCACAGGCTCATGCCAGTGGAAACCTCAACTCATTCAACATCAAGCTCAAACTGTTTTTCCCCTCAGTAGTGGCAGAAAACATTCCTGCATTCCAGGCATAATGAATAATATAAACACAGTATTTTTAATATGCTTATTTATTATTTGCTACTATTCTCATATCTTTATATTGACATGTTTTGTCATTTACAAAGAGGAAACAAAACTGTCTTTGTATTTAATTTTGATCAGTATGTTTTAACACAAGTGACTGATACATCACATTTGGCCTTGACTTAGAACTGAACATTTAGCCAATTTCATAGTAAATACTGAGATATGGATTGTGGATTGAATTTTGGTCCATAATGTCCAGTCTTAAGTGACGGTGGTTGTTAAACCAACAACTGTTACATTGTTTTTACCATTTATATCCTTTTTTGTACAAATACATGTAACTACAGCAGTGTACTTTTAGACATTTATTTAGTACTAGAATTGTTGTATTTAGTATGGAATGGCACCTGTTACATTGTTTTGCATTTTAACGTAGTTTTTTTTTTTTGGCCACTGTTGTATAATGTTTTGGACTATGTCATTTCTAGATTGTTTCTACTTTTTAAGCTGCCCCTTAACATGTGAACAGATAAAAATTAATCCTGATGGCTACCTCTGGCTCATTTACACTTATGTTTTTGTTCATTAATATGCACTGTTCTGGTCCAATAAAACAAATACTAAAATTAACTTCTACTGTGCAATAATCAACTATAAAATAATTACTATTGGGACAGTGGTTTTAATTCCATACAGCTTCACATCTAATATAATTTTGTGGTTTAACAGTGATTAAATTGAAGTAAATGCACACATTTTCCTAAAGGTACTAGAAATAATGGTCAAAGATGAATAAGTAAGGCGTGCTCTTTTTCCTGTGTCAGATGCTGGTTTTGTCGTAGAAACCAGGCTGTTGTATGCAGGTAGACTCACCTGTCCCGGTCACAGTGTTGCAGATCTGTGAGAGATTGATTCAGAAGGTCATCCAGGTCGAAGCCCACGCCGTATCCAGCCCCGCTGCCTTTAGGGGTGACTGAGAACACGGGGGGTAAAACATCCTCTACCTGCCAAGAGAAAGGAGGAAACATTGAGTCGACTGAAGTTTGTAAGTTAAATCAGTCAAAGGCAAAGAGGAGACTCATTTAAACCTGAGGGGGAATAATATTTTAGTATAGTACCTACTTTATTAAAGAAAACAGGACTTGTCAACACTGTTCTTTGGAGCTGCAGTGATGTTTAATTCCAAATGTTTAAATGAACAAAAAATATAATTGAGTAATATTGAAAGAAAAAAAAAATCAAATTTCAACCTTTAAAATATTTACTAGTTTCTTTACTCCAGTGAAAGTGAACTTGATAAATAAGACAGTAATTAAGACATTTTGGACTTTGGGACACATGACTTTTGATATATTTGTCATTTTCACCAAACAATAGACTAAATAATTGAGGGACAAATAAGGCACATGCATTGTCAATGCAAGCAATTCTTAGTTGCAGCCCTCTTGTGTAATATGCAGGTTGCAAAACAAAAAATGGATAAATAAAAAAACCTGAGACACACCTGGGACTTGGAGAGCTGCAGTGTCACTGTGTGTATGTCGGGGGCCAGAGACGGACCCGGCTGCCCAGTGTCTGTGAACCCTAAACTGGGATGAGGCTGAGCCGGGACGCCTAAAGTCCCACACAGAGGGTTTGTGCTCTGAGGTCCCGGTTTCTCTCCTACGGTTGAACATAGCTTCTCCATAGGTCCAGTGTTTGCATTAGAGGAGTTCAGACGAGAGTTGAGGTTATTTTGACTTCCGATATTCACGTCTCCGTTTGTCTCTCTGGGAGGCGAGGCTTTGGTCAAAAAACTCTCAAGTGGGAGCAGCTGTGGTTGAGGTTGAGGTTCAGGTTGGTTCTGTGTCTGAGGTTGGAGGTGGGGCTGTAGGAAGCTGGACGGGGGAGGCGGCACGGTCCTGTTGGGTTGCGGTTGCTGTGACGGCCTTGTATCTAACTGGTGCCCACCCCAACTGCCCAAACAGTTGAAACCACTGTGTCCGTCACTCTCGCTGTGAGGTTTGAGCGTGTTGTTTTTAACAAAGCCACCAGTCACAGTCACTATATCCATCCCTCCACTTACACCGACGACTATATCTGCTGGAGGTTTCCTCTGGCTCATAGAGAACACCAGCGGTGGCTGCTGGGTAGTAGGAGGCTGAAACAAACCAGGCTGGTTCGGTTTAACATGGGAAATACCTTGCTCGTGAGGCGGTATTTTCCTTAACTCTGTTTTAACGTTCAGTGATCCTTGAGAATCATCTGCCATAGCTACACTACAGTGCGAGTTCACTTTACAGTCCTTCTTCTTTCCTCCATCGTTATTAGAAATGTGAGATTTTTCGTTGCGGCTGTCCATCATCTTTGTCCAACGCTGCAATAGGCTTTTATCATTGTCACTCAGCAGAACCCCGCCCAGTGAGTCTCCCTGTTTTCCCTCTCTTCTCTCCTTTTCTTTCATTTTCCTCTCTCTCTCCCTTGCTCGCTCTTGCCTCTTCCTCCTTTTCTCCTCTCTCTCCCGCTGACGCTCCTGGGCGGTGACAGGCCGACGCGACTCTGGAAGAGACGACAGGGAGGACGATGCACCTCCTCCTGCACCGGCGTCGAGTACAGAGGTCCCTGCATCTGCAATGAAGACATCGATAAAGGCGTCCTAAATGAAAACCACGTCACAAATCAACAATAATATGCAATGTTTTAAGCAGATTAAACTTACCACCCCTAGCTTTATTTCTGAGAGCTGATTTCAATATGGCTGCTCTAAGTGCAGCTTTGGTATCCTCTGAAATCGGTCCCTCTTTTCTGGTCGCCTCTCCTGCACCTGGAGGAGGCCTGGCATTTTTGGACAATGACTGTGATAAGGACTGAGACAGAGACTGGGCTTGTGCCGCAGACAGAGACAGTGAAGGCACTGTGGTGGGTAAGGGTGTGAGTGTCTGTGCTGGTGTTGCAGAAATGGAGGTGGGAGCCTGGGTCATGGACTGGCTCTGGGTGGGCTGAGTCAGAGAAGCCTGGCTGCTGGGCAGCGGCTCCTGTGGCTCATTGTCTCTCATAGTTTCTGATGCAGTGTCCTGATTAGACACCGGCGTTGTTAAATCTATAGTCTCTGGCTGACCGCTATCTGAGTTGGCACTGGGCATGTCCACGTCAACTGGGCCACTTTCAGTCTTAGTGAGGAGAGGCAGATGGGTCACATGAGCTGGGGCAAGGGACACAGGCTGTTTATTAAAGGACTGCATTTGATTTGTGAATGTGAGCTTCCCTTCTGCTGGTGTGTGAATCCCACTGTCTTGTTGCTGTTGAGATTTAACTTCTCTAATTTGCTGTTGCTGTATTTGGGTTCCTTGAGGCTGTTGTGCAATAGGAACCAGAGTTGATTTGGTCAGGCTGACAGTGGAGGCCTCGCTACAGTGGCCACCGGTTTGTGGCGCCGCTCCCCCTGCTCCACCGTTTGCCCTCGCCAAGGGTCTGAACTGCAGCCTTTGACGGCAGCCCTGTTTATTGCGATGAAAATCCTGGATCTCAATCAGAATTGCTTCTTTAATTTGTTCTCTGTTCATTGGAAGCTTATCAAACTCAAAGTCAAAAGCTGGCACACAAATTGGCTCATCGTCCGGGTCGTGGTATTTGACCAGGTAAGGATGCTCCAGCGCTTGTGTCACGCTTATTCGCTCACGAGGGTCAAAGCGCAACATGGCCCCCAGCAGATCCAAAGCCTCTGGCTCGACTTGTGGATAGAGTTTAGTCAAGGGCACAGGAGACCGTGATGGAAGACTCTGAACATAGGAGCGCACCCTGTCGGCCCTGATGGCACCGATTAAACCATCAGGAGGAGTACCTAACACAGACAAAATGAGCTGGAGCTGGTGGACGTAGTGCTTCCCAGGAAAAAGCTGCTTACGCCCCAGCATTTCTGCAAAGATACATCCTACAGACCACAAGTCAATTGCCAAAGTATAGTGATTCAGAGAAAGGAGCAGTTCAGGGGCACGGTACCATCGAGTCGCCACATATTCAGTCATAAAGGAATGAGACTCTTCAGGGTGGGAGCTGAGACCCCTCGCCATGCCGAAATCACCAATTTTCAGCTCACAGTTCTCATTCACTAATAGGTTGGAGGGCTTGAGGTCCCGGTGGATGACGTTGGCAGAGTGCACATACTTAAGGCCACGGAGGAGCTGGTAGAGAAAGTAGCGTGTGTGCTCTGGGGTTAGAGGCTGGCCAGAGTGTATGATCTGGTGCAAGTCGCTCTCCATGAGGTCCAGCACCACATACCTGCAGAGGAGGGAGGCAGAAATGTGAGATGAGCCGTACAGAGACTTCCCAACTTCATACATTTCATACATGTCTCTGAATCACACAGTTGGCTTTGGTAGGGATGTGACAAAATACCAATATGTTACCAATACACAAACACAGAACAGCAGTGATTTTATTACCACACACACACACATGCTTTGAATAAACTCCTACCAATTAAATTTGCCTAAAGCCACACAAATTGCAGTCAGTCTGTTTTAAGAGGCACTAAGCTTGAACTCAATGTACTTTTTTGTGCATTGTTTCATCTTGGTTCTAAATTCTATAAAAAAAAGTAACACTGAATACATAGGTAATTCCTGCTTTTTCCTTCTTCAGTTCAAGAGATCATTGTGTATAACAGAATACTTTTGTAATGGATCAAGAATTATACTATCACTGTAGTACTGCATCTTAAGTTGTTATGATTCCCATCCATATGATTTAGGTTAATTACCAACAGCACTTAATACTCAAGACACATCCCAATCATCAAACTGTCAGGGTTATTTAGGGATAATTAGTAGTTATGATAGAAAGATAATCAATCAATCTAGCTTGCAGATGATTGTATGATCTGAGGAGAAACCCTGTGCAAGTTTTGTTTGCTACCAGTTGAATGTTTTTAAGGTACCTACACAGATTTGAAGGCAGAGTGAGGAAGGTTTGGCTGCAGGATGTCCTTGATGGCGATAATGTTGTCATGTTTGAAGTGCTTGAGAATCTTCAGCTCTCGCAGTGTGCGTTTGGCATTTGTCACCACTTCAAATGCATTGGAGATCTTTTTTATCGCCACCTGCTGACCTGTGAAAGGTGAAAATAAAAGTGAAGCGTAACTAAGTGGGCTTGCGTACGCAGAGGGGATTATGTGTTTGTGTTCATCGAATCGTTCTTACCGTTGTCCCGCCTCCTGGCTGAGGAAACTACGCCATAAGCACCTGTGCCAATAGTTTCTATAACGTCATACTCTTCTCCTACGTCAAACTTTACATCCAGAGAGAGTGCTTTGAGCAGAGCCAAGTTTTTTGCTGTTGTGCTGGTGTCTGTGCTGGTGCCTGTTGTCTCAACTCCACACTGGTTCTGGTTTTCTCTGCTTTTGTCAGTGGCCATTCTTTCCGGGGACATGGCCACAGTTTGAGCATTTTTATCTTCTCCCCCCTCCTTAGTTGACATTTTACTGTAAAGAACAGAAAATGGCAAAGTGAGAGGAACAGTAGAGCATTCATGCAGATTCTTAACTGATCTTCTTAACTGATCACCCTTGTCAGCACTGTTAATGTATGCCAATCTCCTTAAAAACCGACAATAAATCTGTTCGATATTATTTATTTATCATGTCATTGTTTGTTGGGTAAATACAAATTAATTCTCAAAAATTGTCACAAATGAGTAGCAAAATGTGCATATTCAAAATAAACTGAAACGAACCAATTAACTAAATGTACAAAAGAATAATCAAGCTATAAGTAACCACTACAATATTTTAGTTAAGTTTGTTTTCTTTAGAATTAATTATTAATTGTGGGCAAAAAAATGTGTTTGTTATACATATGTTTTTAAAGACAAATTATTAATAATATTCCTCTAAATATAAAAATCTAATGATTCACATACATGGTCTTGAAGACAATTAGCTTCAGCTGAAATTGTATAAACGTGTACACAAAACTATATATTGATATTATATTAAAGGTAGTGCAGTATTTTACTATAATACTACTTTAGGATGATGACTTGTTTTCTTTAATTTGTAAGACATTGTTTATGTTTCTGCAGAAAAACTGTGTTTAATGCATTACTTTCCTTCTGAAAATGCATTTTTATATCTCATCACATAAAGTCACAATATTTCTCACTTTTCAGTGACTTCACTTCAAAAAAAAACTGGAAAAAAATTCTAACAAGTTCTGGCTTCTCTGCAGCAATGGAAACAAATTAAGAGCTGAAAGAGGATGGAAACCATTCCTTCATTTGTTACTATTTTTGTTGTTTTAATTCTACACAGGGTTAGAACAGATCATTATTTGGACAGAACTGTGCTGCAATATTTGTACTAACAGTCAGTTCTAAATAATAAATGCTTTCATAATGGCAAGAAACAGGAAATTAAGACAGAATGAGCATCACAACCCTTAAAAGTGTATGTCTGATATGGATGTCTTTCCCATTTTGACTGGCAATGTGTAAAATAACCAAACTGTTTATGTGCCACAGAAGTACCCTGTTCGCCCCCCCCCCCCCAGGTCCCCCAGGGGCCACTGAAGGTCCCACACCAGGTATTACAGTGGACACTGGGTAAATACACAGGGCGAGTTTCAGGATTCCTGTTGTCTCACTAGAGAGAATACAGTAATCTAATTCTTATTAAATCACTGTAAACCTTAAACACAGTGACAGTGGGAGCGAGGCGTGACCAACTCCACACTCAGGCCTGGCAGCGCTGTGGACCAAACCTGTAGCTCTCAGTCAGACGACGCCTCAGGATAAAACCTTTACCTTCAGGATGACAGAGGGCAAAACTACGAGGGGCTGTATTTCGAGAGCCCTTTGTTTTTCTACCACTTATTAAATCAGTAACTGCACAATAAAGACGCAGCCTTACCCACTTTTTGACGCAGGGGCGTAGGCTAGTTACCTGAAGCTCAGGCTTTCTAGGAACGAATTACGTACAACCACTTGTTTTTTGTCTAAACAAATCAAACCGGACAAAACAGAGGCGTGTTCCTCAATAACGTAACAAACTTTCACCTTGTAAACCAACCACAACATCCGTATGTGTGTTTTTAATCCCGTGGTAGCACAGCTGTCTCTTGTTTTTGTCTGCCGCTTCCTCGTACTGTTCCGTGTTGTGTTTGAGTGCCATGCGCTATGAGCCAATAAGATAAAGGTACGACAGAGAAGTGGACCAATGAGAGTGAGGGACGTCATGAGAGGCGGGGCGTTTTTTTTTCTTTTTTTGTGATGCTTTTTCCAGAAATTTATTATTTCAAGAGGAGTTACACTGAGTCAAACTTACCTGCATTTTCAGCTGTTTGTATGTAACTGAACACAGTAACTACGCCTAATGGAATACACTGTCACTGTATTTTTGGTATGAGCTTTTGTTTTTATATTCTGGTCAGTTTTATGAGTTTTAAAAGAAGAATAATTGTAAATGATCTTGGGCTGTAAATGCTTTGGCCTTTGGCAATAGTTTATGTTATATAATCCTTTTCCTACTGTAAATAGTGCTCATACAGTGCTCTTTTACATATATTTTTCTGTACGTATTTAATATTGCTGTTTTCACTTACTGTCCCTTTAAAAGACAAAGTTTGTATTTTTTTAAATTTTTGTATTTATTACTTTAATCCTTAGTTTTAATATTAATACCTTTATAATGCTGTAACACTTCAGATTTTCCAGTTGTGGGACTAATAAAGTCTTATCTTATCTTATCTTATTTCATCTTATCTTATGTATTCTTTTTCAACAGAGAAATACATTTACAATACTATAAAAACAGTTTAAACAAACAACAAAAAAGCCTATTCACATCTATCACACACAATAACACACATTCACGAATAAAAAAAAACATGTCTTATAAAATAAACACTGAATAAATATTAAGATAATGACAACTAATAGAGAACATTCTTGTTATTAGTTGCCATTGTAGTGGTATACCGTTATACAGTATCTTGATCTTGTCTTGTTTCATTTTAATGGTATACAATAATATCTTGTGTTGTAAAAAAAATAAACATTAAATTAATATCGTATGTGTGATAATGGCAACTAATAGGCTATAATACGTGTCTCCAGACATGTTATTAGTAGTCGTCATTGTAGTGGTATACAGGATTGTAGTCCAGATTGATGTGTTGCCTACATCCAAAGATAAAAAAGGAAGAAATATTTATGTATTTCTGTGTAATTCAGCTGATAAAGTTAAAATGTCACCAGAGAGCCCTTTTTTGTCCAAAGTACACAGTTCATTGGAATGAGGAAAGGTCCCCCTCCAGGCCAAACAGACTGAAGTCCATAGTAAACACACATCTGTCTGACTCAACATCTGCACTCAGCCGTCCAATGAATGGCAGTGTAAAAAAATGGTCTCGACCAATCAGAAGTGAGAACCCTCTGACTTCTCCACGTCTGCTCGGACACGTTAATGACGGCAGGGTGTCGGACCTGGACACTTTCACACATCCCTTTAAGTCTTGTGTTAAATAACATTTTCTCCCCCTCCACTTAGACTCGTGTCTTTTTTCACGCCGGAATAAAACAATGACCGTGGGCGGAACTCAGGCGCTGCCGACATGGGAGAGAAAAGTGCGCATATTCCTGTGCGTCTTCGGTTTTGTTTTGTCTGTTTACGCTCTTCACGTCGAGCTGTCCAAAGAGAGAAACCCGGAGTACAGAGCGATGTGCGACCTGGGGGAGTCTGTGAGCTGCTCCAAAGTTTTTACCTCCAGGTATGGTTTTTACTCCTCGTCTCATATCCTGCAAAGTTGTGCAAACCTCGATCTGTAGGCTTCTTTATAGGAAGTAGACTGTTATTCACCTTTTCCTTACAGATAAACTGATTATTTTAAGCCAAATCTGATCCCTCTTTTGCCACGTGTTCTAAATTCCTCTGGCAGCCTGGACCCTCCTCTTATTTAACACACTCTTAAAGCAAAATACACTTCTCTCTTTTCAACCCTCTTTATGCACATTTAACTTATTTGATTTTGTGTTTCTGTCTTTATTTCTGCAGAAAATACTTGTTCTTACTGTCTGTGTGTCTTTTTTTGACAGATGGGGACGTGGTTTTGGCTTGGTCCAGTTCTTTGTTGGCAAAGATAGCCCCCTGAACCAGCCCAACAGCGTGCTTGGCATCATATTTTACACTCTGCAACTAGGCCTGGGTTAGTCTGTCATTGTCTTCTGCTAATTACAGGATTCAAGGCAAAAACATGCCAACTGCAGTCCAGCATCTACCACAGTATGAGATTTAACTGAGTGTCTAAATGGCAGTGTGTGTGTGTGCATCACAGCTACATTCAGTTGCGTTCTATTTCAAATATGCTGAGATATTGTTTTATTTTTATAGCCACACAAATGACTGTAATTTCTGTTCATAATCTCAGACGTCTGCTGCTGTTGGACTGAGTTCTCTGTGTCTCTTTTGCAGGGTTGTCATTGTCTAAGAAAGCTGCAGTGTTTTTGGTCCTCTTCTCCTGGGTGTCTGTGGCCGGATCACTGTATCTTGCATTTATCCTCGCCTTTGTTCTGGGGGATTTCTGCATGGTTTGCGTGTCAACATACATTATCAACTTTGCATTGCTCTTCACTAACCTGAAAAGACGAGGAGCAATAGAAGGGATGAAGGAAAAGGCTGCGTAGAATGTGTTACTTGTGAAAT
Organism: Apogon talboti; assembly: GCA_037367365.1. Classification (NCBI taxonomy): domain Eukaryota; kingdom Metazoa; phylum Chordata; class Actinopteri; order Kurtiformes; family Apogonidae; genus Apogon; species Apogon talboti. The sequence goes on from JAPQRQ010000012.1 coordinate 10,554,321, forward strand.
TCAACAGCATCTTCTTTTATTTTATATTTTTTTACATTTTTTTTTCTCTTGAACCTAGGCCACACTGAATCTGAAGAGCCAGTTCTCGCCCACAGTGTTTTAGCAGGGTTTATAACTGCTGAGACAGAAAAATAGGACTGCATACAGAGAGTCTGAAATAGTCATCTGTGCATTTGTGAAGATGATTATCCATATTTGAACGCTACCTCTCATTGCAGGTTATTGAAAAGAAATGAAAGGGGATCTGAATGTAGGTTAGGAACACTGCCATGCAATTACTTAGTGTGACCACCAGAGGGAGCTAAATGCCCAGTATTTGTAAGTGGTACGTGAATATTAACCTTAGTCATCTGAAGGTTGGTTTAACCCATAAAGACCCCAACATCCACTGGCAACCAAAACTATCTACTGATCTAAAATGTTTAATAACTTCTGAGCCACTAAATCTATTAATACATGTAAATAATTGGTATAAAATACAGTTTGTCATCTTTTCATGGTCATCAGATCCATCTGGATGTTCAGAGGCTCTGTAGTGAACGTCATCTTCTACAACATTGATTATTGATTCACCAATAAAACCCATGGAGTTGGATCAATGATAGTGGATGGACACACTTGTATTTGCATTCAGTTATTGATATCTTTGCTGAAAAAGTCGCTTTTTCATCAGTTTTCTCTATTTTTGATATAATAGCCCTCAACGTTAAACTGAGCTTTATATGAACATCCACATGATCAGCAAATTAAATATGGGAAAATACATGAATTTCACTGAAAAAAACCCAACTAAATACAGAGGATAATACGATAATGAATGGTGATAAATCACTTAAGAAAGGTTACATATGGGGAAAAATTAATTAGGGAAGTGTCCCAAAAAGTAGCTCTGGGTCTTTATGGGTTAAGATGCAGGTTTGCACAAAGGCAGGGGATCATTCTACTGTCCGATCATATTAGTACATTCTGACCTTTGCCATTCATACATTGCCAGTTGTATTTTGTAACTTCACTTTATGAAGCATTAGATGGAAAAGCGTTACATGAAATATGTGGAGAGACGCAAACTATATAAAAAGAAAGTGTACGAGCAATAGGTTTATCCTTGACAATGAATGGTTGGTGTTTATGATTTTAAGACACTGCAGGACAACATTTAGTATCTGGTCGGTCCTTGTCTAAATAGAGTTACTGATCATATATGAAATGATGTGTGAAATAAGCCAAAATCCACCTTGTAACTTACAGAACATGAAAGTGTCTTCAAATCCTTTGCTGTTCAGATGACAAACCATTGATAAATAATAAAGTCATGTGATGTACTTTGTTCACTTTGGGTTTTTTCCCTAAATCTACTGAAAGCAGAATCCAAACAGTGCAGTCTTTTATTTAATATGCCTTGTTTTAATGTAAAATTAAAATGAGATGCAAGGAATAGGCATTATTAAGCGAGCTATCATTTTTTTGCTTAATTGTCATAGTAGAAAAGACAAGGAAGTAAAAGTGGATTCAATCCAGCGAGCAAGAGGTGCATGTAAACATTCCCATAAAAGGCCTCAGTTACCTGAGTGGTGACACATTTAATACCCAAGGAGTCACCAATGTACACTCAGTATATATATTGAAATTTATTTAAAGTTGAATTGTTGCTTCATTATTGATATCGAAAGTACAATTTTGATATAGTCATAAAACCATAGAGAAAAAAGCTAATTGATTTAAAAACTATACTAATGACTGTACTAGAGGATAAATACAAATACACAGCTGCTTAAAAGACTAACACACTTATTAATAACTATACAGCAGATGGAGACATTCTGTCACAATCCAAATAGGAACGCTGTGTAAATACTTGTATTCAGTGCAATGTCGCTTCAACCTGCACAGCAAGAATCAAAGTTTTAAGTTTGCAAAGTACCTGTAATGTCTAGTGACCACCACCACATTTCAGGCCTAATGCACTGCATGCAAAGAAAGGTCAAATTATATGGAGGAAATGGGTGAGTTCAGGTTCACTTAAATAAAACACTGTAAAAGCTAAACATGATGAAGAGAATGATGTTACTATGACAACAGGCCTTCAGCATGTTGGCCAGTTGGTTGGTAGGAAATATCTACAAAGGTAAAGGAGATCAGGTAAAGCTGAAAACCAGGAAGAAACTATCATAGCTAGGGTGACCAGATCCTAACTCACTAGACGAGGGACAAACTTCATATATCTTATTTAAATGCAAGTTTGCTCACATAAGAAAACATAGTGGCAGGGAGCATTCATGCTGACTGCTAATAACAATGTTGGACAGCATCTCAGTTCGCAGGACGTGTAAAAAAAATAATAAAAATGCGGGACTGTCCCACACAAAGAGGGACATCTGGTCACCCTAATCATAGCTGAAAAGCAGAAATTCAACAGGCAAAGAAGTTAAAGTACGGTGAAACACATGCAGCTCGACAAAAACCGATGTGGTAAAGCTGCAGCCTGGCAAAATCTGAAAACACGGAAACTAAAACAAGAGACAGAACCACAGAGCAGCCCTCTGTCACTAATAACAGTGAAAACCCCTGTTTATGAATCTGGAATAACAGAAAAGTGAAGTGGACTGAACATGCAAAGAGGGTCAGGACTCCCAGGATGCATTTCTCCACCTCTAACCATATAAAGGGCCTGTGTTCTTAACCTGTCAGCCCTCACACATAACATGTATTAGCACAGTTTGCACACAGATCATAGACAATGGGCTTTAAATACCTACTGTCAACATACAGGAGGCTGTTTCATACGATGTCTCAACTAAGGCCGCTGACGTAACAGACAGAAACATGTATCACTTTTTTTTATATATATATATATGTATATATATATTTTTTTTAAAGAGCAAAGGTTCAGTAACAGACTTACAGGACAGGTTAATGTTAAATCATCGACTCAATGACAGGACAACAGACAGCAGAAAAATACATAGACAAATAGAGAAGAGAATAAAAAAAATGTTAAAAAAGAAGAATAAAAAAAGGTTCAATATTCAAAGTTACAGAGAGAGACACTACTCATAGATCATGCCAAGCCCAACTCGAATACAAGGAACTTAATGAAAGTGGTGTGGTGGTAGATTTTTCATATAATTAAAAATGGCTGCCATATCTTATAAAAAAAAATCTTACTTTTTTTTTTTGTATCCAGTAAGTTATTAGCTATAGTCTTATTTCCACATCATTGCAATGTGTTTCTTAGCAATTGTCAAAAGGATTTCTGTAAGTTTCTTAACATACTTTGTCCCAAGATTGGATTTAGTGAGATTCTCCAGTAAACAAACTTCAGGGTCCAGTGAAAATATAACCTCATGGATGTTACATAAAGTTTCACTCTATCATTTATTACTTTTTGTATGTTCCTCATAGACTTGCATTTGGAAAAATAGTTTATAATGCTTTCCGGTTTTCTGTGTCAGCAGGTAGATTTTCAAAATTACAACAAATCGATGCCAAATAACAACTCGTCTGCTTTGCAAATACCCAGACAATGGATGACAAAAGGAATGATCACTTTTCATTTCAGCGGCTGTTTCCTCTTCCTCAGTCAATGGTGCGGTGTAAAGGTATGAACTTGATAATAGCACTTTACCTGGAAATCAGGTAGCAGGCATGTCTGAATGTTACTGTAGTAATAATTAGATAGTGTATAGAACCAGTGGAAACCTAAGCACATGCAAACATTTGGGACAATGATCATAACATTAATGTCATATACAGAAAATTCTTTATTATTATTTCCGGTTGCTTTGTGTTTGTTTTCTTCATCATTTCCTTATGTGTGTACGATCCCAGTCAAAACACTTATTATAACAGCTCCATAATCATATCTACTGTGTTTTGACTAGACATTGTAGAAAAAATTTTTTAAAAATTATGAATTGTGCGAGGAGCAGTCACATAATTTTATTTTATTTTTTTTTAAATTCCATACTCTCATACTGTAAAAATATGATGTATTTTCATTTATTTAAAAGCTTCTATAACTGGATTCTTTACCAGTAGAGTTTACTACATGACTACTGATCCAAGTTTCACTGAAGCAAAGGTGAAATCATGCACAGACACAACATATATTTGTACAAAAGGTGATGGATGTTAGATGTTGCAATGTTTTCAGTACCTGTGCAGTGTTTTTTGTTGTGCTTTTATCATACATCATGTTACATAAGACCTGTCATCAGCGAGCCACTGACGTCTCTTGTTGAATTCCTTACTTTTGTGTTGAATTACTTTTAACATTTGGTAATTTTTCATAAATTACACTGACAGAAAAGAACAGCAGTAATTAAAAAAAACAAACATACTGGTGGACATACAGTGTATGTGATGATGGCACAGATTCACCTTTCCCATCAAAACAAAACTCATCATTATTTTTAAATGGATCATAATTAATACAGTAAGTGGTTTATATTATAGATTGACTAACAATTTTTGAGATTATAAAGCAAAACAAGAGAGAGCACTTTTCTGCCTTGAACTCACACAGTAACTACAACTCATTTTATCTCATATAAATCTTATGTATTTTTAAAGGTGTTTCCTGCGTGTCATTAAAAGAGTATCACATAATGCCTGTAACAGTGTGACAGGCAGTTGTGAAGGCATTGATGACATACCGAGACGACACTGTGTCTATAAATACCATTACATCTATTCATCTATACAGTACATGTATAAGCCAAGGTGCTGAAATACATGAATGTTGTACAAACAAAGACAAAAGTCACTAATCTTTTAAAAGTTTCCACAGAAGGGCATTTCTCAATTAGGGGACAAGGAAGGTATTCGCGGTAATCTGTCATCTCCTTTGTGGGACACAGCGTAACTGATTTACTGTATGTAAGAGGACACTTTTGTTAAGTTCTGTTTCTATTGAGAAAAGGCACATTGTCTGTCATTCCATCTGCATTTGTTTTTGTGCTTAACTCATTTGTGTCCGCAAGTAATTTTTTTCCCATATCAAATAAAAACAAACTAGTATATTAATTGTTATGTTACATAATTTTACGTTTGTGTATCCTGAGCTCATATTTCATTCTAAAGGATATAATGTATAATGGGGGCACACTGTCTTCGAATGATGTGCATGTAAAATTACACCATCTCTTACTGGATTCCTTTGGTTATCGTCCATACATTAGAATAGGAACAAGGAAATTGTCCATGTTGTGGCTCAAAATGTGGGAAGGGGGGGGGGGGGGGGGGGG
>JAPQRQ010000012.1:10600987-10612977 GCA_037367365.1 Apogon talboti
TTTAGCAGCAAAACTATTGGTTGAATTCATACCAGATTGGGTTTATAGATTGCCAGTGACTCAGAATAGATGTGATTGCATTTTGGGAAAAGTAGTTCAAAGATAAAATTTTTAATGAATTTTTAATACACACAATACAATACACGCGGGGGGCGGGGTTTGTTGTGCCTGGCACCACTTGTTGCATTAATTTTTGATTACTGACGATGGAGAGTCAGACCACTGCATCAATTCTTCATCACATCCCAAATTAGAGTATGGACTTTATGGTAGCTAATTTTGTGAAAATGATGTCTCGATCTCCCTGAATCATTCTGTCTCAAGCCTAATGATCCTGATCAATCCTAGCATTGTCCAATTTTTCTGACATTAAAGACATGAGAGGCTACTTGCTGCATCAGTTAGTTAAATCACCTGTTACAGTTGAAACATTATTAACCACTGCAGTATTTACTGATGGAAGGATCTGAACTATTTGCTTAGTTAAATTCAGGCAGTTACCTTTTTTTGGTTGTTTATTTAACTCTAACTGCAGCTTTCTTTAACTTCAGAAAAGATTGGACAATGCCAGGAATGATCAGGATCATCAGGCTGGTGACAGAATGGTTCAGAGTAGAGCCTGACTGACATGGAATTTTTGGGGCTGATGCTGATAATGGGGGCTAAAAAAAACCAATACCTGATATATTGGCTGATATTCAATATATTAGCCAATAACCAATATATCAACCGATATATAAAATTAGAACATTGATATACACAGGGTATATACTGTACATCAACACAAATTCTTATAATACCCAAAAGATGATTCAAGACAAAGAAGCAGAACACTAATTTAATATAATTAGCATAGAAATTGTACCATCGGCGGACCAAATAATCAGTTGAGCTCTAGTTCACAGAGAATGAGACATCATTTCCACACATGGATTAGCCACCATAAAGTCCATACGCTAATTTGGGATGTGATGAAGACTTGATGCAGTGGTCCGATTCTCTATCGTCGGCAATCAAAAATGAATGCAGCTATGGATGGAAAAAATATTATGAACGTTATTGTGACAATACATAAGCATTATTTGGCAAAAAAAGATGTCACAGTGAATGTCTCCTGTAATCAAAACCAAAGGTGGTGCAGTTAAATATTGCATGTGCAACTTTTGTTTTTTTGGCTGGGCAGTATAGTTTGTGTGTGACATGAGGAAGCTCTAACCTCCAGAGTGTTTCAGATATAACCTCCACACCTCTCCTTTGTTTCCTTATCAGGCTTTTATCAGCTACTTTATTTCCTTAAAACGCATTGGATTTCTGCACGTTATGGTCAGGTTGTTAATGAGGGTGATTTATTTTTACACCTCTTGCTTCCTCTGAGGAAGGTGGAGATGTAGAATGTCAGTTTGTTAAACTAACTCCACCCTCTCCTGTCGCACCGGGTTATTTATCCAGCACACCTGACTATAAAGGCAGCAGTGCTACCATAGCTGCAGAGAGGCGGGATTGTTTCCTCATGCTCAGTGCCAACAGGGTGGAGCAAAGCGCTGAGGTTTATGACTTGCACAAGAAAAAGAAACAAGGAAAATCTGCTGTTGTACTCAGTAGAGAGGAGAGGTAACCATGAGCAAACAAAGCTTATGGGGTGATCTGATCACCATCTCATTCAGAAACCAGAGAAGAAAATAAAGTGACTCGAAGGTGGTTCAGGTTGATTCAGGCTGAGATAGATGTGAACTTTTTACCCTGTGACCGATCTTCAGCTGACAATTGGACAGGTAACGCCTCATAGTTTGAGCTTTGCGCAGATTCAGCACTTTTACTGTGTGTTAGATTTGTGTTGGTACAGATTCCTCCTGAGGCTGCAGCTCTCTCAGGTTTTTGACTGCAGGTATGTGGTTCACATGACAGTTGACTGCTTCATTATTTAGCCTGTTTGCAGGTAAAACCATGGGGCTCTTGTCTTCTGCTTTAAAGTCATTCACACTTTTGTAGCTGCACTAATGTATGTCTCACATGAATTTGTCAACAAGTTTTATGTCTAATTTTCTGAGTGAAAAGACTGGTTGGTGGTTGGTTGTTTATTATTTGAGGTCTGGTAGTAGTTTGTACATTTTTGGTATTTCTTCACTTCAAAATAAAGGTCTTTCTCCAAAAGACATTTATTGTGAAATTTCTGGAGGAAGTGTAATAAGAACCATTTCAAAATGCAACCAGTGAAGGAGGCAATCATTAAAGACTTCACCTCCTTCTGCTTTAGAAGGAGGTGAAGGAGCTACTTTTTGCTTTGCAGTGTCTATCTTCTATTTAATTTTTATGAAGTTTAGTGTTGACAGCAATCATGCCCATGGAACACAAACGCCACTGGGTGTCCAACAAACATCAAGCAGGTCACAGAGGTCATCTTTATCTTTATTATTGAAAATATAATTCTAAATATTATATGAGGAAAGGTCAACAAGTTCTCAGATGAGTGCTGTGTCACTGAGGATGAAACTTGGATCTACCAGCTTGAACCAAAGAGCAAAATTCAATCAAAATCCAAAAGCAGCAGCTGGACCTGTGAAATTCAAGGCAGAGAAATAAAGAAATAATTAATATTAATGTAAACTTTATTACATTTGTCTGAGAACTTTTTGACTCTCCCTTGTAATTCCATATTTGTAATTAGATGTTCTTAAACCCCCCTAAATCTTGCACACAGGACCATTTAATGCAAATATACAAGTCCATCACCTGTTTGTAGTCTGTACTTTTACAGCCCACAGAACTCCTGAAATTGGAGAGAAAAGATTACTGTTCATATCATGGCTCATCTTTGTGATTAAAAACCTGTGATTAAAATCCTTCTGTTTGTTTACTGTGAAGAATAAGATAAAGCAGCACAAAGTTCTTTAAATTATTGTTTCATCCTTTAACTACTTTCAGTAACCCTGCCTTCCAAGCCAGTGTGTGGCTTGCATTCATATATTTACTTTCAGTCTGTGTTATTTTGTTTATTACATAGAGATTACAACAAATATTTTTGGAAACCTTTGCTATTTGTGTAATGAGTACTTATTAAGTATCAGTCTCTCTTAGAAGTGATTTACTAAATCCTGTTACCTCATTAAACCCTCAGGAATGTCGAAGGGCCCTGCTGTGTAAAATCTATATGAAACCTGCAAGAAATATCATCATTAGGAAGTTAGCCAATGCATTCACTTTCACTTATGTCTCTTTGTATTACATACATATTTGCATCCATTTAAGTAGACATTTTACAGAATTCAAGTCTTTTACAGAGCTGCAACAATTAATTATTTGTAAATGTAATACTTTACATCTGTTCTGCCAATATAATCTAGTGGGTGAGTCATGTATTTTCCAGTGAAAATGCAAACATTTGCTCCTACATTACTCTAAACATTACTCTACTCGTTCTGTAAATCCTGTGCATTACATAATTTATTCTAAAGCAGAGCTGTCCAGACGAAATATTTTTTTATTTTTTTCTGGGGTTTTTATAAGCACTATTTACAATCATTAAAATTTTATCACTGGAACTTTATCAGGATTAACTAAATTAAAGTTCCCTTCACCCAAAACAGGTGTTTATTCCCAATGAAAGAAATGAAATCCCCAATTTCATTTAAAAAAACGCAACAATAACTGATCTTTACGAAACAGTGCTAGCACACCGCTCTTGTTTTGTCGACTTGTCTGTCTCCATTGACATAACTGACAGGGAATCCAAAATGCTCCCAAATCTGAGACCTTAGAGAAGATGGAGGGTCTTCCAACTCTGCCTTTGTACCTATGACGTTGCTCTGAGCTGCCCTGCTGGTTCATGTTCAGCATGTGTATGGGTGCGTGTACTGCTTAGGCATCTGTCTAGGATGTCAAATGTTGCACATGGGTTCCATTTGTGGCCACCCTGCTCATACTGTGTGCGTTCCGCTTAAGGCGAGTGTTTGCGTTCTTCACATAGGCTAAATGTATTTGTTCAGTACACCTCCGGATTGTATTGAAGGCCCCAAACTGAAATGGTTTGGTACAAACGAGTGCACCATTACACCCCTATTGGACAAAAGATCTTAATTAAGAAATGTATGATGAACACCTGGGAGATTTGTGAGAAACTTTTCTGAAAGTTTTTCTCTTGAGGTTTATTGAGGTTTATTGTGGTAACATGTCTGTTGGACCTACTTTACAGATACACACACACACACACACACACACACACACAAACACACATATATATATACATACATACACACACATATGAATGAGTTAATTTTGATACATTTGGGACGCCCATGACTCAGGAGGTCATGGCTCATGGCAGGTCGTCCAATAACCAAAGGGATGGTGCTTTGAATCCCGCTCTGTCCTAGTCATGTGCTGTTGTGTCCTTGGGCAAGACGCTTCACCCACCGCTGTTTGGTGCAAATTGGCAGCCCGCTTCCATCAGCCTGCCCCAGGGCAGCTGTGGCTGCAAAAAGTTTACCACGACCAGAGTGTGGATGTGAGAGTGAATAAATAATGGATCAGTAATGTAATGCTTTGAGTGCCTCGAAAAGCGCTATAGAAATCTAATCCATTATTAAATTAGTTTCAGTAAATGTTGAATCTTAGATTAAACGGCTGGTCACTGTTTTGTTAAGTAAATCAATAAAGTGGCATTTCTCAGCTAATATGCTTTTTTTCCTCTGGTGGATAACTACATGTTGCTGGGTGATGTTTTTTTGTGAGCTTCCTCATAGTTGTTTAGTTACACATTAAAAAGTGCAGTTATATTTTAGCCAGAGTTAAGTTCACCTTCATTCCTGATCTCTGACTGATCCTTTTCAGGTCTGATATGCACTGTATGACCAAATATACAGTATACACACAGATGTGAGTGTTGAACATGTCCCAAATTGCCCAACGATTAGTTCGCAAATCAAAGAAGAAAACAAGAAACATTTTGGAAAACATTTCTTTATAGGTCTGTTGGCAAACAGAGGCTTTGTCATGTTGAAACACGATAAGAAACTGTAGGTTCACTGTTGTCATCACACACTGCTGCATTCAGAGTTCAGTGAAACCTAAAGGAGCCAAACCAGAAAAACATATTGAAAACACAAAGTCACAAACGGTCGGCCAACAGGTGGAAGTTAAGTCCTGTTTTAAGCAGAGCTCATTCAGTTTAATGACTGATAACAACTGCAACACACGGATTAAACATACTTAAGAGCCAGGGCAGTGTTTATCAGTTAGATTTACACTTTAGCCTCTAACAGCTGATCACAGTTTACTCTGTGTGCATTCATTCACCACCCAATAAGGATCATTCACAATATGTATTCATAGACACAGTCAGAGCTAGAAACAAACTGTTACTCAACAAAGATCATTTTCAAAACTGAACATCTAATTCAGTCTTTCCTAGAGTCAGTTGTGGATTGTGTCATATTAAATAAATGAATTCTGTCAGAGTCAGTTGGTCCTGCTTAAAAAATCAGCTTCAGAGCTCAGAAAACACTTTGACTGTAGCCCTCCAAAGAAAATGTCAATTAAACTGTCTTCTATTATTATTATTATTATTATTATTAATATTAACTACAAACAAGACTGGTGAAACACAAATTAATACACGGCAGCACAAAACAAAAATGTAAACAGTTCTTTCATCATTTACACAATATATGTCTGCATGAGTCCAAGTTCCAGTTCAGTCCCAGAGCCTCAAATAGTTTCATCCAGTTCTGCAAATAAACATCAGCCCTCCACTGATATAATACCCTGTCTTATTTAAACTTCCAAAATGATGGATTTGCATTCAGAGATAGATAGGGGTTCATCTCCGACCCACTTCACCATAATAGTTTTTCTTGCCAACATTAAAAGTGTTTTGAGTAACCTTGTCATATTGTATTAAAGTGTCAGGAACAGCTTTAAGCAAACATAGTAGATTTACTGGCACCTTTTATACAACCCGAAGGCAAGGGTATAAAACTTGGATTTTCCATTTAGGACAGTTAGTTTGGTGAAATTCCTGTTTTGAAACTTGATTTTTTTATGGGGGGCTGTTCATTAATGTAGAATTTCTACCTTAAACTGTTAGAAAATGTGTAGATCTGTTTTGTTTATTGATTAGTTGAATTATGTACTTTTTAAAATCAAATCAATCAAGGAATGGTGGTCATCTGATGAGGCTCAAAGTACACACAAATGATGGAACTTGGCTCCTTTTAGACAAACATATTTAAAGGAGAAGATCAATATTCTGTGACTTTGTTTTGAGTCTTATATCAATATCTTCATCAATTACACTGACTAATCACGGATAACTGAAAGTTGGGGTGTTGCTGAGGAAGTTGATTACATCTTAGTTGAGCTGGTAGTGGAAAAACATTACAAGACCTTAAGGAACCTTTTTTTTTTGCTGTCGCCGTGGTTACTCCATGTATCCTTTCCCTCCCTGCTGTTTCCATAGTAACCAACTGTTTTCTCCGTTCTCTCCTTCTCCCTTGTTTCAGTGTCATCCAGGCTCCATTACCACTACCTGTAGACAAGGTAAGAGCAGCAGTGTGTGTCAGTGTGTGGTAGTGTGCTTCAGTGTGTTGTTCTGTTCTTAGTTGTGTGTGTATGTCAGGTGTACACATGGAGTGGTAAACTGACAGAGGAATGCATGAACACTGCCAGTTGGAAATCTTTGGTGTAGATCAGGTGTCTTTCCCTATGGTTTACTCTGTGTGTGTGTGTTTGGTTTTCTGCAAACTTTAAATGTTTGATTATCAAGGTAAAAACTGGTCATCTTCTTAGTGTAAACCTGTTTAAAACCCACTGATTTTCCTTACTTGTTTTAATGTAGACAAATGTGATGGAAAGGCACATGCTTTAGGCATTTTTTTGACATCAGATAAGACCAGGTATATTTGGAGATGAAGGTCATGTGGATAACAGAATAAAACCAATGTTATCTCTTGTCTTTGTCATTGTACAACCTTAACTTATTTCTGTTTGATTACTACAGATGTAACACAGTAAGTAGTCCCACATTTCTAGATCAATGGGAGTAATGTGAAAGATCCCGTTTTTTACATTGTTCAAAGAGAAAATTTGAAATTAATCAAATTAATCGCATTTACTCCTCAGCCCCAGTGGGAAACTTCTGATAAAATCAAAAATAGGTGCAAGTCCATCTAAATCAAATGAGAGTATTTTTTGTCAATTATTTTGGAAGGTCAAAATTTTATATATTCTAGACTCATCACATGTAAACCCTAAATGTTTCAAGCATGTTCTTAATTTTAATATTGTTAATTACTCCCAACAATTCAAAAAACAGAAAAAGAGTACCTCAAAATATTACAGCATTTTATTTTGAGTGTGAGTACGCCGCAATTTATGCTGTATAAATGCCATGAATCTCTCGATGTAGTTCAGTTCACACAACCACAATCATGGGAAAGACAGATGTCTAGAAGAAACCCACCAACACCATTCATCACCCTCCAGGATGACCTGTAGTAGATCACACCTGAAAGGCTGGCTGTTCACAGAGTACTGGAGCAAAATATATTCATGAAATGTTGACTGGAAGGGAAATGTATGGAAGGAAAAGATGGACAAGCAGCAGAAATGACTGCAGCCTTGAGATGATTGTCAAGAAAAGCAAATTCAAGAACTTTCTGGAACTTGATCCAGAGTGGATTGAGGCTTAATTCAGTTCATCCACATCCACCCAGGGCCGGTTTTTGCTATGGGCAATGTGGGCGACCGCCCAGGGCGCAATATATGTGAGGGCGCATGAGGGTGCCGCACACGAGCGCCCTCAAAAAAACAAACAAACAAAAAAAACTAAACTCAAAACAAAACTCACCAGTTTTCTAGACTACCGCTCATTTCCATGTCAAGTTAGTGGAGTGGGCGCTGGGGCGCCCTCATTGTCACGTCAACTTGCTGCTCAGAGTCATACAGGTTGTGTGTGTCTGTTCGGACACTGTCCGAAGAGGCAAGGGGGAGGGGGGCGAGGGATAGACTGATGCCAGGCCACACAACACAAACTGCTTCCAAATAAATTGTATTTCATAATTAACATAGACCCATATGCCTACACGTAATTGATTGGGTTATGTGAAAAATGTAAAAAAAAAATCATCGACGTAAATTTGTTTACGTCACGTGACTCCGGACTCCGGTTGATTGACGGGTGAACGGACGGTGTTGGCATAAGGTAATGCAAAAGGTCATGTTATGATGTCGAGTCTTAAATGAAGATCATGGATCAAAGTAAACCAAAGAAGCCACCAGGTGCCCAGTTTAGAAAAAGTAGAAAAGAAGAAGAGGAGAAACGGGCAAAAGAGAAAGGTATGCAGATTTCTATGAGTGATGTGAGAGACAGTAGGCTATAGGCTATTAGCCTCTTGCTAATATGTTGCTAAGCCACAGAAGTCGACTGTATTTGGTATTTAGTTTTGCTTAACTAGCAAATATTAGAATTGAGGCATCATGTCATGCAACTAATTTCACCCATAGGCAACCTAGTCTAGTTTGTGTTTGCAACACAAGTGCAAATTCACACAGACGTCCTGACTGTGGACTTTTTTATTTCTATACGCTATATGTTAAGTTAAATAACTTCTAACATACATTGACATGGCATTTTGTAAGCTACATGTGATACAGCTTTTTAAATAATTTGTAGTGTGTTATGCTTAGTTAAGAGGATGTTAACAAATGTTAATAAAATGTGCATTATGGTCATTTTAATTGGGCAACTGATGCATGTGTGATGTCAGTGTGATCTAATTTACATATTGTATCTTAATTGTAAATTCAGGGGCAATTCTGAAATATTTTGGGGCTGGAGCACCCACTGGCCAAAATGAGGAGTCAGACACTTGCACAGCAGCCACAGACATGGTCCTGGAGTCTGATGAGGAGCCATCTACCTCCTCAGCCACATGTTCATTGCAGGACTCCTCAGGTGTGTGTGTGTGTGTGTGTGTGTGTGTGCGTGTGTTTTTGCATAATTTTTTTTACTTTTGTAAACACTATAAATGCTGTGCATCACATGTATACTAATGACAATACCATTTTCTCTTTATTAGAAATGCCTCAATTAGAAATCCCACCAAATCCTGTGCCTGAGGATGAGCCTCTGTCTGCTGACCCTGCTAATTGGCCTTCAGTTCTGACTGACAGAATTCGGACACAGCTGGTTTGTAGAGGACCCAGTGAGGTACCTGCTGACTTTGCTTTCCCCAGGAATGAGTTGGATGGAAGAAGTTGTCATCACCAGTATTTCAAAAAGACATTGGTTAATGGTGAAAAGATTCCCAGAAGTTGGTTAGTCTATTCAGAGGAAAAAAACAGCCTTTTCTGCTTCTGCTGCAAACTCTTTTCTAAGAGGACAATTAATTTAACAAGCTCAGGCCTGACAGACTGGAAACATGCAAGTTCTTTGCTCACCTCTCATGACAACAGTCCAGAACACCTCAACTCCATGAAAGTATGGAAAGAACTGAGTCAGGATAAAAAAGGGGGAAACAATTGATAACCAGGAGATGGCACTTCTCGAGGCTGAGAAGATTCAGGGATTTTTCAAGCATGTGCAATTTATATACTGTATTTTATTTATTGATCTTATTTTTTCTTTGGTCTAGTTATGTTTTTGTATGTAAGATTATATGTAATAAAATAATACACATAATATGATATATTGTTGTGTTGGTGGCAGGGTTTGGGGGTAAGTCCTTTTTCTGTGGTGCTGGGGGGTGGGGGCGGGGCAAGGGATGGTTCGCCCAGGGCGCAAATCTAGCCAGGACCGCCTCTGCATGGATAAATGTACCTTGACTTCCATCTTTACTGTGGCAGGACACTCACCATTTGCTCTAATTCTGCCCCATCCAGTGGCCCAACAGGAAGTGGAGTTGGTGAACTCGCTGCCATTTGCTGCCAGGCAGATTGGTCTGATGAAGTCAGTGAAGTTGACCGGGCTGCTTAACTTCATCAGTGCAATGTCATTGGTAAGGAGTGTAGCGTTGTAGTCAGGATGGACGATCACATCCTGGGACAATGTCCTTACCACCTCATTGACATTGGAACCACTCTGATTGAGTCTTCCCATGTAGAGGGTCCAGGATTCAGCTGATTTACTGATGGAAAAAACAATGAATTCAGACTGAAGGTTGCCCATACTCATATTAATCAAAAATATGTCAGCTAGATTTTTAAGGTTTGAGATGTTGTTTTGGGAACAGGAACATCTGTGAAACCCAATGAATATGGTTGGATTATTAGTCAGATCGAGGTCACTCAGAACATCTACATGTCGTTGCTTACATCTGTCTGACTGATAAACTTGGTTCAGAGGAAGTGGGATGTAGAAAATGAGATAAACAAGTATGAGTAATTTTAAAATACAGAAGTGTAGAGCAAAGGTTTTAGTGAGATAAGAAAGAAAGAAAGAAAGAAAGAAAGAAAGTGCTGTTATTTCATTATAAGCTACATAGTGCAGGTTTCATTAGATCTACATTTAGTACAGTTTCATCCTTATAACCCAGAATCATAAATGACCTGAACACTACAGACAGAAAGACCAAAATATACATGGTACAGAATCTTACCATTATAGATGTTCCATGTTCAGTTGTTGTACCAACTCCACTCTGACAGTAAGTTATTTTTTTGACAGATTAACCAACAACCTGTTAACAGGATGCTTTGTGAACTTATTTCTTCTCTGTCAATTAAAACTGTCACTTCATCTCTTCACTTGGATTACTGCCATAAAAATAATGTAAATCCAGTATGTTTATAGTGTGTGTTGAATGAGTATCAGTGTGACTTACTTTAAGATGCAGTGAGCTGCTGTCATTACCCACTGTTCATTGATCAGGGTCCCTCCACAGATGTGGAACCCCGCACGATTGTAGTGCAAACTGACCTGCCAGGGCCACGCTCCGGGCTTTGCGTTTTCTCCGCCCACTATTCTGTTGGTGTTCAGAGGTGCCATTCCACAACCTATGTCTAAAGAGTAAAGTCTGTCAGTTTATAGTAAACTAAACTGAAGTAGATTCATTGTCATGGCTGTTTTTTGGTTTTCGTTTCCCAATGTTATTGTTGCTCTTAGAAAGAATGCAAATAAAAATCACATAAATTATGTTTAGCACTGTAGTTTGGACATTTGGTGTTAATTTTGAATCGAATTGATTAAAAAAAGGGATGTTTTAGAATGTGCACAACCAAAGTTAATATGTTTGCATTAGTCTTTTTGACCAATCCATTAGTTTCAACCATTAGAGTGTAAAAATTTAACAGTTTGTGTCACTTTTAACACATCATGTATCATCAAAAACATTTACATCCGTGTGTGTCATTATATGAAGTGTATCTGTAAATACCTTGAGCTTCTGACCCTGTAGGAAAAAGAGATGAAAACATTAGTTACTTCTGAATAAAAATATAATGATATAATAGATGTGTGTAACTGTCTCCACAAGACTCCAAGACGAGACTGCACACATCTTTACTGATGAGCTAATCATAACTGATCCTTTCAGGTGTTCAGGAGGCCATTCTCATGAATAACAGTCCTGAGAGCTAAATAGAATGCTGCCATTGTTAACAATGTGAGTTACCTCTGTTTTCTCTTGAATGTGACAAGTCATCATGTGAAAGTAAAAAGCAGAAAAGACGGTTATGAGGAGTTTTCAGACTATCATTGTCAGTGAGTTGCTGTCATTCAGAATGAAAAGTGGTGACCGTTTTTTGCAGTTGTAGGAAGTGACATGACCTCATTTCTTCTGATTTCTTCCTTCAACCATCTAGAGGTGGAAGTTACCTGTCTCTATAAACTGGTTCATATTACAATGAACCAGTTAATATCATAAAATCTTTGGCCCCATTGAAGTGAATGACAGATACACAATACTACATGGTAGGAAGCTGCATTCGCTATTGAACAGCCAGATGCTGATCCAGACCTTCTTGGATGAAGACTGAGACGTGGTACCTGTCTTATG
>JAPQRQ010000012.1:10637998-10650244 GCA_037367365.1 Apogon talboti
TGTGAGCAAACTTGCATTTAAATAAAATATATGAAGTATGTCCCTCATCTAGTGAGTCAGGATCTGGTCACCCTATTTTAGAGAGAGAGAGAAAGTGACAAAGTGACAAAAGCAAAAAGCAGTGTTGTTGTTTCCACCACTGGACACAGCTCTAAATGAAAAGAATGAAGTTTGATGCTGAAATCACAGTGTTTCTTCTGCAGGGGTGAGTTTGAATATGAGGCTTATGAAGGTGTAAAGTTATTATGTGATGTTACTTTGTTAATTTAGTTTGTCGATCCATGGTTCAGCCTAAATGTAGACAGTTCTGGCCTTGTTGTGACGATACCAACCAGATCTTTAGTGCAGCTATAGACAACACAAAGCACACAGAAGATGGAAGTAATTTGTGGTGTTACTGTAACTGTTATCTGTGTAAAAACAGAGCTAAGCTAACAGAATTATAATGTAAACTGTCAGCTGATGTAGCACATGAACATTATTAGACACAGTGTTATTTTGACTGACTCTCAGAGTAAGCAGAAAAGAGTTTAAGTTTGAAGAAGAAAACATGGTTAAACGTATGGTACCGTCATACAGATGTGTGCAAACAATGAGCTTTGTAATTTATTTAGTGAGCGATACGATCTGTGGATGCATAGCATTGATTTGTTGATGGTTTTGGTGGTGATGAGTGTGTTCTGGCATGACTTCCCTTACTGTTGGGAGTTTGGGATATCCATACTACATAGAAGCTTTAAGTAATCAATTCATAATTCTGTTAATCAAATCTAGATGGGAAACATTTGTGGTTTTAATTTTCCTTCCTAATATTAGTTATGTGTGTGTGTGTACATTTTAACTGCCCATTTATAGGTCTATGTCTAAAATAGCATACAAACATTTCAGTCAAGGATTTAATGGAAATGGAACAATAAATTTATCTCAAAACAAATATTGACTATGCAGTAACATTATTGGTAAAGCATTCTCTCTCCATCTCTTCCTCAGTACTACATAACCGAAGCAGTGAACAGATTCCTCAGACCTGAGCCTCCTCAAACAGTCAACAATGACGCAAACTCCTTCCAGGACTCTTCAGTTGACAGTGAACATCCCATCTCCGGTAATGCAGACGTTGGCATTAGCAAAGAGGAAGATGAGGAACAGCCTCTTACAACAGCCTCTTTGCTTAGCTCATCTCAGCCGGTTGTTTCCTGGGATGTTTGCACCACGGACGTTAACTTAGGGCCAGAAATAGAAAACATGCAGTACAAAACACAGCTGAGTAGAAGTAGCGAGAGGAAAGCATCTGAGGACGGTGAAGCCACAAGAGAGGAACAGTTTACCCAAACAGGAAGTAATGATGCAGATCTGCTCCTCAGTAGAGATGAAACAGAAGACGGACAAGAAGAAAATGCAGATCTGAAACTGTACGGTGATGGACGAGGTATGATGCTGAAGACGGATGAACAGCCGAAGAGTGGGTCCACAGTTATTCAGTCAGATATTCTCCAGAATGAAGGCATGGAGGAAACTGGGAAAAACACGGATGATGAACAAAGAACAGACGAAGTAAAGGAAGAAGTAGAGGAAGTGGAAGATCACAAGGATGAAGAAGATTTCACAGATTATTGCAGATCTTACAAGTGGGAAGCAGAAGAGAGTGAATTAAAATTGACAGAGCAGAGTAGTATGTGCACTGAGGAGGATAAACTGCAGATGGATGATGCAGATACGACCTGGGCACATATTGAAGTAGACAACAGCGATTTTATGTTACACCAGGCATCAGGACCAGAACCTGAAAACCAGCTTCCAGTCTGCAAACAGCCGTCAGATGATGACAGAGACTGTAAAGGAGTTCCAAGCATGACTTTGTTGGACACAGTGCCTCATGTTGAATTACAAATGACTGACAACAATCATGGCATTGTGTCAAATGATGCGCTAACTGTTGTCAGACCGCAGCAGACGATGGCTGACAGAAGCGAGGGGTTTGCAAACAGTAAAGCTGAGGAAGACCATAAGGGAGAGGAGGTAGAAGGTGCGGCAGATGAGAGGGAGCACGGTGCTGATGAGAAAAAAAATGTGAATGAAGTGACAGACCAGACAAAAGATGAAGAATCAGAGCAGGAAGAGGACAATGAAAGACTCACAGGACGCAGCCAACATGATGACATTATAACTGAAGGGGGCAGTGGAGGGTTTAGACTGAATGTGAAAACAGAGCAACTCAATACTGGAGGTGAAAATGGAGCACAAGAAATGACCAGCGAAAATAATGACGTGCTGACAAAAGCCGTTTCAGTTAATGAGGAACTTTTTGACATAAATAATGACAGAGAAGACGAAGAAAACAAAGAAGGCTTCGTGGAACAACCATGTACCAGCACCTTGGATACAGCTGAACATGAAGGACAGGAAAAGTGTAAAGCAAATATCCCCCTGGGTAGATGCGAAGGCCAGGGTGTTGTGTCGCTGGAGCTAAATTCTACAACATATAAGGAAACCCAAGAGGGAGTTCCTGAATACAACAATGAGCCCGAGCCAGATGGAAATACAACACAAAGGTTCCTGGAAGCAGGAGATTACATGGAATTTCAGACCACCCAATTACCAGAAGAGGTGGAGAGCAACAAGTCAGAGAGTCTTCAAAACAGTAACAATAGTAGTGGAGCTGACTATTTACTGGCGAGGGAGCACATGGAACAGGAACAACAACCAGAAACTAAAGGCACAGAGGTTCTAAGGAATGTGTTTGTGGAGGAAAACACTGGGATACTGAGCCTGACTGATAATGAGAACAAGAGACCGCTAACGGAGCTAGCAGTTCAAGAATCAGGACACTTATCTGAAGATAAAATTGGACAGTTATTGGACAGCTCAATGAAGACAGGGGTCGAATGCTTTGAAAAAGAATTTGAGATCCATTTTGGTTCCGACAATGAAACCGATAAGACAACGAAAGATCATCAAGAGGAGCTCCTGGTTGAATTAGACATAAATGAAGGTTTATGTGAAGCTGATACTGCTGAAGGTGAGACCACAGGACCTGTAGCAACAGAAGAAGCCGCTGTGTTTTCCGACTACACAATGACACTTCTTGAGGATAAAGTTAAGAAGATGACGGAGACATCTGTAGATGACTCCTGCAAGACCTACACCGTACTACAGAAAGACATTACTGAATCAGGATCCCTGAAAAACTCAGCCGACACTGAGGCTAAAGCACTTGAGGATAGTACCGTAGAGATCCAAGATGCAGGAATAGATATGGAAGAAGATACGTGTGAAGATGTGGAGCAGACAAAAGAGGCAGAAAATATAACACAGAAAGAAATAATTAAATTGCAGGAGGTGGTGGTGGTAGCTGAGATAATGACGGAAAAGGACAATGCTTTTAACACAGGATTTGGATTAACTGAATACACAAATACTGAGGCAAAATCAGATTATGCGTTGGACTTTAGCAACAATGAAATGGTAATGAAGCCCGAAGTGGCTCAAGAATCAATAAAAACAGAATCCCAAGCAAAAGATACAGAAGATAATTTAAAGCATGCGACAGAATCAGAGGGAGGTTACACTTCTGATTCGATTAGTGTTCGTCAAGATGCCATTGATGAAGAAATCCTTGACTTGTGGATACAGACAGCACTGTCAGAGGACACTGATGACTTAAAACAACAGGAGGAGTCTGGTCCTGGACAAGCAATGGCCACTGAAGAAGATGCATCAAGTGGAAGAGGAGACTTAAAGATATGTGTGCAGCCAGAGGACAAGGAGAAAGAAGTGGAGGTGACTTCATCAGAATCACCACCATTCAGTGATGCAAATGCATCTTCATCCACAGCAGAATTGGGGTTTTTGGACCAGTCTCTGGATGGATGGAGGATACAGAACAATAACACCCAGCTCCAGGAGTCATCTCAGTCATTACCAGACAACATGTTGGCTAATGCGTCCGGCTCAGCAGACACTTCTGAATTATGGATAAAACAACCAGGATTTGAGGATCTGTTGATTGAAGACGCAGCTAATACAGGACGATCAGATCTGAAAGAGGAGCAAGTAGCCACAGAGACAGAACTTCACACAGATTCAGTGTCCAGACATCTAAGTCAGGGATCGCATGAATCACCAGAAAAAACAGGTGAACAAAGAGTTGAATCAGTGGAGGCTGAAACCGGATCACACCCACAGACCGAGACAAACCAAGGAAAGGAAACTGGTTGGAAAGATGTTGGAGAAGCAGATATTGAATCAGTGAAAAACATTAGATCTGCTTTTGAAGACGAGCTGACAAAGGCTGATGATGAGCCCCTTGAAACGCCTGGATCTCTAGACTCTCCAGATGAAGTCGTAGACACTGACTCCGGACGATCAAGTGAAACAGAGTCATCAGACATTGTACCAGTTGACCCCTCCTCTCTGAACCCTGAACATATGTTATTAAAGTTGCCCTCACTGGACAAACCACAGCTTGACTGGTCAGAGACTGATGAACCAGAACCTGGACTCAAGACAGATGACCAACCACAGCCTGGAGATCAGGTACAAGTTCTCAAATTTTGTCGTAGAAGGACTTGTAGAATGTAAATAAAAAGAATATAAAGAATAAAGACACAAATTTCTTTTTTTTTCCCCATGACAGGTAGATACCCGTGTGTTGGACTTTACTCCTCAAAGGTCCAGAATTGCAGTTAAAAACCGCCGTGTGAGACCTCCAAAAGATCCCCGCTCTCTGTTACATAAACCCTCAGTAGATCCCTCACCCTCTACACCCCTTCCAGCCAAAATCCCAGTGGGTGTGCCTTTAGGAGGCTTAGGCATTGGGATTAAACTGCCTGGTAGGTCTCATACAATGCAATGTCTGTCAAGTCCATGTATTTTTCATTATCAGTTAAAAATTTCACTTGTTTTGGTGTTTTTTAGGGCTCGGTGCAGGTCTCCCGGTTTTGAAAAAGACACAGACATCAGTGAGAGTGGAAAATCTCCCAGACACCTCCTCCCAGGTACTGATAAAGCTATGTATATGCTCATTGTTTAATATATAGTGACATCTAGTGGTTAAGTTGCAGTTTCCAAACAACTGAGGATCCCCCCCTCACCCTCCTGTGGTGGATGTTTGTTTTGTTCAGTTTGGATTTTCTGGTTAAAGCTTATGGCCGGTACCACAAAGCACAAAACATGTGCTTTTTAAAAGAATGCTCCAAAAAATTGTATATATTAACACTATGTGCTACTTTCATTGAGCTATATTTGTGTGACCCAATTATTGATATCAAATACGAATACATTTTCAAATGTTTTATACTTTTTAGTGCCAGGTTTTGTCATGATGCCACCATATTTTTAGATGAAAAATAAAAACAGAAAAATTACCTATTCTCAATGTATGCAGCGGAATTTTTTGTGTTAAATTATTACAGCCAGGGATACATCAATTATTATAAAGAACATTGATTTTTATGCCTTATTATTTTTTGTGCTGTTTCAAATTCTCACACTCATACCGCCAAGCACAAAAAAACTAAAAAAAAAATATTATACATTGATGCAAATGGGTTTCAATGGCACATTTTTGCTCTTAACAGAATAAGTGTAACACTTGTTTGCACACTGTGTATTTTAGACTTCCAGTAGAAGCTGGAAATAAGATCAAATAAAAATGGAATAATCTTACTGAAATTCATTCCATGTGCATGAACACAGCAAAGATTATTAAAAAAAATGAAGAATAAAAAGACCGTAAACAGTCCCTAAAATTAAGGAGATATAATCCTACATACAGGATACAACCGGTTATAAAACAGAAAAATAAGTTCATTTCGAGCTGCTGTAGATATTTACAGCTCATTCTAAGCTTCCAATCATTTGATCAAACACCATTGAAAGCAAAACATAGACATGAACATTATCCTCCCATGAAAATCTCACTGGGTCTTTAAACAATTTTGCAACTGTGGTAAGGAGTGCTAATCAAATGTCATGATATCAACAGGAACCTGAGACAAAACCAGGGGAGAAGGATGACGATACTCCCAAAAGAGATGCCTCTCAACACAAACCTAAATGGATGCCCCCGGGACACCCAGGGTAAACAAACAAACAAACTATACAGAGATGAAGATTATTATTTAAGATCAGCACTATAAAATATCTTACTATATGTTCAACATTGTCTAATTCTTTATATTTTGTTTTATTTCCCTAGATTTGGTAATCCACTCATGTCTGAACTCAAGACCAAACTGAAGAAAACAACAAAAGAATGAGGAGAAAAAAAACATGTCTGATTTATGTAAATATATTTTAACCTGTTTTGTAAAAGACTTTCTTTATAGTGTGTTGATCAAATTCATGTTCATATTTTCAATGTCTTTTCCTGTGTTGATTTTTTTGTAATAAATTGTAAAAAGCAATCCTACATTTTCATATACAGTGCAAAATACAGTGAAACCCTTATTGCTGAGTTTTAAGGACATACAGTCATCAAATGCTGTAGTCATCATTTTGGTGTTTTGACCAATACCAAAAAAGTAAGAAACTGAAAAAGTTAAAAAGAGTAAAAATAGTCTTGAAGAAAGAGGCTGACTGGTAACAAAATATTATGATGAAACCACATGTTTAAAAATGTCCATAGCTTCAAATTGCGGCATATGCCTCACAAAGCAAATAAGATATAGGATTAATCTTGATCTTAAATGTGGCTATAATAAAATGCATATTATGTATATTTTAAGTAAATGATGAAAGAAAACCGCTCACAAATTATTAACCAGTAAATGACAATAAAATGTGATATAAAATTCCTCAGTGCTGAAATGTAACTTGGAGGAACTGCACAAAGTTGAGGTACTCTAAGTATTACTATAAAAAATTTTCACAACTTTATATTTATACTCTACTGTATCTCGGGTGCAAATATTGTACTTATAACTGCAATGCTTTCCCCTGTTCCCTGTGTTAATTGTCAATGTTTGCCATAAACTTAAGAGCAAAATGTATCCTTCTGTGTTTGCTTTAAAATTTTTCTCCAAAAGTTCAATCAATCAATAAATCAATCAATTAATAGTTATTTGTAGAGCCCTTTAAAACAATTAAAGTGACCAAAGTGCTTTCCAATAAAATCAAAGCATATAAAAGTCAATAGTAATCAATAATAAAAACAATATAAAAACAATAATAAAAATAACAATAAAACAATAAAAACAAATACAGGTGATGTGTTTTTAGCCTGGATTTAAAAAGGCCAAAGTACGTGATTGTTTTCATGCATTCTGCATATTATGAATTTCTCCAAGTGCCTTTTTGTATTTATTGATGTGCCTATTCTTATGTTTTGTTTTGTGTCTTCATATTGTCACTGAAAAAGACAATAAAAACACTTGTCAAAAAAAGCAACATACATATGAATTCAGCAGTAATAAAATGCAAAAATAAGACATGCTGACTCAGTAACCTTATTATTATTATAAAATACCATACAAGTAGTAAAATACTGACAGAAACAATTTTATAGTATAATGACAACTCTAAATAACTCGTATTTTGCAGGTAATATTTTTGAATTCTGAATATAGAATGGGGTTTTAATGGAGTTTGTCTCCAGTGAAGAATCTGAATTCTTTTTCCCACCTTATTAAAAACAGAATTTTATTTTCATGTAGTTGTCGTTGCTTTACTGACACCTTAGATGGCAGTATAGATATTGCTCTGCCATTTAAATGATAAAAGAAGAAGAATTCTTTTGCTGTGATTGGTTGACTTTCTGTCCAATCGGTGTGTAAAGAGCGGACATTCAAACTAAACGGGTGCAAATGAACTTTTTAACCAATTTGACTCATTGTAAACGAAGTGGATTACTGTTAAACTCGACAAAAAGGATTTGTTCAAGATATCGTCAGTCTTCACAAATATAAAACCTCCTGTCAGGTGGTGAAACCTATTGAGAACGGTGAGTCAAATCTATCCTCATCAAGCTAAAGAAAGTAGCAGCTAGCTACGGCAGAAATAATTTCTCTCTGGTGAAACCCGAACTAAACAACAATCGCCAGCTTTTTGCATTAACTTAAAATTTTGTGTTGTTTATTCTGTCTTTGCAGTCTGTTTTCCCTTTTTGGTGACTAAACTTTATTCTCAACTAACGCCAGCTTAAAGTTAACATGTCAACGGATCAAAACGGAAAACTCAACAGTCAAACGGCTCATACATGTTGTCACTAGTTTAAATAAATTGAACATAGTTTTATACACAATACAGTACATTAATGTCGGTTGTAATGTTGCTGTAATTAATTATTGTATAATATTCGTCCACGTGCCCTATTATGTGAACTACTGTTGGAAAACGAACTTCCGTTAAATTAAAACCAAAATAGATAAACAACATAGGATTAATGCAGCATTTATTAAGGTAGTGTTAAAGTAATCTTATTTTGAAGTGAGTCTCAATACTAGCTAAATTATATGACAGTGTATGGCACAAGTTGATGGGCACGCTTTGTCTTTAACTCAGGCTTTAATGTTTGGGTTGTGTCTATCACTAGCCATATTACTTATTAAAACCTATATCAGCTGGAAAAAAATATGTGCTAAAGTTACACTAAAATTAGGACAAGTTGGGTGTACATGATTTTTTTATATGATATCAGGGATCTCTCCAATTATAAAAAAGGCTAAGTTGCAGCAGCCATTTCATTTTGGACACCAGCTATTCCAAACTAATATTTAATCATCCAAATATATTTAAATGACATCTTTAATGGTTGTAATTTGTCTCCTTTAGTAAGTTGTTCTTTAAGCTATTTGTGTGGTGTTTATTTTCTCTTGTAATTTTCCCTCATTTTACATATATATGTTATTAATAATGCCGCTGAATGGTGTGCCTTGACACATTTGCTTGTAGGAAGACATCAAACCCACTTCTGCTTAAGTCAAACTTGGTGAAAAGTCTGAAATTGTGGGCAAATGAGTGTACTGTGTTGTTTGTTATTTGTAAATAGTTGGTATGTTAAACATACAAACATTCAAAACCTTTGTACATCCAAGACAAAAATGAAAAGTAAAGAGGAAAAATAGACATATTGGAGGATAGTTTGTTTTTTTTTTGCAACCATGTTACCAAAGCCCTGGGGTAAAAGAAAACTCTAGAAATATGTAGTCTGCACCTAACATTATTTTGTAATGAACTATAAAAGAAACATTTATATTAATACCATATTGTTTTACAATGTTAATATTGTTAATTCAATCCACAGGCTGCAGGCAGAAGAAGACAAGTGGACTACAAATATGTATCAAGAAGACTGAGTATTGTTACCCCTCTGAAAAAGCAAAAACAAAACCCTGTACATTTTCATTTCACAGCACTAGAAATAATCCAACATGGCCAATGAGACAACAGTGCACACCTCATGTATCACTGATCAGGAAGTGCATGAAGTTGATGACTGTCGTGAGAATATTCCCCCAAACAACTCTGTTTCAGCTGAGACTTCCAAAGTCAAATTTCAAGATTTGGAAAAACAAACCTGCTCACTAACAAGTGAAGGAAAAGACCCTCTGTCTAACACGTGCACTTTAGAAACTCCAGCACCAACAAGCAGAAATAGTGGAGTCAAGGCAAAGTCGAGGATATCTGGTCTCCAATCTGCTCTAACACCAATTTTAAAGTATTTAAATATTGGCAAGAAATCTTCATCTCCAGAACCTTGCACCACCCAAAATCCAAAGTCATGTTTCTCCAGTAGTCATTCTAGGAAGTCATCAGATATGAGCTGGATCCATGATGAGTACCTCCCAGAAATCACTCTCCTGGATGTAACATGTGACTCGACCATGGATCTGACTAGAAACAGACTGGCTCATTCTGACTGTATTCCTGGGACATCTGTATGTGCACAGGATGTAACCGAGAAAACAGAGCAGGCTTTGGACTTGAATCTGAACTCTAAGATCAGTTCTACTTTAACCCCCGCCCACCGCTTGCAAGATGAATTCCTCCCAGAAATCAGTCTCCTGGATGTAACAGCTGATCTCAGTATGCAACGGACGAGAAACGGGTCGGCCCGTTCTGACAGCGGGCCTGGGACACCTGCATCTGCAAAGGAGATGGTCAAGAAGCCTGAGGTTTATGATGCAAATCTGAACTCTAAGATGAGTTTAACCCCCAAAATAGGGAGGAGTTCAGTTCAGTCACTACAGGGGGAAACCTCTTTGGAGGCCACTGGTGATCTGTCACCTACAGATGGCTTAAAAAACACTGTGTCTTCATCAAAACTCAGTGGACAAACTATGTCAGAATCAGGAATTGATCAGTGTTCAACTGAAAACATGTCAGGTACTCTTCCTGGCAATATCACCCACACCATAAGCATTAGTGAAGTATCTGATAACTGTGAGGGGGAGATCTCAAGGAAAGCGCCTTTGGATGGAACTCAAGATATTTCTATGGCCAGTGTTTTGGACAGCTGTAGGCCGTCAGGTGAAAACAGTGAACAAACACCACGTGAAGACAGGTCTGGTGCCCACCCTGTCAATGTGACCCAAGACATTAGCTCCTCTAGCAACATGTCTGTCCAGTGCCACATGTCCCAGTCCTCTGCCTCCCTGCACAATGACACTAGTTCCAAAAATGTCACATGTGAGCTTCACCCTGAACCTGTGAAGACATCTAATTCTGTGGAAGCTGACAATACTGAGCTGACAGCCAGCCACAATACTCAGCCGTCCTGCAGTGGAACAAGCCAAAACACAACTGTATCCCTGAACGGCACATTTACCACTGTGAAGAGCTCCCGGTTCAGCACTTCCACAGATTCAAACACTTCAGCTCAAATGTCAAACCCGGAAAATAAGACGCTTGATCTTTCTTCATCTAATGTCAACAATCCTGTGGTGACTCACACCAACCAGACTGATTCAAGCCCTAAAAATACCATTGACACATCCTCCGTTATAAATACGAACTGTTCATCTCTCAAAGCAAATGAAACCTATGATGTGCAGAATTCAACTTTTGATAAGCATTCCCTTCAAAAATCTAGTGGCAACATCATTTCAGCAGAATCTGATACCACACCCATATGTATCCAGAACAACACTTTTGAAACGAAACACGTGAATGGCACAATTACTTTGTCAGAAACGGCCTCAAGTGACGGACACCAAAGCACTTTTGATAAAGCCTCTCCTCCTAAAGCAAACGCTACCCCCAAAGACAACAGTACTGAAGTTCACACCCCTGAGCTGTCATCAGTACACAGTGAGGAGACACCTGATGCAGACCCTAATGCCAAGGGAGTAGACCCTCCTGAGAGCACTTTTGAAGCCAAGCCAGCTGTAGACGGAACTTCTGGAGCTAATGATGTTGACACTAAGGTTAATTTATGCATAGCTCTGCCTGCAGCTCATCGGCTCTCTGATTGTTTATCCCATCAAAGCATGAATATGGAGATCAAGAGGCCAAATGTGTTTAATTTGGACGACACCTTAGATTTAAAGTCAGAATCTCTGATTACCTCAACACCAATGCTGACCTGTAAAATGTTTAATTTGACTATTGAAAGAGAAGAGGGCAAAATCATAGCGGCACAGAAAAAACTGTATGGGGACGGTCCCAGTCAGCCAGCTGGTCAGACATCTTCAGAAGTGCCATCAAACATTATCTGCGATCGCAAGACTTTGTTAACACAACCTGCCGCTAAATCCCTTTTGCCTCCAATGAAACCTCTGTCTCAGCTGTTGAAATACAAGCCAGCCTCCACTCTTCCAACGAAAGCATCGGGTCTGCCCCTGACCAGACAAAGAACTCAGGCTGAGGCTCTGAAAAATACTGAGGTGACCAATGCACATCAAGAGGTAATATTTAATCTTCTATTTGTTGTAATTCACCAAGTGTTCACTTGGATGAATGTAAACTAAGTAAAAAAACATTACAAAAATAAGACCTGACTACATGCACTGATGACCTTTTTTAATGTGTCTATGTTTGTATGTAAGACAAGAGAAATATCAAGCTCCTACAATTTACGTCCTGCGACAACAGGTAAGCAGACGGGCTAGAATCAATGTACACAGCGTGCACAACTTTAATATTGTTGAAATTACAGTAAATATTCAACTGCTTTGCATGGAAAAATGCCGGACCAAACAGCTAAAGATTTGTATCAAAATGGGTAATGTGATTGATTGATTGATTGATTGATTGATTTTTTTTATGTAAAATTTGTATTGAAAAATAGCCAATACCTTGAGTCAA
>JAPQRQ010000012.1:10654954-10666507 GCA_037367365.1 Apogon talboti
TATATCTCTCTATCTCTCTCTCTCTCTCTCTCTCTCTCTCTCTCTCTCTCTCTCTCTCTCTCTCTCTCTCTCTCTCTACCCACCCCTGTCAATATGAACTACTTATTATCTCATCAACATAATCACACTAAACCCTAAATAATATCACAAACAATAACAAACACCAATACTCATCATACCCTTACAAACAATGTCTAAATTCGTTCATGGTTCCTACACATTCATTCACTCATACAATTATTAAAATGAACATTTGTACTACACACAACAGGTAATCTCAACCAAAAAAAGTACATAACATCAGGGTCTTGGGGGAAAAAATAGCAGTTTTGAAAAAGTCTGGAATTTTTATTTGGAGAAAGAGCAAGCTTATTATTTTGTGAATTGACTTGTTCAGTCTGAAATAACACTGAATGAATATATTTTTTGTCAAAGAAAAATAATTCCTTTTCAAGGTGAATAATAGAAGGTATATGTGTATATTGTTAGAAGTGTACATACTAATATAGTTGCACATGCTGGAAAAAATCAGATTTGGGTATGAAAGTAGGTTAAAAGTGGCCCATTAATAACACTAAGACAGGAATGCTTTTATCATATGTTTTTTAAACTTGCAATAAATATGGTGTGAATGCTTGTGGACTTCTGCTTTGCATTTTATGCCTTGTGTCTTTGTTTTGAAAGCAGTTATGAGGTATCCAACCAGTTACCGCGTTGTCCTTACACTTCCATCCGACAGGTGGCAGCATAGACCACAGTAGTGGTAAACCCTCATTGTTTTGTAGATCTGAGGCCCATCCCTATGCTTTGCAGATCTACGGCGCATTTCCTTTCCTGACGCAAGTGCCCGGCAAGGCTGTTGCACGCCTTTTTTAGTGGCTGCTATACAGCAAAACTGGATCTTAAAACTATTCAAAGTAAACCCACACATCACAGGATCGTTTTCATAAGGACGTAGGTGAGTTTGTCTTTACAAATATTGCGAACTTAGTTGCACAGTTTTTGTCGTAGCGCTCAGTATTTACCGACTGGACATGCGGGGAGGCCCGGTGCTCCCGTGGTTGGATGCTAGCATTAGCTTAGCACCAACGCAGCGCCACGTTAGAATTCCTGTTGCTATCAAACCAAATTTAATATAACAGACATTGTCTCGCATAGTAAGTAGTCCGAGAGTGTGCATCTTTCCAATTTTTGTTAGAAATGGTCACAGTTTAGTTCGGTGTGAAGTTTTACTGTTTATTCCTGAGCCGTCTGTTAAAGCTGAATGTCGTTAGCTAACGGTAGGTTGTTGCGTTAGCTTTCATACACACATTTAGCTTTAGCTAACCAGTGACTGTGCTACGCACCTCCATTAGCTTCACCGCTGCTCTGGTTCACAGTGTCATTTAATATGTAAATGTAGGTAAGTGTAAGCTGTTCTCAGAATGAGGAAGTGAACGAAATTCAAGTCCCGTTTAACTTATCATGGTTAAAGTATCTGCCTGGTAGTAATGTAGCTAATTCTGTTAGTAACTAGTCTCAGCTGGCTAGCTTGACCAGTGACCGGTAGACTTATCATGGACAAATACTAGTCCTGCACTGTTACTCCAACTAATTAACATCTGAGGCACTTTAATGGTGTTTTCTGTTATTTTATGCTGATAATTGTTTGTTACTTAACAGCTTTCTAATGTAGTACCAACTGGAAATTTGTTGTGACCAAGTGATATTAATACCAATTGCTTAAAAAAAACATAAACCAGACACTGCTGTGTCAAATCTGTGTCAACGAAGCAAGGGATAAAAAGCTTATTAATATAGTTGCACAGGAGCAAAACTTTTTTTAGAGAATGTGGAGTTGTAGACAACAGATATTTGTTATGGATAGAGTAATTATGGAGTCAATAATATTCAGTGGATAGCTATACTTAAAACACCTTGCACTAATATTTTGGAAAATTATTATTTTTAAATACCTTGACACAAAGTTCAAGTCAAACCAAACTTGAGCACTCAAATCTATCTATTCACAGTAAGTATAGATGACTAACAATGAAAAACGCATACTAGATGATCACACTTAGTTCCCCACCTCATTTCTTCAACACATAGCTACACAAATAGAAATAACTCAGAATTACCTAGAGAGAGTGATCAAAAACATTCTACAATCTAAAAGATTGGTTAATAATAGTTATTTTAGTAAAGATTAACATGAATTATGTGTCATGTAAGGCTGAAGGTGTAACTGGAATGTATTTTTATATAGACCGTGTTGATGTGGATTTTAAGTCTATCTGTATTGTGCTTGGCCATACTTTGGTTTGGCCGACTGTCGAAAAAGCTGTCATTTTGTCCATTAGCATAACTGGTGTTGTTACATTTGCAAGTTTTTACTTGTCTCTTATTGACAATAGGAAGGCAGATTGTCTGTCTGCAGCAACATTAAATACTGACACTTGTGCCAACGCTTATGTAGAAAATTAAGATTTAATGTGTAACTTTCTCTTCACAGATTCACAGCCCTTTTCAAAAATGTCTCGATTCTTTGCCACCGGGTCTGACAGCGAGTCAGAGGAGTCCTCATCCGCCGATGAGATCACCCCTAAAGCACCCGGGACAACTTTCAAGCAGTCAGTACTATTTATTTCAAGTCTTGCCATCACAGCTTAAACCAAGCTGTTTGAAGAAGTCTCACTTTGTTTCTCCTCATGTTTTCACAGGTCACTGCTGCTTAGTGATGATGAGGAGGACACTAAGAGAGTGGTACGCAGCGCAAAGGACAAAAGGTTTGTGCCCCACCTTGGTTTTAGTGTTTTTTAAACATCATACCTCAAAATCATGTCTTTAATTCATGTGATGTTAAATCTTAGGTTTGAGGAGCTGACCAATCTCATCAAGACAATCCGCAATGCTATGAAGATTCGTGACATGGCCAAATGTCTGGAGGAGTTTGAGCAGTTATGTCGAGCGTTCCTCAAAAGCAAGAATATTGTAGACAAAGAGGGTGTTCCACCTTTCTATATCCGGCTTCTGGCTGACCTAGAGGACTATCTCAATCAGGTCAGTAGTTATTATGAACTTATTATAAAGTCAGGTATTGCATATCTAGTAATAAGCACTATGATACTTACTGTAATGTACCTTGCAGCTTTGGGAGGACAAAGAGGGCAAGAAAAAAATGAACAAAAACAACGCAAAGGCCCTGAGTACACTGCGTCAGAAGATCCGCAAGTACAACAGGGATTATGAAACAGAAATTGCTGCTTACAAGGAGGTAAATTTAATCAACAAAAAACAGTAATTCTGTGTTTCAAGAAAAGATGTTGGTTAAGTGATGATCTAATGACTCCTATGAAATGAGATACTGGTGGCATGTTACCAGTTGAATGTCCTGGGCAGCAGTAGTAACCTGCCGTTGGTTAACTATAGGTCTGAATATTCTCCATTTCTCTGTTAGAACCCTCAGGACTCTGCAGATGAAGAGGAGGAAAAGGAGCCAGAAGAATCTGGTGAGCTTGACATTATTTTAGTCTGATTTCTCAATATGTAGAATAGAATAAAGTATTTTTCATATTGTATTCTTGTAAGAGTAGTTGATGGTAAATGTCGACCTAGTTTCAATGTAGACAGACTTGCTTTATTTCTAAGATGCTGCATGAATTACATACATACATATATATATACACACACACATACACACAGCATATAGTAAAGCAGTATTTAAATTTGTTTCCTTTGTTTGTTATGTCAGGGTCCTCATCGGAGAGTGATGAAGAGGCAGGAGAAGATGGTGTGTCAGCAAAGGCCTTCTTAAAGAAGAAGCCTGAAGTAACCCCAGATGCCAGCAAGTTCCTCAAGCCTGCCAAAGGATCTGGGGTAAGAGTTGAACCTGCCACAAACCGACAGAGAACTGAAATGATAACTCCATGGGTCAAAAGACAGAGCTTAATTTTTCACTAACTGATTGACATGTAAAAGTGTGTAAAAGGATTGCTGAGCTAATGTGCTGGTTTTGTTCTTCTCAACCAGGATGAGTCCTCTTCCAGCGATGATGATGTTGATGATGAAGACTGGGGCTCAGACTCTGTAGACAGCGGCAGTGAGAGCTCTGATGAGGGGGAGGGAAAGAGCGCTTCCCTGGCCGTATTCTTCATTAAGAAGTGAGTATACACCACAGCTTTGATTTTTTTTTTTTTTTTTTTTTTTTTCCCATGTATATATTACATCGTTCACAGCATTTTGGACCATTTGATTTAATGGAAGTTAATATTAGACAAAGATGAAATTGCTAGTCTTGCAATAATTAAAGGTATGATCATGTATTCTGTCCATTCTAAAGGCCCCAGGGGCCAGAGAAGGCTGAGAAAAAGGTTGGAAAAAAGAAGAAGCCCAAGAAGAAAGAACGACTTGAAGAGGAAGCGGAAGAGGAAGGAGGAGAGGAGGTCGAGGGAGGATGGGAAAAAGTCAAGGGAGGCGTTCCTCTGGTCAAGGTACAGGATAATTTACAATGCATTTGTTTTTAGATAATTATGCAGATGATGTTAGATAATTAAGTGGTACTTTAAAGAAAAAACATATATGAGGTAAATTAACACTTATTTATACATTTGGCATTGCTCTTTATTCATCAGGAGAAGCCCAAGATGTTTGCAAAGGGCACTGAGATCAACACAGCTGTGGTGGTGAAGAAGCTGAATGAGATCCTGCAAGCGAGAGGCAAAAAGGGAACTGACAGGTAACACTGTTTCATTCACATGAGAACTTCATAGCTGAAGTATCGATAAATGAGCCTGTGTCCAAATAGCTCTGTTCAGTGAATTTACACACAGCTTCTAGCCATTTTCGTCTTTGTTCTCCAATATCTGCAAGTTTGTCCTTGAGTAATAATTGCATAAAAAGTGTTCTGAGAGAAATACTGTCGAAGTGTAATTTTTGTCTTTACTTGCAGGAAATTCCCTAATGTTCTGTCCCCTTCTTGTTTGATTTCTTTCTGACAGAGCTGCCCAAATTGAACTCTTCCATGCCCTGGCTGCCATTGCAGCCGAGAATAACCTGGGTCAAGGTATCCTGGTCAAAATCAAGTTCAACATCATCGCATCCTTGTACGACTACAACCCCAACTTGGCAGCCTTCATGAAGGTAGGAACCACTATATTTCTTGGTTTTACAGGAAAAAAAAAATCAGACCCATTATAATATTTATATTCTTTTGTCTTTGTATTGTTTTAGGCTGACATGTGGAAGAAGTGCCTGGACTGTATCAATGAGCTGCTGGACATCCTGTTTGAGAACAACAACATCTTCATCGGCGAGAACATTGCAGAGGACAGTGAGAACCTGGGCATCTCAGACCAGGTATTATATCAAGACTTTCTCTGAAGCTTTTTGTTTATTGAATTTTCTTTTTTTTTTTTTTTTTTCTTTTTTTTTTTTTATAGGTGAGGTTTATTTGCTAGATTACTCAAAATAAATATTAACTGCTTCATTGTATTTGTCAGCCTTTCAGGGTGCGTGGATGCATGTTAACTCTGGTGGAGAGAATGGATGAAGAATTTACCAAGATCATGCAGAACACTGATCCCCACTCACAAGGTTAGTTATGTCCGTTAACAGATTCAAACTCGTTTATGAAAAAAACCTTTAGCGGGGTAATCAGATTTCTGACATTGGAGAGAATAGAATACATACATTTGTCTACATAAGGTCTAAAATGTTTTCTGTATCTAAACATTTATACAGTTTTGGATCTTTCTTCTGTATTTTTCCCACTGGGTCATTGCTTTGCTCTGCTTTTCTTCAGAGTATGTTGATAACTTGAAAGATGAAGGCAGAGTTTGTGGCATCATTGACCGGCTGCTCAGCTACCTGGAGACCAAAGGCAGTACAGAGGAGATTTGCCGCATTTACCTGCGAAGAATCATGCACACCTACTACAAGTTTGACTACAAAGCCCACCGACGTAGCCTGGGCCTCCAGGGAGAATCCAAGGTAAGAAAACCACGTGGAACATCTTGAGTGGAAGATGTTCATTGTAAATACTTTTATGGACCAGGAAAATGTTACCATGTGCAAATGTGTCATGTGCTGAACAGCCTTCTGTGTTCCAGTATATTAGTGAGTGTAATCTTCTGAGCCTTGTCTGTCTGTCCTTCTACTGAGCCTTGTCCGTCTGTCTGTCTGCTGTGTAGTCCGAGCAGGACCAGGAGGAGAGTGAGGGTGAGGACAGTGCTGTGATCATGGACCGTCTCTGCAAATTCATTTATGCCAAGGATCGCACCGACCGTATTCGTACATGTGCGATCCTCTGCCACATCTACCACCACGCTCTGCATTCACGCTGGTACCAGGCCCGTGACCTGATGCTTATGAGCCACCTGCAGGACAACATCCAGCACGCCGATCCTCCTGTGCAGGTACGCAGGCAGACAACCTCACAAAACAATATGTGTTTGCGACTCTTAAGCCATGTTTAAAATGACGATCCCTCGTTTTCTCTTTTCTAGATTCTGTACAACAGAACCATGGTCCAGCTTGGAATCTGCGCTTTCCGCCAGGGCATGATAAAAGATGCCCACAATGCCTTGCTGGACATCCAGTCCTCTGGCCGTGCCAAAGAGCTTCTGGGTCAGGGGTTGCTCATGAGAAACATGCAGGAGAGAAACGCTGAGCAGGAGAAGATCGAAAAGAGAAGACAAGTAAGTCAATGTCTGACTATAAAAATATGTTTTGCTTATATTCACAAGTTTGACTTAATAGGGAACAGTTTGGGCCTTAAAATGTCTTACAAATAAGATGTGTATAAATTGCACCCAATTAGGAAGCTTTGGTATAAATGTTTGATCTGATGGTTTCATGAATGATGTTTTTTAGCTCACCAGCTCATAGGTCATGAGCTGTTGGGAAGGCACTGTGTCCACCATCGTTTTCATCAAGCATCTTTTCTGTCAAAACTGCTGGTCGGATTCATTTCAAATTTTAAATGTAGTTTCCATGGGACAATGTCTACAAAGTTTGGTCACAATTTTGAGAAATTTAGATTTTAGAATTTCTAACAAACTTTTGAAATATGAAACATTTTCCTTTACTTATAATGGGCCATACTTTGATGGCTTATAACATGGGAATGGTTAGAGATATCAATATAGTTACTATAAAGCACTGATAGGAAGTCATATATGGACTTTCATTTAATTAGTTGAGTTCTCCTCCAGTGAAAGCACCACCCACTTTTATTAGGAGATTGATCTCCTGCATCAAACACCGCTCACCACTCTAACATAGCGGCAGAACCTGACAACCTCGCAAATTCAAGTTATTGATTGTTGATAGAACATGCCGGTGAGATACAGGGTCATACGTGATAGATGAGTTAGAAAGGATACATTCAGGTAAAGTGCGATAAACCACTAATGTAGCTGCATGTTCAACTCTCCCCTCTCCATCTGACCTAAGGTTTTAGAGAACTCGATGTTTGTTCTAACATGGCTTTGACATCCTTTAAAGGTGCCATTCCACATGCACATCAACCTGGAGCTGCTGGAGTGTGTCTACCTGGTATCGGCCATGCTGCTGGAAATCCCCTACATGGCCGCCCACGAGTTTGACGCCCGCCGCAGGATGATTAGCAAGCAGTTCCACCACCAGCTCAGGGTGGGAGAGAGGCAGCCCCTGCTCGGTACGAAACATGTCGCCTGTAGAGCTCAAAATCCAGATCTTGACTAAAGGGAGACGAGGGGACAAATGTAAATGTACTGTTTGTCCCTCAGGACCCCCAGAGAGCATGAGAGAGCATGTAGTGGCTGCCAGTAAGGCCATGAAGATGGGAGACTGGCGAACCTGCCACTCATTCATCATTAATGAGAAGATGAACAGTAAGGTGTGGGACCTGTTCCCCGAGACGCTGCGAGTACGCGAGATGCTCGTCAGGTTAGCAGACACGCGGTCATCTCCATTACAGATTGTGTTGATGCTTTGAAATCTCTAGTAATTTAGCTTTTTTTTAAGCTTTTTAAATTTTTCATTGTATTTTTTCCCCTTTTACAGAAAGATCCAGGAGGAGTCACTGAGGACTTACCTCTTTACATACAGCAGTGTGTACGACTCCATCAGGTAAATGCAAGTTCTAACGCATAACTTTTCATCAACTGCTGTGATTTGTTCTGAGCTCAGGCGTTTCTATGGACAGTCCACTTATTAATTCTGTGTCTGTCCTGCAGCATGGAGACGCTGTCTGACATGTTTGAGTTGGAGATACCTACAGTGCACAGCATCATTAGCAAGATGATCATCAATGAGGAGCTGATGGTGAGGGTCTCCTTTGTTGGAGGGTTATTGTAATAGATGTAAAAGGAATAATGCCCCTATGGAAGGTTGTTTTTTAACTGTACTCTTTCCCTGTCTTCTTCCCTACAGGCCTCACTAGACCAGCCCACACAGACTGTGGTGATGCACCGCACAGAGCCCACTTCCCTGCAGAACATGGCCCTGCAGCTGGCAGAGAAACTGGGAAGCCTGGTGGAGAATAACGAGCGTGTATTTGACCTCAAACAGGGCGTCTACGGCGGCTACTTCAACAGAGGTGAGTCTGTCTTATGTGTATGACGTGTTCACATTGACCTCGTCTGTCAAAGGCCTACAACAGTCTCAGGCTGTGAACGCAATGAATGGTGGAATGATCTTGTTATTGCTCAGTCTTTTTGAAGCAGATCCTAATAGGATATGTTTTGTATTACAGATCAGAAAGGTGGCTACCAACAGAAGCAAGGCTACCAGAGAGGTATGTTGAGCCACA
Source organism: Apogon talboti (assembly GCA_037367365.1). NCBI lineage: Eukaryota > Metazoa > Chordata > Actinopteri > Kurtiformes > Apogonidae > Apogon > Apogon talboti. The sequence continues at coordinate 10,663,728 of JAPQRQ010000012.1, forward strand.
CATGTTTGCATCTTGGACATATACTCCTTACCCCATGATAACCTTTCTAAGTCAGCAGGTTTCTGTGGTCTGGACACACTGTTTACTGCTGACTGAGTTTCTCTGCTTTTAATCAACAACTAACATGTAATCCATTAAATGTTTACACTTCAGGTTCAGATAAAGTGCGTTTCTGTCAGATTGTTGCATTTAACAGAGTTCTTTTGAGTTCTTCAGAATCTAATGAATGAATTTTAGGTCTTTAAAATGTTGATGTAACAGTATGATTTTCAGCAGGTGTTAAAAATGGAATAGCTGTTTCTACAATTATTTAGTTGAAAGTCTTTTTTTATTGTTAATTTAATCCAATATAGGGATGTGCAAATTCAGCGCCATTCGACTCAAACAGAACATTTAGTTTTTGTTTGAACTTGTTGAAAATAATACATCTGAAGCCGGTTGATTCTTGAGCAAGAAACACTTAAATGAAGAACTTCAAGTTTACATGCATTAGATTTACACCATTAACACATAAAGCTGCCACAGAAAACCCCTGCCATCAAACAGTAAAAACATTATAATATGACACATTTCTTATTATATATCATAATGGTTCTATATTTAAGATATTGAAAACTGCAGTCTCATTCTAAATTGTAAAAGTTTCATGTTAAAAGCGTTTTAATGGGATCACATGTTTCCATATGGGTAATATTGTTCTCTGTATGTCTACAGATCAGAAAGGAGGTTACCAGCAGAAACAGGGCGGTTACCAGAGAGGCGGCTACAGAAATCAAAACCAAAGCAACTACTGAGCTTAAAAGGAGTGGATTTCAGTCTTGCCACCTTGAACTAGTCTTCATTCCATAGCGACTGTTGGGGTTTCTGCGCCCGACACTTGGACACAATACATAATCTGACTGATCCTGAAACAACTGAAAGTCAGCGCAGCACGAGTCCTTTCACAAACAACTCCATAGAGTGACATTACAATACTGGTATCTGCTTTGGATCAGTGTGAAGAGTTTTTAAGGTTATTAGTTCTAATATAAAACTGTGATGAAGGTGTTGCAGTGTCTGGCTCATGGCTGTGCATAAAGGTGAAAAACATCAAATATTGTTACTAAGAACTTATTCAACAAATAAACAGCGCGTTTCAACCTTATTTTTGTGTGACTCTTTATTGATTTACTCTGAAATGTAAAAAAAAAATCTTATCACCCTGTGCCTGGTAGGCTGGTGGAAGTCAGAAAATGCTAGATAAATATAAGACATCCCTTTATTCCACTTATTTTATGAGGTTTTTTTTTTTTTTTAATGATTAAATGCTGATTCAGAACTAGCCTGTAAAATGTTCTAATGCTCAGACTGTTGATCAGATTAGAGAAGCCAGTGAGGGTCATCATCCAGAAATGGATCTTGCATAACCCCAACTTTATTGTCTTGTACAAAATGTGGTCCTAATTATTAGAACAGTAGTGCAGGGTGCTGGTGCAGGTCTTGGAATTTTGAAACACTCTTTTCCAGACCTTGAGAAGTCTGGGATTTTGCATGAAAGTCTTCATAAAGTATAGAAAAAAGCTCTCAGTTGAATTTTAGAGTATTCTCAAGCACATAAGAAATACATGAGGAAAACCTAAAAAACTTGATATGATTTCACTAACCGGTCTGTACTGGAATGATTCTAGTGAAACTTCTGTGGTATTCATGCACTTTTGTGAGTTTCATATATTTTGAAAATGTTTTTGTCAGTAAAACATAATTTACTGCAAATTATGCATTCATTCTTTCATACATTTATTAAAATGAACTTTTCTACAACACGACAGGTACAATCAACCAAAAGAGCAGGCACGCAAGTATAAAAGTACATAAAGTCAAGGTCTGGAGGAAAAAATAGCAGTTTGGAAAAAGTCTGGAATTTTTATATGGATAAAGAGCGAGTGGAAATAGTGGGACACATGTTCAGATACCCCATATGGTAAAGCATAAACAGGTCAGGACAGGTTGAGAGGAGTTTATCTTGGATAATGACTAACCAGCAGTAACCACCAGGTTCAGTCACTGTGTTACCAGTTAAGTCATTCTGTTAGAAATTAGCCCTGGCCTCAGAGCTCTGCTGACTGTGGAATAACTTATGTAAGTATAGGCTAAAAAAAGTATGTTAAAAATAATTTGAAATCCATTTTTGTACATCAAACATAAAGCACATAACACTATTTCACTAACAGAGCCATCTACATCCGAGGTAACGTGCAGTAGAATCGTAGTCATCATTAATCCAAACTACTCATTTTATATTAACTCCTCTAACATACAGTATGTCAACTTGGATAAAGTTTACAGTTTCATAGATGAGCCAACATTTGTGTGGTATCTTGGACCAACACTGTTCCATGTGATTCTACATCGTGTCCTCATTTCCTGTCTTCGTGCATGTCTGTGTCCTTTTGTTCTGTTTTGTCCTTTGTCCATCAGCTGCCTCCCCTCAGCCTCTGGCGGACTCTCCTGCGGAGCTCTTGTCTCAGTAGGTCCCTCTCCTTCCGGATTCCCTGCAGTACTGTGCGGTTCTCCTGAGCCCGACGCACCAGGTAGGGCAGTGTGTCGTCCACTGTCCCATATGGAACTGACTTGTACACGGCATAACCCTCTTTAGCTGCAGAATGACAAGAAAAAAAAGGTGATTAACCCATAAAGACCCAAACCACCACCAGTGACCAAAACCATCTACTGATCTAAACTGTTTAATACCTGTTGATCCACTAATCCGATCAATACATGTAAATAATTGGTGTAAAATA
>JAPQRQ010000012.1:10688843-10699587 GCA_037367365.1 Apogon talboti
CCCCCCGTGAGCATGAGGTCTTCCCTCTTTGACATGGATGTGCTAAGTGGTTTGATCTCAATTAATGTTTGTTTATCAAGGTCTAAAGGTCAGGGTCTATCACAAATAGTTGTTCTAATATTGAGTTATTTTGCATTTCTTTATGTATTTCAGATTTGCATGCTATATTTCACATATCCGCCTGAGACTCAGCAATGCATTTTTGATCTCTGTAGGGGACAAGTGTTTAATGGCTTTATTTTTTTTTTTTAAATGAAAATAAAACAATGTCCACCACAAAACAATAATTTTAAAATGTATCTGTAAAAAAAAAGTTGCATCTTGCCATTTCCAATCAAGGTATTATTTAATGTAAATAAGTCCAAATCTTTACTTCCCTGGGTCTCAGGAGAATATCCACCGTTATTTTCTATCATTATCATCTACGTTCTTGTGATAATTCTACTGAGTTACTATTTAGAGCCTGAGCACCAAAAGCGGTTCAAAGATGTCTGTTTTATATGTCAAAGCACTTTATCTAATGTTCAAAAGTGCTCTTTACTCCTGTTATCACACATTTTGCAGAACATCAATCATGCCATTCCCTTGAGTATATTTAAGATAACACAAAAGAACATCCTTTCAAAGAAATTATGGATAGTAATAATCTCTTATACCACCTACAGTATATGCACTCAATGTTCCAGATTATTGAGATGAAAACAATGTGTGCTTTACTTTGTTTCTCGTTCATAAATCCGCTGCATGGAGATTCCACATGCGTTCGATTACAGATAAAATTATTTTTCACTTTGGCTCCCGTTTTGCATATGTGGGCTGAGGATATTTCATCTTATCCAATACGCCTACAGTCCATTTTTTAATATCAACTACAATCCATTTTCAGTGAGACCTGGAAGAGACACGATACATAGTACACAATGTACTAAAGAAGTACTTTTTAAATAAACAGTTCACATACATTTACATACTGAATTTATCCAATCAATTTAGTCTCTACAGTCAAATCAGCACTCATTGATTTTGTGCAACAAATATTTAATCATCGTTGAGATCAGACTTGTTAACCCTCGACATACACAGATGGTCAAAGCATTGAAATAGATCATCCATTATGCTTTTAATGTGTTTAATGACTCCAACTTAACCCATAAAGACCCAAACAGCCACTGGCAACCAAAATCACTTACTGATATAAAATGTTTAATAACTTCTGAGCCACTAAACCTATTAATATGTTGAAATACTTGGTGTAAAATGCAGTTTTTCATCTTTTCATGGTCATCAGATATGACCCATTTGGACATTCAGAGGCTCCGTAGTTACCGTGGAAACACCATCATCTTCTACAACATTGATTCACCAGCAAAACCCATGGAGTTGGATCAATGACAGTGGATGGAGACACTTCTTTTTACATTCAGTTAATGATATCTTCGCTGAAAAAGTCACTTTTTCATCAGTTTTCTCTGTTTTTGATATAATAAACCTCACCTTTAAACTGAGCTTTTACGAACATCTACATGATCAGTGAATTAAATATAGGAAAATACATGCAAAATAATAATGCAAAATATGGAGGATGATACTATAACAAATGGTGATAAGTCACTTAAGAAAGGTTACTTATGGAGAAACATTAATTAGGGAAGTGCCTCAGAAGTAGCATTGGGTCTTTATGGGTTAAATGCAACTGCAGCTCAGAGTTGGTCAGACCACCTCCAACGGGTCTCTGTCGGCCTTTGAAACCGCCACAGTTACAGTGTCAGGAAGACGCACGGCCAGCCTCTCCCTGAACACAGCCAGAAATCCGCGCTCACTGTTGCTATGATCGCTGAGGATGACACTGGTTCCTTTGGCCACAGCGTCCAGCACTTCATGATGGGACATCTCACCTGCAAAATGCATACATCGCTGACATCAACACATATAATGATGCCAAGTAAAAGAGTTGGATAGTAACATGTTCGAAACTCACCCGTCATGTAGAGGTCTGCTCTGACTCCATTCAGTACCGAGGCTCCAGATCCGGCACACACAGCAACAGAACAAACAGAGGACTCTGGGAAGGGTCACAATGCTAATTTAATGCAGATCATTTGTACAAACACTTGACCTTAACAACACTACATCTAATTGATTCAAACACAGAGTATGTATTTTAAGTGTCTTTGAATCAAAACATACTTAGTTACTGAGCGCACTTCATGAAATAACTCAAAATAACTATTATTCAGATTGTTTTTAGTATAGGTTGTATATTCTTGTTATCATGTTATCTCATTCTGGTGAAACAGCTACAGAGAATAATTTACAGATTTCGGCAAATTTGAACATCATTGGAAATAAGTGCAAATAAACTAAATATATAACACAAGCCTTGCTGTTTTTAGGCATTTAAATGTGTGACTGCTACACATTGTGGGTTTAACAATAATAAATCTCACATTTGCTTTGTTATAAATGTCATATTATGCTCAATTGTTTATATTCCGTGACAAATCACACTATTTAGAGCATTTTTTTTTATTTCTTCACTTTGCCTTGCTCTACAGAACACAGATACAAATAGGAAGTGAACATGACACAGACCAACTTAAATGCTATGTTTCCTATAAAAGCTCAAAATAATCAAATGAGATCAACAACAGTATTATTTTAAACCCTTTCCTTAATTTATAGGGTAATTACAGTATCTGTGTAAATACAATCACATATACTTTGACAGTATTAGTTAACTTTATTCACTAATGGTAAACATCTGTCTTCATTGTGTGTTTACATGTTAAACTCATTGTTTGTTGTGTTATTGTTTTTGCCGGTTCCTCACCTAACGTCTGCCCTAAACCCAGAGCCAAACGAAGGTGGCTCAAGCCCAGGTGGGACTTCATTTTCTGGATAGCCATTGCTACTGTTACTGGTTGGTCCAAAATACTCAATCGCCCTTGGCCATGGCCTGGAAGAGGATGCTGCAAAGTGAAAGCGCAACACAAGAAATGACTATGCAAACAAAACAGGTGCCAATGTATTGTACATTTTATGATGGATATACCTTTTCTAACTTTGTGATGTTGAGGGACTGGCTGAGGGCACTGTGTCTTAACAGAGTCTGGACACTAGGGGTCAGCGCTGAGTCACTGCAGGTCACACTGACATGGAGCCCACTGCTGTCTGGTCTGTAATGGGAGGAATTTATTCATCAGTGCATAGACTCTCAAAACCATACAGGTAGTTTTGCACATTTCACATTGGTTCTGACCAAATTCCCAAACATACATCAGTTCCCTCTAGCTGTTGTCATACAACTGACCCTCAAAACCTGCACAGTCAGTCCTCTAGAAATACAGAGTCTCCAGGTTCACAGCCAATGTGAAGACTAAAGGTAAGCTCTGAGACTTTCTCATCTCTAAATAATGACTCTATGTTGGTCTAAAATAACAAGAAACTAACAGTCCCTGAAAGTCAGGACCTTCCTGGATCAGGTTTGTGATTGTCCAAGAAAAAAAAAAAATCCAGAGATCCAGAAGAGCAGGGGAGCAATGATTATTATTTTTCATTATAATTTAGTAGAAATTCTATGTATTCATGTTGAAAACACAAGCTACAATGTGATAATACCAAGATCATAATAACGAATATGGGCTTATTTGTGATACTTTAAAAAACATAATTTACATACAAATATGTACACAACCTGTTGACTGAATGCTGGAGTGATGTTCCACTATCACAAGCTTTCAGTTCCTCCACAACTGCATTAAGCTCCTCACTGCTCCGGACAGTAAAGTCCAGTTTGTGACTGTGGGCAGCACCACTCAAGGCCTGACTCAACACAGTCACCTGGCCGCTACCTGAGAATTAAACACAGACATAAGAGATGGGAAAAAAAACAAAATAAAACACTCAAGACTGGATGGAGGAGATTTGGTCAGACTATTTGACCACAAGTTCAGTATCATGTGTCACAACATTTAGCCTACACCTTCATCAAAAATGCAAAGGTTATCGGTTTGTGTGACACATTTTCCATTCACAGTGACCTCTTACCAAGTCCCCCAACGAGCCAGTCATTTACTCCTCCTTTGACACTGTCCCATGAAGTGTGAGGTGAGAAGATCGCTATCCCAGCTTCGACGGCTCGGACAGCCAATCGCTGCTTCCAGTCTTTCTGAACAAGGCGCTTTATCGGTCGAAACAATGGGGGGTGGTATGAGATAATGAGGTCGCAGCTCAAGGCCTCTGCTTCTTCCATTACAGCATCAGTGAGGTCGTTTGTAAGCAGGAGAGTTTTAATGGGCCGTGATTTGCTTGGCTCAACCAGCAGGCCGACATTGTCCCAAGACTCAGCCAGAGAAAGAGGAGCAAGCTGCTCCAGCACCTGCAGAACCTCCTTTAGCTCCATCTTACTGTTGCACTGGGTGAACTTTGAAACACTGCGGCTAGAAGGGAAGCGAACAGATGGAGGATGAGGCACGGGGACTGAGGACTGTCGGCTCGTAAATAAACCGTAACAGCAAGTAGGCGAAGGATGAGGTGCAAAGATGGATGAAACTGAAGAGACAGATGAAGTCAAGATCCTCCTGGTACAAACTTTTCTATGGTTGGTGAGTGATAAAAATGTCCAAGACAGGTGTCTACATGTGGTCAACATCAGAGGCCTGTGAAGACAAAAGACAAAGAGAACCCTCATTTCATCTGTGAAGAGAGAAACATATTTACAGCATCATACATCCAATTGTTCAACTGAATAAACGTTCAGTAGTGTTGTTAGAAAAACAATATGGCATCCTAAAGATGTGTCCAAGTGTTCATTCATTGTGTGATCTTTAGAAAAGTACCAAGGCCATGTGTTAATCTCTTGTTATTTAGAAAAAATCACTATTGCGCCCTTACTAGAGATATGCCAAGGTGACACTGTTCCCAGGATGGGAGAAATAGCTCACACACTACACGCCTGAGATGCAAGGAGGCGGTCCTTTGAGTTTGGATTTGTTGATCATTGCTGTATGATTCACAACTCTTTTCTCTTTCTTGCAAGAACAACTTTGAAGATCTTGTTTACTGAGGTGCAATAGGACATAGAGCTCCACTAGCAGATGCTCATCTGGACATATTCTGGTCAATAGGGGACATTTTTATATGTTTATAACTCTGATTTGTGAATATTTTGAGAAACTGGTATATTGTGTTAGTGTTTTGTGTATTATTTTGTGTACTGAAAAGTCTGGTATTGAAGGGTTATATACATACATATTTATGTATACATATTTATTTCACATTCTCTTTTTTCCAGATACAACAAGAAAATATTGGGAATATGTGCACAGCCTTAAAGGACATACAACAAACCAAACTAAATGGGTTCTAAAGGTCACTGTTTAGTGTGACCCCTGAGCCTATAACAAGAAGCAGCACAAACAATTGCAAACTTCTGACGTGTTGAATGAAACATTAGAAAATTAATGCAATAAATCTAATATTGTTTGAACAAAAGAGTTAAAGACATGTTAAGTGCAAAGGGAGGTCACACTAAATACTACCACTTTGGTTTAGAGAAGCTGTTTTTCCCCAGAAACATTTGTTTTAATTGCCGTACATACTTCCTATATATCCAGATTGGATCTTAAAATAGAAACTGAGAAATGCATATGTCATTATAAGTTGTCATTATAATGTTGGCCCAGGACTTTTGGACAGTACTGTCAAACAATAAGAAGACCTGCCACTGGTCTAGGTGACAGATAGACAGAACATTAGAATGATTGACTAAGTAGTAGGCGGGAAAAAGTTGAACAAACTCAAACTATAAGTAACTGCAGACTACCTGCTCGATGACCTAAGCTGATAAATTAATTGTGTATTTTAATTTGCATGTCAAACTTAACTCAGACCAAAGCTAACACTAGCACAAGCACACACAGCTAACAACAATGCTAGCTGAAGTAGCTAACATACACAAACACCGCGATAATTAACGCCACTAACACAATATTACAATCATACTCATTGCATTTATTATATTGAGCTTGCCTTACATGAGAGCAGAAACCTGAACACTGAACACATGGCTCACGGAGAAACAGCTGACACCGAACTGCGCTCACGTCGAGCGGAATGTCCCTTCACGGCTTCCGTTAGTCAATGCTATGCTTTTGATTAGATGTTTGGATATAACGTAACTCTTTTGATATGCACGTGAAATAAGGCTTTAAATCCAATTATTCAATCAAACTTATTGGATTCATATATTAATCTAGCAACACATATACAGAATCTACACAGAGAAGAGAAGCAGAAGAAAGAAGATAGAAAGTTTAAAGTTCAAGAGGTCTGTAGGACGTTTGCAGGTATTAAATGTTGAAAAGTTTCCTTCATAATATTTAGCTACAATAATGAATAAATTAAACACATTAAGAAAGTGGATGATTGAATATTTCAAAGTAATATTTCTTTTCTAAAATGTGTTTTAAGACCCAACTGAAAGTTAGCCCAAATCACTGTTACATGTGAAGAGAGATAGGTTCTTGTCTATGAAATTTTAAAAATGAGCATTTGACTTTTATGTTAGGAACATATTTACTATTAACAGAATTTACAGGGAAGTGTCTATATATTACTATAAAATAATTTCTCCTTCATATTTATGGTGGATTTTAATGGAATATTACATTGTACATAATATTGACAAGTGCTGTGTCTTTCGATTGTGTCTTATATGCATATTGTTCTTTGGCATGTTTGATGATGCTGACTTTTTTTCTCTAAGAAAATGCCTTATCACCGAACACAAAATGACCTAAATCACAGCAGTGCTGGATTTAATTTGAGGTGAGTCTTAAAAATCATTATCAGGTTTATGCCTGTACATAGTAAAGTCCTGCCAACATAGAAATTGAAATGTAAAAGTGCAAATGTGATAATGATATATGATTATTTTACAAATCCTTAACATGACACCACTACCTACTAATTTTCAGAAATAATCTGTGCTGTTTATTGTTATTTACACTCATAAATAAAATACACAAAACATGTTCTTCCATTCTGTTTTAGTGGCTGGAATCAGGACAAGATGATTTATCATTAAACCAACAGGTGGTTTTTAAAAATGTTTTCAGAAACAATGTTATAAGTTTGCACATACATTAGTATGAGACATTTTGATACGATGATTGATGTAATTTTAAAAGGAACTTTTAATGGAAAATTTAAGCAGTGGAATCATAGTTGGTTCTTTAAAAATAAGGACAAACAACACAGCAGAGCAAAACATCAAGCTTGTTTATCAGTCTGACCTTTTAAAAAATGTTAAAAAGGAGCAATTTAACCTGTTGATATTACATAAGACAGTCCATATGTAAGGTTATAAAACAAAATTACAGATTAATCTGAACATTAAAAGTCTAGATGAATTTGATGAGCTGTATTAACATCCGCAGGACAGTTGGTTCAACAGGGGATGCGGATGTGGCCGACCCTTCTCAGAAGGATTACAGGACTAAACGGAATAAACAAATTATATCTGCACGCAAACACAGGCATGCCCTCAGTGGTGGGTTATCGGTGTCAGAGGCATTTGCAAAGGGTTAAATCTACAGTTTTCATTATGACAACAACAACAACAAGCTGCTGGGCAGAGCGAGAGAGTGGGGCTGCGAGAGATTATTGTGGATTAATGCTATAAAGGTCGATGCTGGATGTTGGAGGGATCAGAGAAGGATCAGGTCAGGGACTGGGAAGCCAACATTACATCATATGAACCTTGCATTACCTTCATCCGTGGATCTTTGCCCTACAACCCCAAAGGTCAAAATGGACCCGATCATTATACACACACAATTAACCTAAATGTGCTAATACAGTAAGGAAGCAATGCCTTGTATATCCTAAACAAATCAGTGTTTGTCTGACTGTCAGCGCTGACAAAAGAGCAGTTGTTTACATCTCTGAAAAAACAAAAAAAAAAGCATTAACTTTGATACTCATCCATTAAGCATATTGGCACAGCTATCACCCCTTCTGACAGTTATATCCAATCTACAGAGTGCCTTTGACAGATGTGCATCCAGTTATTAGGTCTGTGTGTGTTCAGAGACAGAACAGGTTTGCTTTTGTTAATTGGTACTATAAGCCGTGGCGCCCCATCTGTCCGTCCATTTGAAGTCCTGCCCAGTTTGTCATCACCTCTGTCTGCCTGATGTTGCTCTAGTATTAGGGTGCAGCATGTTCCTGTCCCTCTGTCCTGCCTCGCCCCCGGGCTTTTAATCAAAGCTGCATCACTTTGACACAATGTCACGGGGAAACCACAGTAGTTTTCACGCTACCTTGTGTCAGGACGGGAGGTTAATAACACTGCAAATTTAATACAACAAAGATGTTTTTTGGTGGGTTAAGGGATAAAATTGACTATTGACCTGGCACTAATTGTACGTTATGAAAAATGGCATCTGGCATACTTTTATAATCTACCGTCGCTGATCTCTATTTTATCTATTTCTCAATTTCTCTGAAGTTTACAACTTGTCGTGAGAATACAAAGAACAGCTTAGATGTTTGTTTGTTTTTTCTTGTAGCCCACTTTCCTGGGCAAGCTCTCCTTTTACGCTCTTTTAAACTTAATACCTAGAAAACTGTTACCCATGAGTCATGATGTCAGAGTTTTGAGATCATGTTTCGTGGACGACACTTGATCAAATATGCATGTGGTCTGTCCATTTTTAGCCTAAAAATCTCTTTATTCTGAAGTCCATCCAAAGCCAGAGAAGTTACTGTATCCTCCACATCGTTACCCACTGTGTGGCAGACATATTGATCCTTTAGTTTCCAAATGCTTTCTGAAATCAATAGAACATTCTCTCAATTTATTTTTAACTGAGCCTGTTTTTTTTTTTTTTTAATGATTAGAATACAATTACAACTTTGCTTCTGAGCATGTAGCTAAATGAATTTTGTTACATTTCTAAATTGCTTTTGGTTTGTTAATCAGTGATGCAGTCTATTCACCAACATGTGTCAATGCCAGCAGTTATAAGTTACACTCTAATTTCTAAGTAAGATGAGGAGTTTATGAATCAAACACATTCACTGTTCTTATTTCTGTTAAGGTGTCAAACAATAACCCTTTAATACTGATGATTATAAAACAAAAGAAAATAGCCTCCGTGGAACATTTGAGGAATGACATATATACTCATACTTTGTAAACACATATGATATATTCTGTTCTGTTCTTTGTGGAAAAAAAAGTTCAGATTTGTGAACATGTCAGCATGATTTAACTTGTTGGATTTCCATCCAAATAAAACTCATTTAAAACTCGTTCAGCTGGGGCCAAAAGTTTTGGCTGTAACACACATGGATTCTTTGCTTAAATATGATTCATTTGTCAATAACAGTATTTGAAACCTAAATAATCCTTCTAACTGTTCCTGAATGTACCTCAGAAATGTGGGGAAAAAAACATACTTAGCAAACTTTCATGAAAGCACAACTTGTGTTATTTCAGAACTTTTGGCCACTGCTGTACACACTGGTAGTCTGTATAAAATTTTACAAAACTGCAATAACATCAGAATGTCTTGATGGAGAATATATTTATTTCTTTAGCAATATATGTCAAAATACATTTCCAATTCTCTGTACATACAATATATATCTTCAAACAAAATAATACATCTCTCAATCTTTTCAATAGTCATATATTTCTACAAAAAAATCCCTTTTGCATAGCAGTAAAATTCTCTTCAAGGTCAGCTTAATATTGCTTAAGTTTTCATTGCACCATTGTATTACATGTAGTGTGTTTGTTTAGATTATATAAAAGGTTGTCGTTCAAAAAGATTACAGAAGAGACAGTTCTATGAATATATTTCTGTAGAGGTGCAGAGGTACTTTTCTAGATTAATAATAATAATAATAATAATAATAATCCTCCTTGGCTATCATTGATGGGACATCATTCTGACGAACTCTGCAGGAGACAAGGAAAGTTTCATCTGATTAATGCTATGAATCATAAAAGCAGAAATACATGAGTCACATTCATTCTGTAACAAACATAAATCATTTAATGCTGCAAATATTCAGTTACTGAATCATTTTCTGCTCCTGGTGTAAAGCTCTATTTGTTGTCACCAAAGTCAAAAGCTGGTTCATACCTTCAAAGTCTACAGTGCCGTCCCCGTTGTCATCGGCCTCTTTTACTATGGTGTCTATCTCCCTTCGGCTCATGTGTTCTCCCATCAGCTTCATCATGGCTAACCGCAGCTCCTCTGTTGTGATCTCTCCATCTCCATCCATGTCAAACTGACAGAAAATCAAAGTATAGGCTCAGTATGTTACAGCAGAATGATGAATTCGGGTTTGTACATAAAAAGCAGTTTTACTGTATTTTTTCACACAGATCCCAGTGCTGTGAAAGACTTGAACTCTCACCTCTTTAAAGGCATCTTTGAGCTCCTTCATGCCGATCATCCCAGCCGTTTCTGCCAAAAGTTTCGGGGCCATCAGATCTACAAAATCCTCAAAGTCCACTCTGCCACCAACTGTAGAGAAAATATAGACATAGACATGGACAGACTTCATTTGTCATTCCAGATTTGACATAAACAATGACATTTCCATGCAGTTGGCTCAGCAGCAATAAATAAAACAGGCACCATATATAAATAATAACAAATAATAAATATGCATATAAAAACTATGTGTGAATTCTAAAACAAACTATGGTTCTCTGATATATATA
>JAPQRQ010000012.1:10722160-10757736 GCA_037367365.1 Apogon talboti
TCCTCCCATTCCTCCGCCCATTCCTCCGCCCATTCCTCCTCCCATTCCACCTGCTCAGACATCTTTCCCTTCTCTCTTCTCTCACGCCATCTGCCTCCTCCTGTCCCTCTCAGCCGCCGCCCAGCCCTCCAACCTCACTCTGCTGCTGCTCTCCATCTTCCTCCTGTCCCTCCGCCGCTCGCCCCCCCTGCCCTCGGTGGCCTCTCTCCTCCTCTCCGCTGAACTCGCCCTCTTGGCGCTCTTCTTCTCTTACCTCTTCCTTCGTTCCTGCTGCTCTCTGTCTCTCTCCACCTACCTGTCCCTGAGCCTCTGGGCCAGCGCCCTCTTTAGTTTGGGCCTCTCCTTCAGTTTGGGGATTTATTACATCCCCATGATTTTAATCTCGGCCTCCTTCCTCAGCTCTCCCTCGCTCTTCCTCTCCCTCTACCTTGTGGTGGTGCTGATTGTCAGGCCGGCGCGCGAGTTCTTCCAACACGCGCCCCGTAAAGTCAACCGCCTTTGCATGCGCGTCCTTTTCCGACTGCCACGACCTCTGTTTGCCATGTGCCAGTCTCTTCTGGGAGGGATGGCCGAACGAAATCTCTATGAGATGTTTCCGAAAGCAGGGCGCAACTGGGGTGTGCGTCAGTCCAAAATCCCAGTCCCCTTAAAAAGTTTGCCTTTAGAGTATCAGGCTCGTTGCACTAACACTTCTCCCTTGGCCAAGGTCCTGCTCTGGGTAAGGCGTTTCATTAGACGCCCCATTGGGGTCCTAGCAGACTTGGCAAACTCTGTAGTGTTAATACTAGCTAGACAGTTTGTCACAAAGCTGCCGCTCAGCTGCCGAATGAAACTGCAACGTCTGGGTCTCCTGAAGGCGGAGACCCCCAGTAGGCTGCCTCGACTGCTGCCCAGGGAGGTCAGAGAGAGGAGGCAGAAGGAGAGGAAGAGGAGGGAGAGAGAGAGACGGAGGAGGGAGGAGAGGGAGAGGATGTTTCGTGAAGATGCAAGGTGGGAGTGTGGGTTGAGGCGAACTTCATCTGGACGGTTTGTTAGGGGTAAAATTCGACCATGGAGATAGGAGGAGTGTGAGACAACCGGAGGGACAGAGGGGAATCAGATGCTGGTGGTGTGCGTGATGCTCTACGTTCCATGGTCAGTCATTGTTTGTCTTTTTGATTTGGGCCCATGTGTCTCCTACATGATTCCCAAACTGGTTTTTGATGAGACATATTTTACTCAGCACACATATATCATCTGTGTGCAACTAGCTGAAAGTGGTTTTGGCTGCTGAAAACCAAGCATACACAGATGTGTCCACACAAGCCATACAGTCAAATCAGTGGGTTTTGCAGTTAAATCCGCAGTCATTGTACCATAACCAGTGAAGTCTGAACATTTCATTATTGTGCTTTTTGTAAAAGTTCCTTAAAATTTCTTTAATTTTATTATTTTGCTCTTATTTTGTAAGACAAATATTTTTATGGTTATTTTGAAGACCGTATTTTGTGCAATCTTTTGTTTTTTTGTTTTTATTGGTCTTATTTCATAGAGCGCACTGTTAACTCGGTGCTTAGAACAAATATTACAGTGTTGCATAGCATCATAGCTACTATTTCACTCCCCAAAGCTGTGAAAGCAAAATTATATGACTTATAATTTCACTAACATAACTCTAAACACTAGCTCTGAGTCAGTCAGAATAAAAGTGCAATAAACTGCTGGGCAGAAATATTTGGGACCATTGCAGGAAATTGATGATAGTAATGGTTTCTGTGTTTAGCAGAAGATCCTTGTACTTGGAACTCAAATAATATAATATGGGGCCATTTAAATGGAACACAAAGCTTATCCAGATAGACTAGTGGAAGGGTATTTGCTGTTGGATATTATTTTATATATTTATAGCTGATGAATTTCAGATGTAGTTAGATATACTTGTTTTATTGCACTTTATGCAATAATCTTAGAACTTACTTAAGTAATAAACTTTACAATCATATAAATCTAAACCAGTTTAGTGCCTTGTTACAACTGTTTGCACAAATGTTAGCCTTGTGAAGTGACATATCCTAAATTTATAGGGCAAACAAAAATGGGATGTATTTGGAGAGGTAAAACTGTCATACAGTAACACTATGTGTTAATATTTCAGTATACTTATATAATTTATGTGAAGCCATATAGACAATCTTTTGAGACATGCAATTATATAAATTAAGTCCAAAGATTGATGAAACTACTGAATGTGAAAAATAATATAAAGCAGATCACTATCAAATGAAGAGAAGGCATCCAAATATATCAAAAATCTGCTTAATTTTGCACCGTCGCAGAGACATTTCAGAAAAATCAAGAGTAAAGTGCAAGAACAGATGACCTCAGCTGGACCAAAAAGAGGTATCTTAAGTAAATTGTGCAGGTTTTAATCTCAATTTTCAACTGAAGGAAATACCAAAATGTTCTGATGTGCAGCTACAAAGTTAAATCAAAGTGAAAATGATCAGACATAGACAGGACATATCTGTTATAGATGATTAAACTGAGGACAAAACTCTGCATCGCAGTCCTTATAAATGAGTAACACATAGAGAGGAGGCCTGTATGTCACAGAATGACTTCTTTTAAGCCGTTTACAGACGACAGATTAGTCTGTGATACTGTAGGACAGAGGACACAGCTGTAATTTGACCCAGTAGAGGAAAAGCAGGCCACTTCTTGTGTGTGACCTGCATTTGGAAAGTCAAGCTTTAACAAAAATGTGTCACAACATGCTTCTTGTTTTATTTGAATGTAACTTATTTTCCATTGTGTTTCCTGTATTGGTTATTTCCTGTTCGGCTGTGTTTGTTTACATGTTTGTATTCTGTTCTGTGACACTGTCTGAGTGTTTGAGCTTCCACAGAGTTGTGTCACCTTGAGTTTTTTATATATGTTTTTTTTTTTATTTATGTTGCAGTATTTAGAAAAACCAATACTGCGTTCTGTTTTTGCAGCCGTTTGTGTCCTGTTATTCTCCTTTTAGCTGCATGAGTGTTGGCATACTGTATGGCTGTGCACTCCCAAGCGCAGAAAAATATTTTGTCATACATCAGATTTTTCTTTACACAAGAAATAAATTCTTTTGTGTTAAAATCATTGTCTTTGTTTGTTTTTATGATTTCAGTTTTCATATTACCATGTGTCCATTTGTTTATTATTTATATACTTCATTTTGTTACCATCAAACCTCCTGTGTCATCACACTTTACCTCTGTTGTCATCTGTTGTTTTCCCCCCTTGTCCCACATCCACTAAAGTTAACACCAGCAGACTGTGATTTAAAGGATCAGTTCATACTGTGGAACATCAGTAAGAGAAGAGAATAAGGGGAAAATAATTGATCAGGTTGGTGTGCTGTAAACAAGTGACCAGAATCTCTATTTCCCTTGTTTCTGGTCCTTTAGAAAACTAGAAATTCAGAGTTGAAGATAATATATTTATGTAACATGTTAACTTTTTTTTCACATCACAATTCAAAGTTTGCTTCTGTTTTTTTTCACGAGGAACTGTAAAACAAGGTTAATTTTTTAAACTTGCAAAATAAACTTACAGTATTTGACATAAAATAGTAATATAGACTTTAAACTTGACATTTAATCAATTAGATCCATGCATATACTGTACCTCTATTGTAAATGGAATGGTCCTTTGCTTCTATGTTTTTCTAACGAGATGATATTTAAATTATATTTTTGCATAGAGTAACAAAACTGGCTGTGGTCCACCACATGTTAATGATACATGAATGAACGTTATTCCTCATTATTGATTTCATCTTAAGAGTTTGTGTTAATCCACTTGTAAACTATGTTGTTGGAAGAAAAGAAACTGAGTTGAAACTAAGTATATTGCTCCATTTATTAGTTTCTTCTGACTGTCACATATGAAGCTGCAGCAGAAAAATGGAAAAGGTAAAACTCAACATGTACATTGCAGTTAATTGTTATTATGCATATTTTAAATGTAATTAAGCAGGCATTTGTCAGACCAAAAGCATCTTTTATGTAAGAATTACTCTGTCTTATGACATAAACTGATTATGAAAACCAGAAATCCTAAATTGAAAGGTAGTTTGGATGAACATATAATTATTGAAAGAGTCATGTTTTTTGATTTCCTTCCCTCCTAGCATCCATCACCATGTTGAGCTCTTTAGCCCAGCTGCTTCCATCTCTCTCCTCTCTCCCTCAGTCCAAAGAGCTTCAGATTAAGCGTCAGTTCCAGGACACCTGCAAGATCCAAACCCGTCAGTACAAGGCCCTGCGTAACCACCTCCTGGAGAACACGCCCAAGTCGGACCATAAAGCTGTGCTGAAGCGGCTGAAGGATGAGCAGACTCGTAAGCTGGCCATCCTGGCCGAGCAGTATGACCACTCCATCAATGATATGCTGTCCACACAGGCTGTGAGTAAGGCAAGGACACGTCGTTCCTTTCACACTCGCACCACACCACCACTGCTGTGCCTGGCCTGGGCCCGTCCAGCCCCGTCCGCCTGCCCACCTGCCTGCCTGCCTGCCCGTCTGCCCACCAGCCAGCCTCCTCCTGGTCCTCCGTTAATGTCCACTTGAACCAACCCAAAAACATGTTCCCCCAAAATGACCAGCTTTGCTCCTGTGCAAGTCCTGTTATAAAACCCTTAAAATTAGTTATCTGACATGATGGGAGGAAAGCCTCGCAGAAAAAAAGACATATTTAGGGACATTAATCTTTAAATATTTCCAAAATTATGCATTCATTCCTGTCATGTTAATTTGACATAAATATTACAGCAACCTCAGATACTCCTCATTCTTCCCCTTTCTCCTAAAATCGTAACTAATCCACAGACCTCTGTGCATTGCATTTGTTACACACAAATCCCAAACTTTCAAATGAATGAACGTAGCAGAAAGAGGATGGGACATAACTAAATAAATGTCTCATTTCCTTCAATGATATGACGCCCTGTGCTACTTTAATTACCTCACATGGCAGCATGCCTACTTAAGCCCAGTAAGCCAAATCCCTAGTGCCCTTGTTTGTCCCCACATCTCATGCTGTGGTTAAAGTCTCATTGGGAAGGATTCCCAGATACTGATGAAGCTCAATCCTGACATAAAAAGAGTCAATGACAAAAAATGATCTTGTTTTTTTTTTTTTCTCCCTGGTGCCAGGCTTTAGGTCAGACACCACACAAACATTGACCTTTGTAATTCACTTTACTACATCCTCTTTAATACAACACATCATATGCAGGTACCGCTCAGACAAACACCAAACCCTGATTCAACTCTGACCTGATCCTTTCCTCTGCTCTCATCTGCATCCACCTCTCCTTTTTCTGAAACTTCTACCCTTTTCCATCTCATATAAAATAAAAATTCTATACAACTGTGCCAAATCCACCTTTCATCACACTCCCTCCCTTTCCTTTTTGTTTCTCAGCTGCGATTGGATGAGACCCAGGAAGCAGAGTACAAGGTGCTGCGCATGCAGCTGCAGCAGGAGCTGGAGCTGCTTAATGCCTACCAGAGCAAGATCAAGATCCACACAGATACGCAGCATGAACGGGAGGTCAAGGATCTGGAACAGAGGGTGTCCATCCGCCGCGCGCTGCTGGAGCAGAGGGTTAGAGTCTTTTGGAATTCACTTCCATGAAAGCAAAGCTTCTTAAAGTGTGCTCTAAGCCTGTGTTTTAGGAATGAAGCTTAAACAGATGATGTCAGACAGACTATACTTGTTTTAATATAAGGTGGACTGAGAATTTTAATTGCAAAACATGATTTTGTAGATTATAGATTGATTCTATTTGCTCTACTTTAACCCCTCCATCTATAAGTGTGACTTCTACACAAGTCCTGAGATTTTCTTCTGAAGTAGCATTGAAAACAGCTCCCATGATTCCATGCTACCATGTTCACCATTTTGACTGAGAGCCTCCTAGCATCACAACTACATACAATGTGTTTAAACTGATGGGATTCAAATCCAGCTTCCCAGTTGTAGTGTGGGTAATTTTTGAGGATCAAAATATGTTTACATTTGATTGTCTTTTTTTCTCCCAGATTGAAGAGGAGATGCTGTCTCTGCAAAACGAGCGCTCAGAACGAATCCGTACCCTCCTGGAGCGTCAGGCCAGTGAGATTGAGGCCTTTGACTCAGAGAGTCTGCGTCTGGGCTTCAGCAACATGGCTCTGTCGGGCATCCCCAGTGAGGCCTACCCCAAGCAGGGCTACTCCAATGCCCCGCCCCCCAGCTCCCGCTCTGCAGGCCACTGGAGCCACGGCATCCACCCACAGAACCCGCCCTCGCAGCAGCACTCCCGTCGCAGCCACAACAGCAGCAGCAGCAGCAGCAGCGGCATCGGTGGTAGCAGTGGTGGGGAGCGCAGGAGCGAGTCCTCATCCTCCTCCCACGCGCTAGGATTGGCCCTGGGCCTGGCGAGGGAGGGCAGGGAGGTGCACCACTCATCCCGCTCTTCCGCCTCCTCTTCCTCATCTTCCTCCTCGTCTTCCTCCCACCACCAGAGGCACCACCTGCCCCAGCACTACCACCACCAGAGCACACCACAGCTCTACCGCGAGCGAGAGCGGGATCGAGATAGGGAGCGGGAGAAGGAGAGGGAGCGGGAGTGGGCTGGAGTGCGAGGCTCGGGCGGTGACCTGGCCCACCCACACCCCCTGCCCTTCTCTCATCACCTGCCCTCACGCTCCTCCTCTCAGTCCCTGGCCATGCTACCTCCCCCTCCGCCCGCCCCTCCGTCCATCTCCGGTCCATCCTCCTCGTCCTCCTCTTCTTCTTCCTCGCAGGGTGGGATATACGGTGGGGGCGGGCTAGGTGTGCGGGGCGCCCCGAGCTTGATGGCCCTGAGGAACAGCCCCCAGCCTTTGAGGAGGACGGCGTCTGGCGGGGGGCCTGGAGGGGCCGGGGCCAACGATGGAGTCCTGAGCCGAAGCACCTCAGTTACTTCACACATCTCTAACGGCTCACACCTCTCCTACTCTTAGACAGGGGGAGGAGGAGAGTGGGCAGGGAGGTAAAAAGAGGGGTGGGAGTGCTTTAGGAAGGTAGCTATCACAGGTTGCATCTCAATACCTTCAGCTTACCACTTTCCTCTGATCTCAAGTCTCAGAATAGCAGAGGATTTCCCTCTTTAATGCACAGAAAGGGAGTCAACATCAGAGGCAACGAGAGGACAAGCTGAGGTTATTGAGCTGCAGCCTGCTTCTTTAGACTCAGGGTGGGTAGAGAGGTTTTCTCCCATTCTCAAGGGTGTATAAGAGGAAGGGAGGAATGTAAACCACCTGTAATACCACTGCATCAAAGGGGAGCTTAGATAAAAAAGAGGAGGTTTGTGTTTAGTGTTTTTATCTTTGTTACCACCTGTATAAAAGTGAGATAGGAAGTGTACAAGGAGGAACTTTAGCCTTTTTTTTCTCCTCGAGCTGCAGAAAGAAAGCCATCAGCAGCCGCGTCTTCTTCTATGATGTTCTTTGCCGGAATGGAGAAAGAGAGAGGACGAGGGGAAAGGGAGAAAAAAGGAAAATTCTGTATTTTGCATTGTGTATGTACTTGTATGTAGTCTGTAGTGTCCAGATATATCTAGCAAGCACTCGTAACTTGGGCTCCAGAAAGGACAACTGGCAGAATCACAAAAAAGAAGGGTTTACTTTAATCTCCAATCTGCTGGAGATCAGAAAACACTTTTGATTGATTTGCATTTGTTATTTGTTGATGTTTTGTTGATTTTTTTTTTCTATTAAGTGTTAAAAGAAAAAAAAAAACAAAAACACAAAAAGTTGCTTGGATCGTCACCAATGCCTTTAAGGGGTTCTTAAAGGGATGTTGTGCCATCAAAGTTTTTATTTGATGACTGCGAGATGATTTAAGTATAAACTTATTATGAATACAGAGAATGTTTGTAAAGGAAAGAGACTCTGTTTTAAAATGCAGCTGGGATACGGCGAAAAACATTTGTGTGGACATGTACAAAAAACTAAAGAAAAGAAAAGCTTTCTGGCATCCATGACATTCTGAGTATCTAAACAACATAGGTGTCTATGGGAGTCACTTCAATGCATGAGATAGATGTACAAAACATTTGTAAACATGACCAAACACATTTGAAACGTACCGTACCTGTCCAAGTTTCACTGGCATTTAAGATCACTTGTCCCACATTTTTGATCTTTATTGTACATATTTATGGGAATATTAAAAAAAAAACAAAAACAAAACAAGTCATTGGTTTTATAGAGTAACAAAGATAACGATAGTAATTTTGATATATTCAAATGAGTATTGAATTCAAGATTTAGAGCGACAACTCCAACTGCATTTTCTATAGGTGTCAATATTACCATAACTAATCCTGATGTAATTGTTGTTGTAACCATGTTCACATTTTTCAAGGAGAAAAGGGCCCACTTTTGATCACAGCAGTTGGAGAGCTGTAAAAAAAAAAAAAAAAATAGATGATAAAAACCGTTGCATTGTCAGGTATGGTGTGTGTTCAAGATATTAATGATTATTAATAAGAGATTATTAATAATGGTTAATGGTTTATGTATGTGTGTCGAGCAGTAAAGTCTAGTTATATTGCCACTTTTTTTTTTTTTTTTTTTTTAGAAAACAAAACAATTTTAAAAGACACTCTCAAGGCAGCAACACCCCACTGAAGAGGACATATCCAAAAAGAAACACTAATTCACATGAACTCTGATCTCCTCCTCTGGACTCTAATGAAAAAAAAAAAAAAACAACAAAAAAAAAAAACAATTGGCCACTGGAATGTAAACGCTGGTTTTCTTTTTTATTTCTTTGTTTTTAGTTCAGGAATACGAGTCCACGCAGAACCTTTCGAGGCAGAGATGAAGAGTGAATGCGAGACGTGAACAATCCTAGTTGATAATCTAAAGGTGGGGAAGGCGTTGGGAGTGTGCAGCACATGGCCGGTGCAACAAGCTGGAAGTGTGTAAAGAAGAGGAAGGAATAAGTGAAAGGATGGGCCTCGACTGAGCTGCTGTGAATGTGCACCCTCTTGTGCCGGCGCAGCAGCAGTGACCGGAGCAGCCCGTCCTCACAGACCATTAAAGACACCAATCAGTGTTTCATGAGCTTCACGCCTCTGAGGTCCAAAGGTTCTTTCTCCTGTACTACTACTTCTTCTTGTGGGCTGTCAAATACTTGAAGGAGTTGGACTTTTTATGTTTGTTTTTTTATTATTATTATTATTATCATTATTATTATTATTATTATTATTATTATTACTGTTATGTCAACTGACAAAAAAAGAGAAAAGATTATCTCCTTACTGTTTGTATGACTCAGAAACACCAGCTCAAGACAATTCCCTGTATAACCTACTACTTTATGCTTGGTTGGAATCTCAGTGCATGCATAAAACTCCTTATATAAACTAAAGACTGGAGGGTTTCTGGACGGCCTCACGACGGCAATGTTGCTCATTTGTTGTTGGAGAAATCAGTGTGGTAGTGTTTTTAGATGGGTTGTTGTCAAGTGTCAAGAAGCGGCAGGAGCATGGGAAAGGGGGTGGGGTGGGACATGTCTCAGATGTTCCTGCATCATGCCTTGGATGGAGGATGGAGGAAAGTTTTTTTGGGTGGGTAGGGGGGCGTTGAAATCCTTATTAAATATTCAAATCAAGCAATTCCAAGCTTGAGGAGGAGAGGGAAGGAGGGTCTTAACACATGTATTGGAAAAGAAATGGGGTGCTTTAAAAGTAATTTTAAAAAAGATAATAAATTGATATTAACACATTAAGCTGTGTTCATTTGATGAAGTTGATTTTATTTTAGATTTTAAGTGTTTGTTGTGACTGCTTGATACATGGGTGTCAAAGATGCAGACCACAAAAGGGTTAAATTTGATGAATTTATGAGGTGCAAAATTTACACTAAAGATACTAACAGTCAAAGGATGTCAAACTCTTTTTATTTCAGGGGCCACATAATGTATCAGGGGCCCAATTTGATCTAAAGTGGACCGGACCAGTAAAATAATAGCATAATAACTTACAAATGACAATTCTGGGTTTTTATCTTTGTTTTGGTGTGGAAAAAGTAAAACTGCATGATGAAAGGGTTTACATTAACAAACTATCCTTTCTGAACAACTATGAACAACCAGAAATTTCTTAAGGAAAAATAAATAGAATCTTATTATGTCTGTTACCAAATGTAAACCCTTTCATCATGCAATTTTACTTTTTCCATACTAAAACAAAGATACAAACCCAGAATTGTCATTTGTAAGTTATTATGCTATTATTTTACTATTTTAACAATATTATACCTGTTTCTAAATGTTGTATGCTTTTGTAGATCCATATGTAAATTGTAATGTACATCTGAGGCATAATAATTGCACTTTTACTTTTTTTGCTTGAAGAAAAGAGAAACATTGGGAGTTATTCACATGCTATTATGTTAATATTTTACTGGTTCAGATCAAATTGGGCTGTATGTGGCCCTTGAACTAAAATGAGTTTTCCACCGCTGGTTTAATACATCACTGTGATTGTATTTGTGCATATTCTGATGCTTATTTCCCTTCTATTGTCTGTTCTATATCTGACTCTGACATCATTATTATAGGCTGACTGGGAGGATCTGTGCGCACTGCCCTTTAAGATACGTCTGTCATTTCGCCGTTAATGGAATTCATTCTGGCTGTTTTCTGCGGCGTGAGAGATCTGTTCCAGCTGGCCCGTCGAGAAGAGAGCGAAAAAAAAAACAAAAAACACAGTGGTGCATTTTGTGTCGGCCGAAAAACCCAGGAAGGAAGGGGAGAGGATAGGCTCCGCCGAGGGAGACGGAAATGAGAGGGGGGGAGTCCGAAGAGGAAACTCTATCCCTTTAAGAGCAAGTGGGACATAGCGGTGCGAGAAAAGGAGAGGAGGGGGAGAAGAAAGAGGAATTAAAAAAGAAAAGGAAGAAAGAGACAGGGAGGGAGGAGGGAGAGCGGGCGATAAAAAAAGAAAGATGACATCCTCGCAGCTGAACGGCCGAGGTGGAGCGATAGGCTGCGGCCCGGCGAGAGCGCCGCTCGCCGGGGTCAGGGCTTGAATCCAACAACGAGGCTTCGACAAACACCCGATTGGCCTATCGGGGGAAATCGGAAAAATAGATTCATAAATTAAAAACAAAGCATGACCTGCTGTGCTACCAGATACGTTTGTTACAACCCATATTTGTTCTGTAGCGTAAAAAATGCATTTATTTTCACGTAGAGTGGTTTATGTTTATAGCTAAAGTGTAATAGTGTAATATGCGTTTTGTTGGTTTTTTGGAGGCAGTTTTGTTGTGATTTTGGCGTTTTAGTAAGATTAGTGTTGAATTAATTAAACTAAGATACCAAAGAGAAAGAGAAACAGGCCATTATTGGAGCCGGCCTGTTCCACTCCTGACCGTGTACTGCAGCCTGCGTGGGTCAACAGCTGCGTGCATTTTAATTGACAGCAGCTACCTCAATGAGACTACACATATTTTTGCAGACGATTTTATTCACGTTTTTCACGAGAGCCCAGGAACCCGTCGCTTCTGCTGCAAGACGGGCGACTGTTAGGTCATCGGAGGGTCGATCAAAACCATGCAAAGACTGTTCTCCTCGATCTCAATCAGGAGCTGACTTTATAATCTCCATCGCTGTGGCGCAAAATGGATGCTGCTTGGAGCAATTTTCTCTTCCAGGTAGGCTTGAGCAGACACCCACTGGCCTCTTATTCGCATCCCACACGGTTCACACATGTGTTGTCCAGTGTAGTCCTACAGCAGCACTCACATGTTGGTGTTTTCAAGGTAGCAACCTTCAAGATAATGCTGTGACTTGTGTTTACATTTGGTGATGGCCTTCTGCTTGCTTCTCCAGAATACTCCCACCCAAAACCAAGTGGATGGGAGCCTCCAATCAGAGCTCATGACAGTGCATACGAGTTCTCCCCAAACCCCACCCACAGAGCACATAGCACAGCCTCCTTCAACTGTGGACACTGCTGCTCTCAGTGAGGAACCCATGCCTGGTGAGGGACACTGCCCTGGACTCGACACCTGTGGAGTCCATTAAGACAAAATCAGCAGCGAACTCCAATTTAGAAAACCCAGTGCAGTTTATTTCAGTGATGTGCAGGCGATTTGATGGTAAACGCTGTTCAGCAGCTCAGTATCTACTTACCAAAGTATTGAGAACTTTGATTAATGAAGTTATAATGACCTTAAATAAACCGAGACTTCTTTAGTTCATTCATTCAGTGTCAGGTAATTGTTAAAATTTGCGTATCCCACAACCTCGGATGTCAAACTTCATGGTGATTAATCGTTTATCAAATTAGCTGTTGATTTATTCTCTCCCAGATGTAGAGTTGCGACAATGATCTGATTAATCGATTTGTTGTCAACTATTAAGTTCATCCCTGAGTATTTTGTTAACCATTCTGAAGAAAACTAACTCTAGATTTTTTTTTATTCCAGTTTTGAAAATGTGAATACTTTCTGATTTCTTTGCTCCTCCATGACAGTAAACTGAATATGTTTTGGGTTGTGGACCGAGCCTGACTTTCTGGGATATCATCTTGAGCTCTGGGGAACATTCATCAACACCTTTTACTGTTTTGTAACACTTCACACAGCTTTGATGATGTAGAAAATAATCAGCAGAATAATTAATTAGTTCAGATAATTTACTATAAATCTGACCAGTGAATGACCAAACTGTTTGTTGTCTACAAAGATGAATTTGCTTCTATGATTAATTTCTTCAGCTTTGTACTAACATAGTATAGTTATCATCATTGATTCCTCAACTTTTGCTTATTATGTCATATCATAGGTATCTTTTTCATGATAGAACTGGTGTAAACATTTCTCTTTCTGTCTCTTCCCCGACCTCCTCCTGTCCAGTGAAGCCAGTGTCTCGGCCAGCCCGCGTGCCCCACATCTGTGCCATCTGCAACAAGCAGTTCAAGAACAACTACAACTTGCGGCGGCACCAGTCGGTCCACACTGGGGTACGCATGAAGGACAGGGCCAGAGAGCAGGCGGAGGGGGCAAAGGAGGGAGCGGTCGGCCAGGTGGTGACCGCCGTGGCAGCCCCGTCGGCGATGGCGGTGGGGGCCGGAGGGAGGGTGGAGAGGACCACGGTGCCCCTGTCCCTGCTGCACCTCTCCGCACCTCCCCCTCTCGCCCCTCCCGGCGTGCTGGCGGGGGCCCAGCATCCCCCCCTGGTTAGTCAGGATGGTGAAGGGGTTGCCATGCCAAACGTTATGGCTAGTGTTAACCCCCATGCTCCGCCTCCTGCTGCTGTCGTCATGGCCACAGGGGCGACAGTACAGGTGGGTCAGGGCTTTGTGGAGATGGCTGTCGTCAACCCCAAAACCTTCAAGCATGTTGTTTCTTAAGCTGCCTGGCCGCAGACATGATCTTACACAGTTTGGGACTTGGAAACAGTTGCTGTGTCTCACCTACTTTGTAAACTCTGTGTGTGGAAACTATTTTTGCAAAATATCCATGAACAGGATTCAGCTCAGGACCAGTAAATTCCATCCCAGTGTTTGCGCTGGGCTCAACACTTAATGACTGAGAAACACCGTGCTCGAAGCCCCCCACGCTCCCCTGCATGTTCTCTGTAACACAAGCTCTGCAAGAGCACGTACAGGCCTTTGTAGAGCCAGAGGTAGTACATCTAACACATGAATCAGCAGGTTGACATGCCTGATATGAAGGGATGTTACAGTTCGTTGCATAAATAACTTTTTTTAAATAGTAAAAATGTCTGTGTAGTTGCATGGTTTAAATAATAGGTACAAAAAAAAATGCAAAAATATCTGTAACCCTGCATTCTTTTGCCAGTTAAATCTAAACTCTGTAGTGTGTTCCTCAGCGGCCTGCGAATTCCAACCCGAATCCGGTGAGGAAGAACCACGCCTGTGAAACGTGCGGGAAGGCGTTCCGTGACGTCTACCATCTCAACCGCCACCGCCTGTCCCACTCGGATGAGAAGCCGTTCTCCTGTCCCATCTGCCAGCAGCGCTTTAAGAGGAAGGACCGCATGAGCCACCATGTACGCTCACATCAGGGCGGTGTGGAAAAACCCTACGTCTGCCCCCACTGCGGCAAGGCTTTCTCCAGGTAATGAAACCATCCCCAAAATGTCAAGAATTAATACATGCTGTACGCTGCTAAAGTACTGTGTCCATTCTGTGTCATCACAAACAACTGTCACTGCTAATTTTCTATCAGTTTCAATCAGAAATTTTGCTAATACTAAATTTAAGCAGAAGCACATATACACATATTAAAATGTTGACAACCCTTAACCTAAACCTTAAATATTCAAAGTGTGATTATGTTGTATGACTTATGGTTCAACCGGGAAACATAAATAGAAATGTTGTCCAATTATATTCCCTGAAAATTGGTTATAATAGCGTTCAGTAATATGGCAATAAATTGCACTTTTATTCAACTGAAAATTGGTTGCACATATGAGGAATAGCCACACTTTCAGAATAAACCATTTACATTGCAGGTTGTCTGTTGTAATATGTCGATTCTGGTTCTTTCCCAAGGCCTGATCACCTCAACAGTCATGTCAGACAGGTGCACTCCTCAGAGCGACCCTTCAAATGCCCGGTACGTACTGTTTTGTCCAATGTCAACTTTGTCAACACAGAACCTTTTAGTCCAGTCATGTTAACAAAGACTGTGTTGACTTATGCGTAGCGTTTCAGAGGAGTTATAGCTCAGGTTTTATATGACGCAGCACTTTTCTATCAGACAAACAAAAGAACATTCAGAACATTTGACTGTGATTGTGATTACACATGCTAATGCACCAGCAAACGTATATGCATATGTAGCAGATGATAAGGTATAACATGTCTATAAATATTAACAAAGTGGTACAAAGTTAACTTTTCTTGTTATTCTTATTGTAATTATTTCAACAATGCCTTTTTTTTTTTTTTTTTTTTTTTAGACGTGCGAATCCAGCTTTGCCACAAAGGACCGCTTGCGTGCGCATATGATTCGTCATGAAGAGAAGGTGCCCTGTCACATCTGTGGAAAGCTCCTGTCTGCTGCTTACATCACAGATCACATGAGGGTGCACAACCAGTCACAGCACCACGCCTGCCACCTGTGCAACCGCAGTAAGCACCGATTCTTCGCTTTGCTAGTTAACGTGGCCCCATACATTGTAAAAGTAAGACAGCCATGAATCTAATCCGATGACTCAGGTATCGTTCCTGTGTGCACATACAAAAATGAATTCATCGACATTTTTAGGTGGTATTTTAATTTAAGGAGTCAGTTTAATAACTTTATGTTTACAAACATCCTTAGATCTTGTCTTGGGGATAAGTTAAATTTTCAGTAATATTAACTTTAGACTGTAGATGGGGACAGACACCATGATGCACTGACAGAGTCTGCCCATCTGATGGACTCTCAACAGCGATTGGTCATTGCAGTTGTCAGTTACCTGGTTTCATCGAATTACTCAGAACAAACTGATCAGAAAGGTGATTACTCACAAATCAGCCTTGATGGAATCTACTTTATGAAACAGACATTTTGTTAGCAGATGGACAAAGCCAGTGCTAATATTTGGCCAACATCAGTGTATTCCTGTTTAGATTTTTTTTGGTCTGGTCCAATTATTCTGGTCTCATTCACTTTATTTGGATCCTCTAGTAAGTGCACTGTCCGTCCTAGTGTAAATTATTCCTCTTTTAATTCGATTTTAGGGCTAATCTAAGGCCTTGATGGCTTCTGTCTGGGCTGTGATTGACAGATGTGATTGACAGCTTGCTTGGTGCTGAATTAGACCTAGAGCTTCTGTTCAATGAATAAAACATCTGTAGTTGTGATTAAAATGTTACAAGACTGTCAAATGATTTTGTTTACACAAATGTCTATCACTGATTTTAAGGTCAGCTCCAGCCCCTCCCCTTTTGTCCAATTATGGTCACTTCCAGCTTAAGGACTGCTGTCTGGAAAGCAGCGTCGTGGTGGTTCCACGTGTTATGAGGGATTGAGCTGATTTGGTTTCATTTGGGACGAGCTGTCACTGTCACTCTTTGTAATATCTTCTGTCTCGTCTCCTCCATCAGGCTTCACCACACTGACATACCTTCGTGTCCACGCCCAGAAGCATCACGGTCAGGAATGGAAGGACAGCCCAGGCGGCTTTGGCGGAACAACGTCTGGCGGCGTACTGGTCTGCCACTTGTGCGGCGTCCACTGCAAGACCCCCACCCAGCTCCAAGGGCACATGGGCACGCACAGCAACAACCAGGCTTCCCCGAGTCCCGTCACCTCTAGCGTGGCTTCCAGCAGCTCTGTCTCCCTTAGCAACATGGTGACAGCGCCCACTGTTTATGTCACTGGTAACACGGTGGTGGACCTGCTGGTTACAGACTGCTCTAGCATCGCAGCCCCGCAGCCCCACAGTTAGCAGCAGAGAGCGCAGCAATAATAACCACAGTCCCTTAAACAGAGGGCAAGGTTAGAGAAGGTTGAAATTACTCGTAGATGCTGATCCGGTTTCAGTTTTGTAATGTCACCACTTAATAGGTAAGGTTGGGATTAAGAGTGGGGGAGATTAACCGCAGTCATGGCTCAAGGGCAGTTTCACCTCAGAGCCGCAGAGCTGAAGCATCAGAAAAAAGGAGAAAAGTGAACATCTATATTAATAGATCAGTGCAGCCAGGTTGCCCTTGGTGACATCCAAGTCATTGATACAGAGACCTTTTTGTCACTGTTGAAGGTTCACTGACACTAACGACAACTTGGATGTGTCATCTAAATACCCCCGAATGCTCCCACGCATTACTGTGATACAACTGTGGTATTGTGAGCATCTACTGTATTCCTCTCCCCTCTCTGCCTTCTCTCTCTCTCTTTCCCTCTTCTCAACCTTGGCATTGGCTGCTCTCTGCAAAGTGCACCAAGTACTGTATATCTCACACCAGCTCTGATCTTACCTCCATTTTGCAGCTCACTTACTAAGAATCCAAATCGCTTGTGTAGTAGAGGGGAGATTGGTTCACAGAAAATGTAACAAATGGATAAAGCTTAAAAAAAAACAAAAAAAATCCTAAGAAGTTGTGTTTTGGATGTGTGCAAGCCGGGGCTCCTCTAGCATGCAGGTCTGTTTATTCACAAAACTAAACTCACGCTAATGCTAGTTTATTAAGTCTCTAGAGGGCTGTTTCTAGATCAGGACAGAAGACCATAGGTGATGTGGTCAGTGTGGATTTGTGGGATGTACTTGTTCATTTATTTCCTAATGGTACAGAGATAGAGTTGCGTTCAGGAGTGTCAAGCACCTTAAAAGTCGTTATTTTTTTGATTCATTGAGGATGAAAATGGAAATCAAAATGGGTCTTGGATTTTCTTGCTCTCGAGTCTTCCTCTCTGGGTCTGGCCGTTAAAAAGAAGAAAGAAAAAAAAAACATTTCCGCTAATCAACACTTCAGCTTCTGACATGGCAGTTCTTGCACCTGAAAAACTACCTTTTGCATGAAAAACAAGCTAGCTCAGTCATGCTAATTATTAGAAAGCTGTCATGACAAAATAAACTTAGTTGGCTGTAAACAGTAA
Source organism: Apogon talboti (assembly GCA_037367365.1). Lineage (NCBI taxonomy): Eukaryota > Metazoa > Chordata > Actinopteri > Kurtiformes > Apogonidae > Apogon > Apogon talboti. The sequence continues at coordinate 10,739,783 of JAPQRQ010000012.1, forward strand.
CAATTAGTAAAGTGTTGATTTTATTCAAAAGAAAAATGGTTTTAACATTGTCGGCTGTTCATTTGATTGTACCCGTCGTTGCCATAGTCCTTTGTTTTCTCAACGTACCAGTCCAATGAGTGAAACTTATGCATTAGATTTAGTCATTTTACACTCTGTATAGCACATCATGTTCTGAACTCAACTCATTATCGTTCTACATTAATCGTGTGAAGAATGGTCGCGTGTTCGTTGGATATTTTTGGTTGCTTTGAGTTCTATTGTGAGTGACGTGGTGTCGAGAAAGGGCTTATTGTCATAAGTCAGGAAAATACGTACAGTGGCAGTTCTGAGTTTGTTCAACACCACTAAGTATGCTGTAAACAAATCCTGGTTTTGTACTGGAGTGATTTTTTTTTTTTCTTCCAGTTTTGTGTTAATAACGTTACCTTGAAATTCGTAGAGTTGTTTCTTTCCTCCTTCATTTGCTTTGGAAATCCTTCCTGTTGAGAAAAGTAGTGATTTGTTTAAAAAAATTAATTTTAGGTTTTCTCCATTACACTAAGAAAAAAAATAATACCTCTACTATAGGATTCTGTACAGCTCTTGTGATACATCTTAATGCCTTATCGTACTCAACTGCATTTTAATTCGTTTATGATGAAATATTTCAAATCTTAGTCATGGATTCATTAAGAATATTAATGGGATGTATTTATATTTATATTTTTATATTTCTCAACAGTATGCATGTCTAAAAGGTTGTTAGAGCAAAAAAAATCAATGATGCTTACTACAGTCATAAATATTATGTTATTTTGTAGATGAAGTAGAGAACATGTTATTATTTTGTAATTTGGACAATTTAAAGTAAAATGAGTAAATGGGCATCGCTTTGTGTGCTGATCTTTTTGTGTCTTTGGTAAGATATGCACTTTTGCACCACAGCTTTTCTGCATTATTTCTGTTTAATCATTCTGCATGTAGGGACTCTCCCAGTGTTTCACAGCCATTTTAACAACAGGATTAGATATGGACAGTTGAACACTGTTAGTAGGAAAATAAACACATATCTGATCATATATGGACAATGTGACTTAGCATGAGGATCATTTTGACGTAGCTGCATTAAAGGCCTCTACAAATATTTAGAATAATTACAAATCAGCATAAAAATCAAATACACTCAACACTCACTTAAAATGCTTTCAACACTAGTGATTAATCAATTAAGGTGCATTTTATCATGTGGTGATAAAAGCTGCTTCTCTTGAATCCTCCACTGATCAACAAACTGCTGACAGTTTGCAGAAGCTGATACTTTGCTCCATTATAAACCCCCCTTCACACTTTCCTGAATACACACATGCAACAGTCACTGCCTGTCACTGATTTCTACATAGATTTATATTCTGTGACTAATATCAACAGGGAAAACGTTCTTCCCATTGACTGTAGCTTAAATTGAGTAGATCGCAAAAGAATGCAACATAAACATGTGATATGTGTCTGTTATAAGTCCCGTAGTGTTAACGTACTGTCACTAGACCCTACAGAGCTGAACATCACAGATTCAGACACACACCCTTCTCACACATTCTGAGGTTGTTGATTAAATCTGGGAATGACAAGAGGAAAAAATCTAGGTAAGTAGCACTTAGATTGGATGTTTGGATGTAGGTACATTAGTAGGTATCTGTACATTCTGCCTGTTTTTATTGATATTGGACTTGTTTTTGTGTGTGTCTTGACTGATTTTCTATTTTTATTCTTAACTGCTTAATTGCTTTCTGTATATTCCTGGGCACTTTACAAAGCATGACAAAATTTTGCTGCACTGTTCAGGTATTTTTGCAATGACAAAAAAGCTTATTCTATAGCTTGACCATGACGTAATTAATGCAGTTAATGTTAAACAGTACAGTAATACAGGTTTTTATTTGATATTTACTTGAAATTTTGGAATTCCACTTTTTTTTTTTTTTTGCTTTTAAAGTTTTAAATAATTTTGTAATTTGTGAAATGCTCAATGCTTTATTTCTGGACTCAGTTGCAACTTTTGCAGTCTTGTAGCTTTATGTATGGTGTCTGTAAAACTGTAGCTCACTGCAGACAACAAAATTTTAGCAGAGATTAATGAAGATTTCAAATAAAAGATAATATACAGTCCCCTCCAGATTTTCAGGTCTGAAACCCACTGAAAACCTCTGGAGCGTGATAAAGGAAGGTGGATGCCATCAAACAACACTGAGTTGCTTTTATTTTTGCACCAAGACATAAAACACTAAAATAAAAATTAAAAAAAAGAATGACAGAGCATTCCAAGATACATGGCAGCTGTTATTAAAAATTATAATTATTCCAACAAATACTGTTCCTAGAGTCTCTCTTGAGTTGAAACATTCTATATTATAAAAGGGAAGTGGACTGTGTGTGTGTGTGTGTGTGTGCGTGTGTGTGTGTGTGTGTGTGTGTGTGTGTCTCGGGCATCACACAAAATCCGGAAAGAGCTGATTGCTGCAGTTTGGCATACTTATGTATTTTTGGTCAAGGAAGAGGCTAGCGAGAAAGACAAGTTGATAGGACCAACATTTAACTTCCCAAAATCATAGAATCATCATTCAAGTGGGTTACCTAGCAACAGGTAATCAACAGGGCCACGTTGCCATGGTGTCAAGTTTCATGTGCTGAGACATGCAAGCTGAGAGGTTATTCAACTGAAAATGCCAGTGAAATTTACCAAGAAAGTAAAGGAATGAACTGTATCAGAGGATCTAGAACCCATGGTTCCCCACAGGTCGACGGCTAGTTACTATTTATGGCTTTAAAACACCTCTGTTATTGTGACCACTTATCATTTTCTGCAAATAAATACTCCAATTTTCTGGACAATGGTGTAAAAGACATTTCCTTTTATCTTTTTTTTTTTTTTTTTTTTTTTTTTTTTACATACATACATCTCGTATAGTGTATTTCAATTACTCTAAGTGCCCTACGGTACAATATTCACCACCAGTTGATAAAAGCGAAGGAAAAAGTTTTAATCCCCAACATCTACTACCCCTGTGCAGACTGTTGCAGAATCATTTAATGCCACGTAAGAGTTTTAGCATGTCTTAAGGTCTAAGGACAAAGCTGGGTTATCACACTGAAACCTGAATAGTGTTGGACTGATGAACCTGTAATCTGCAAGCCCCTGTTAATATGTCTGTGTTTTCAATTGCAGAATATCAACCTGCAAACAAACCAAGCCCTGTACAAGTATGAAGGCTGATAATTGATCAGTGTATTTGCAAATAGCCTCTCAGTACCATAAAAAAGATAAACTCCTCTCTGATCTGTCCGTTTACTACATCCGTATGTGATTTTTTTAAATTATTGAATTAAAATATTATCCCTTTTGTCTACATGTAATTTGTGTCATGATATGGTCAAGATAAATGTTACTGAATGTGAAAGAAGCTGGGTTTCCTGATGGGAAATCCATTAAACGTCTCGCTGCATTGAAAACAAAACCCAATTTACAAAATGCAGTGCGGTGACTGGTGCAAATTTCTCATCATGACATGAGCTGCTGCCTGGACCTGTAGGAACTAGCTGGCGCAGCAGAGCACAGTGTTGAGTCAACGTTGCATCTGCGAGGTTGAAGCAGCGGCATCCCTGGTCTGCTGCTGCGAGACAGATGAGATGACTTAGCGACTGGATCAGCTAACATTACCTAACCCTAACCTGGATCAAATCTTGTCACTGGCGTTTATTAAATAGCTACATGCTGTAACTGGCTAGTTTGTGAGCTAGTCACTAATGCTCCCAGAGAGCTGTCCTTGCATAGATTTCGATCTAACTTGCTGCAAGCTAGCGTTAGCTCGCTGGTGCTACCCTTCAGACATTGAAGTGGCCACATAAACATGCGGATCATCGAGGCAGAGAGCCCTGGGACATCTCTAACGTTAAACGCAATTTGCAGGACACGAGTTTCGACTGGCCGTTGACTGGACTTCGCGGAGCCTCTGTGTAATTGCTTAAGATTTTTCATTTATTCTTGACATGTGTAAACTCCAATCCGTTAGCTAGTTAGCCAAGATTGGGGTCGCTTAGCTTAGTTGCCACTGCTAAGTGCTACAAACAAATAACAAGCTAACTAAACTGTCAACGAATTATTTATTGTCTTGAATTGCATGTCCCAACATTGTCAGCTACTAATATCTGAATTTGGTCCAAGTGAAACTGGTTGCTAGCTAACCCGGTGATGACAGACCGCCGTAGCTAACGTAACGTTTCAAAACATGCTAACGTTAGCTTCTAGCGGCATTGTTAGCAAGTGATTCAACAGCGCAGACAGTTGGTCATGCTTGCCAATGAGAGGGATGACATTTAATATCACTAACACTGTTTCCGTTCACTTTAACGGATTACATACTGGCATACTGGAAGCCCAAAAGTTGACAATAACCACAAAGCATTCTAATTAACGTTTCCCATTGGTAGCTGGTGTTATTGTTAGCTTTAACTAGCTTCTGAATTTGATAGAAAGCGCACAGTTAAGCTAAGTAAGCGTTAACGTTACTAAGTCAGGTAATAATATTCTTTCAGACTTTACATTGCAGTCAATGGTAGTAGCTGGAGCTGACGATCAGAATTAAACAGTTTGACAGGCCAACATTGTAAACTCGATATGAAATATGTAATGCTAAACAGTAATCAATTTGCTTATTTGAATATTTGACGCTACGTAACAAAGTTTTGCCAGCAACAACTTGGTTTTCCATACGGACAATATTAGCTAATGTTCTTGGCAGAAACTATGAGCTCAGGCAGCCCTTTACTTATATCGATATTTTCGACGTTCAGGATTTTAAAATAGCGCAATGCGTATTTTGCTAATGGACTTCAACTTTTTAATGAGTCAGCTAGTCTAGTGTAAGCAAACTGCAAAACCGCATGAACTACCACATGGTTGCCCTAGGAATAAATGGGAAAGTGAATAAGGCTTCCAGTGTCATCAGATGGATAGTGTGCTGCACAAAAGGGCCTCCTATCTGACATCCTGTCCCGTCACTGTACTCAGCAGTTCCAGCATCCCCGCACCATGTCTCATTTCACCTTCACTTTAACTCGTTTTTAATGTTACCCCAGGACTGTCCTTACCCACACATGTCAGACTTTGATGGTGTTCCTTGTGTTAGTTATCTTTGTAAGTGCAGCCAAAGGCACACATGATGATGATGGGGGGGTGGTCTAGTATGATCAATGAGCGCTGTTTGTTCACTGTTGGGTGTTTTTCTTCTTCTCAGAAAGGGGACAGAGCGGCAGATCTCAAGAACCAGATTACACGCTGAACTTATTGCCTCCAAGATAGAACGCCAGGGACCATGCTGAGTGTCCTCGCTGCTGGGTCTGTGTTCTTTCCAGGACTTTTCCTGCTGTCCAAACAGTGCTTGAAGTCAATCCCGTTGCTGAGGTGGAGCGAAGGAGATGCAGTCATTGTATCTGCCAGGTGAGCCGCTACGTGAAGCGTGTTAGGTTTTAATGGTACTATGCAACAGGTTTCAGAGCTTGATTTTCATACATAATTATAGACGTTTTAAAGCTTTTCAACCCACAAACTTGCATAAATGCATTTGCTTTTTTGTTTTTTATTTCTCTGTTGATAGGTTGGTGTCATCGGTGCAGGCGGTCATGGCTTCTTCAGCTGGCTACATCATTGCTTCATCTTGTGATGATATCATCGAGGACCAGTGAGTGAAAATATACATATTACAAAATATTTTATCTCATTTAAAGGTATGTAGTAGCCTGCACTATAATTTATTCATGAAACAAACCAGCTACAGTATGGAGTATTTTGTATTCTAAAAATTTTTTAGGGGTTACAAACCAAACATGACAGAGTACTTCGACACAGTGTAGTTCAGCTATCGTAAAAATGCCCCAAGCTTATAATCCCTTTTTTAGATGGTTATAAATTCAGGTAAGGGAGGTTCCACAGAGACTTTCCTGGATTGCATGAGGGGGAAATGATTGCTTTCTTATTTGAGAGTAGTTACTGCACTCATTTTTGCAATTACTTTAAATTGCTTAAGATTGTCCTCTTGACGAGCTGTTTTTGGTCAAAGCACTAAGAATAACTCAACAAATCTATTCCACATTTCACTGGAATCTTTCCTTTCCTTTCTTACTCAAAACCTTCTCACCTCTCCACGCAGGCATTGGCTGACGAGCACTTACATCATGTTTGCCGTTCCCTATTTTGTGTACGACATCTACGCAATGTTCATGTGCTACTGGTACAAGCTACGGGTCAAAGGGCACGAGGAGGCCTCGGCAGCGCCCCAGCACATGAGCTCAGCACTGACCAGCTATTTGCGTCGCGAGTTCCTCATGGTGCTGCACCATGTTGTCATGGTCACCGTCTGCTTCCCAGTCTCTGTGGTAACTGTCAAATGTTGCTCTTTCTGTTGAGATTATTTGAGTCATGTTAGGGCAAAGCGAAACACTATTATCTACATGCCAGTACCTGCTATTGTATTTTTAATTGTATTTAAAGGAAGAATGCAGGCTGGACGATGTGCACCATTTTTTTCTAATTCCTTAGAGGGAGGCAAACTAATTATGTGTCTTCATGTCTCAGTGTGCACAATGAAGGTATGTTGAGTCATGCAGTAACATTGTGTCAAGATGTTTTCAAAAGCAGAGAAGTAAATTCTCTAAAATTTAATAAAGATAAAATCCCTAGTGTGTACAGTTTTCTGTAGGTACTGTAGGGACATTGAAATGGGGTTCTGCAGGTGCTGAAATAGTATGAAATCCTGCAGTCTGATTTTAAGACCTTGAAATATCTTTAATGCAATTTTGACCAGTCTTAAAAATTGAATGGATTTGGTGCTTGGTTGAAGACTGTTGAACATAACGCAGTACCCTGTGCAAGGAAACACATACGACTGAATACATTCTAAGCTGTTAGTTTGATATTCAACTTTGAGGTTAATATTCAGTGATCCAGATTTACAGAATTTATTTGGGTATTTATTACCTTGACTTAGATTTTCAGCTCAAAACAAAAAGTTCCTCTTGGGTCGATATCAGTTCACTAATCAGCAGTTGTGTTTTTTCTTATATATAGATAGATAGATACAGGTACAGATAAACTTAATTAGTCCCCCAGGAGAAATGTATATGTCCATCATACTCATTAAAAATAAAACAAGTAATCATTGAATTATTTACAGAATATGCAGTCAGATTTCAGACATCTACAAATTAGAAACGTCTGATATGAAGGCGTTAGAGTTACATGGAAATTTAAACATAAAGCTGATGTAAAATCCTACCTGCAAATCCACTCAGTGTTCTGTGTTCATGATGTGAGCATCCACAAAATCTGGCCCTTTGTTACTGAATGTGAAATTGGAATTAAAATTAATTCATAATGAGAACTTGTAGAAACATTGATAGAAAATTTTAAGAAGGCATTTATTTTCAGGACACCTGTTTCAGAATAATTGTGTTTGTTTTTGTCCACATTGCCTTATAACTGAGCAAACGGCATGTAGATCAGGGAAGTGATGCAATATATGAACAGAACATCACTATATAACATCCATTTGGTCTATTTGTAGAGATTGGAAAAAGACATCCCCAAGTGTATCTGCTCCAGGAAAGAAGGAATTTGTGTCTGTTGTTGCTCTATATGGAATTTCAATTCATTTAATGTGTTGACTCCATAAAATGATCCATTTGTCTCTTGTTTTCTAGTTTTGGCGACAAGGAAAGGGAGATTATTTCCAGGGTATAATGTTCATGGCTGAGCTCAGCACTCCGTCTGTCTGCTTAGGAAAAATACTCATCCAGGTAAGAGTCCATTTTCACGTTTAAAGATCTGAGTCTGATGTCGCATGTGCATGTGTCACACTGACATTCTTCTGCACCGTGCTCTTCCTTCTTTTCCGTGTCATTTATTGAAGTTTATATTTCTGGTCATTTCCCTCCGTGCAGCCTGTTCATTTGCGTCGACTCCCGTTGACTGTCACAGTCAGAAACACATCAGTGGTTAATTGGTAACAGTGTTTGCTTGAATACATGTTGGTAGGAGCTTTGTTTTTAGGTATGTGTGGGCGTGTGTTTCACTGTCTGGGTAAAGGTTGTCCCCTCCATTGCTTTGTGCTCGTCCCCCATCTGAGGCTCCCACAGCTGTTTGCCTCTGAATATAGCCCCTAGTATTTAGACTGGATATTCAGCAGATACAATATCAGCTTGTCCTTCTACCCTCTATCACTCAGCACCCTGCCCCTCCCGTCCCTGACAACAGTGTATGTGGCTGTTTGATAAACAACAGCAGGCTAAAAGCAGTGGCCTCAGTGAGCCGCCCTTTACACCTATAGAGTTAAAAAAAAAAAAAAAGGATGATGACTGGGTTTATGTTGGCCAGTGTTTTTAACAAGTCAATTTTGCTCCAAGTTGAATAATGTCTTGACAGGCCTTATTTGATTGAATTATGCATATAATATTTTTTATGAATTTGCATTGATTTCAATTAGTTACACTTTAAGGCACAGGTGTCAAACATATGGCTCACGGACCAAAACCAGTCCGCCAAAGAGTCCAATTCGGCCCGTGGGATGAATTTGTGAAATGCAAAAATTATACTGAAGATATTAACAATCATTTTAGTTCAAGTGTAACATTCAGCTCAAATTGATCTCAATTTGGGCAATCATAACAACCTATGAATAATGACAACTACAATTTTTTTCCTTTGTTGTACTGTCAAAAAAAAAAAAGTTAAATTAGATGAAAACGTTTCCATTTACAAACCATCCTTTCACAAAAAAGTGAATAACCTGAAATATCTAAAAATAATTAAGTGCAATTTTAACAATTTTCTGCCTGTTATTAAATATTTTGTGTATTTGTAGATCCACTGTGATCTGTAAATTGTAATGAACATGTGTAAAATGATAAACTGAGACATAATGTTAAAATTGCACTTAATTTTCTTAGGTTGTTCATGTTATTCACATTTACTTTAAAGGATAGTTTGTAGATGTCAATGTTTTCATATTGTAGACATATTGACATTATTTATAGATTATTATGCTATTTTACTGGTCCGGCCCACTTGGGATCATATTGGGCTGTATGTGGCCCCTGAACTAAAATGAGTTTGACACCCCTGCTTTAAGGTATTTGTGGGAAAAAATTATATTGATCAACACTATAAAACAAAACCAACACAGAACCAATCAGCACTAAAGCAAAAATGTTAGTTGGCTAGTGTGTGGTAATGTGTGAGTTAGTATGATGCACAGGCAAAAGAAGAAAACATTTTTTCCTCTCCCAACTTTTCTGGGGCGATTAGAGTCTGTCTGCAGACTGAGACAATCCAACAGAACTGCACATTTACATTTATACATGTGGCTATACCCCATGGTCTGATAATTTGCACAACCAAGAAACAATAAGAACAACAAAGATTTGGCCTATTTTGGAAATGAAGACGCTAAACACACACATCTGGAATTTTACACCGTACCCCCAAAATATCACCATAAATTCACTGACTCCTTTAAATTACAGCCTTTTGCAATTATATAGTTGTGAAGGCTGGCCTTGTGATTCATGTAATTGTGCAGCTCTATCAGAAAAATCTAAATGCACTGTAAAACACCACCACATCATATGGTCTAGTGTGTGATTCACATTAGGAGCTTCACCCATCTCACGAAAGTTGTGCTCTGATTTCTGGACTTTTTTTTTAGCCAGTATAGATGTGAAATAAGTCTTAAATTGTATGTGTAATGATGTTTAAAAAAAAAAAAAAAAAAGCCTTAAAAAACTGTTAAACTGAGTCGGCCCCTGTGCTGGGATGCCAAGTACCTGCTTCAATGCTTGTAATGTGTCTGTAGTGTTCCCCTCACTGCAGGCTGAGTTTAGTCAACTATAAATAAATAAATAAAGATGAGACATTCACTGACACATAGTGAGTTATAGGCTCCTGTAGAAATCAGCAACAGGTAGCATGGCAATCTGTGCTCTCCATCCTCACCTCAGTTCATGCAGATAGTATTAACACGTCTTACAATATTAGCATTAACTACATAACAGTGGCAAATACGATTAACACTGTCAGCTTTCTGCTTGCTTCTCTCTCTCTCTTTTTCTCTCTCTCTCTCTCTCTCGACTTCTCTTCTGTTTTTTTTCTGCTCTCAGTACAAACAGCAACACACTCTCCTGCACAAAGTGAATGGGGCTCTTATGCTGATCACTTTTTTCATCTGTCGAGTCCTCCTCTTCCCTTACCTCTACTACGTCTATGGAAGGTATGTCTTTCTTTCCATCTCTGTTTTCTCATGATCTGCTGTCTCGCTGAGCTTGGGTCAGTGGCTTGTACGAAAACATGATTTCTGTATTGCGTTCTGGAAGTTAGGTTATAAAACGGCTTTGTAATCCCTTTGTCTCCTCCATTTTGCGTCCAGGTACGCGTCCATTCCATTCCACATGGTTCCCCTGTCGGTGCCCTGGCACTGTAACCTTGGTGCTGCTCTGCTCATGGCCCCCCAGCTCTACTGGTTCTCCCTCATTTGCAGGGGCGCTCTGCGACTATTCACAGGTACCTCCCGCTCGCGGAGACCTTGCGGGTCGACGGACGCGCCTAAGGAGCAGCAGACAGACGGCAACGCACTGCCCCAGCCCGCCAACGGCTACAGCACGCGCTCCACAGAGCCCGAGCTGGCCACTCACTGAGAAGAGTGGAGGGGAGGGTGGGGAGGGAAGAAAGGCGAATGTACCAATGAGTATGTAAAGGAAAGCTGTGAGGGAAAAGTGAGACTTGAACCAAGTAGCAATATAAAGAAAGCTACAGACAATGGCCTCAAATACTCCCGAAGTCTTGTTGGCCAGAAGTCGGACGACCACATGATCAGATTTCTGGCCTTCAAGTACTTCAGTGTTTCAGTTTGTAAGAAATAAATGGAGTGTTGGTGCACTCAGTATTTAAAGATGTCATCAGGCACTGTGAAAGACAGGAACATGCACTGACCTGAGAGGAATTTGCCTGGATGTATAGGAAACATAGATGGCTATTTCCCTCATGTAGATCAAATTAAGTCCTCTCTGCCTCGAGGTATAGGAAGAGCAGGAAAATAGGAATGTATTATATTGTATGTTAGTACATTTGCTGTAGATGGAAGGCCTAATTCAGTTTAGTAATGAAGAAGACCTTCAAAAAAAGAAAAAAACTCCTGGCTAAGCAGTATTTTGACTTGTTAGTGTTTATTATCTGTATCCTCTATGTAGTCACTGTCACTCTAACAAAATGTAACCAACCTGCAGATTGACTCATCGTTAGAAGGGAGATAATCTCATAAGACTGTATTCTGCTGCCTTATCCCTTTTCCCACTTTTTTGATTTTTTTTTTTTTCAATTTCTTTAATTTTTTTTTTTTTTTTTTTACATCTTGGGAGGAGAACGTAGAGGCTTTCCTCAGACAGAAAAATGTGACTGGTGTACATAGCCGATGTAAAATTGTCCCTACTTCCATGTCAGTATTAAGTCAGTGTTGATTTGTTTTTGTTTTTTTTTTTAGGTATGTCTTATTTCTGCATCTTATGGTTCCGGAAACAACAAAACACAACATTTCAGTTTTACAGCTTAGTGTATGCAAACTCTCCCCAACATTGGCAGTGCTTATTGTTTCAGTGTAGATATGACTCCATTCCATTTAACTGGTATCACAGTGTTTTTTGCATTTTGCATACATAGAAGTGATGCACAGTAGCAATCACTTTTTTAAGGAATTTACATGTGTTTTTTTTTTTATTTTATTTTTAGTTCGGTGCTGTGATGTAAAAGGTCAGAATATCCACATGATTGGCAGGAGAATTTCACTAATGGGATCCTTGAGTATTATTAGGGGATTTGGCAGTGTTGTGGTTTGAAGGGAAACAGAAGTGAAAAATCATTGTATAGGGAAGCACTCCCTAATGACTGACATGCAGCACATTCGTCCATCGCAATTCATTTTAATGTTGCTCATTGAATTCTGCACCACTATTTGAGTCTGAGGTTGTGTGAGCCATTAGCACTGTATGAACCGCTCGGGTCGCCGGGCCATCCATTTCAGCCACCGGTTCTACGAACAGGCAGGCTTGTTTTATCATTTTATGTTAGTTTAAAGCAGCTACACTGTCCTGGAAATGGGTCAAGAAAAAAAAAAAAAAAAAAAAACAAAGCTCAGTAACCATCAAGACAGTGTGCCAAAACGTGGACAACTGTGGGCATGTTGAACACAGAATATCCATTCCCCCGTTCCTTGAATTCATAAGGTACTGCTTCTTGACAATACTAAAACATTTCAACTGATGTACTGTATATTCCACAAAAAATGCTCGTTATTTATTTGTAAGTATTTATTTATTTATTTATTTGGTTTGTGGTTTTGAATGCATATTTATGCATACATATTATACTCTATGCTTCTGAGCCTTAGGTGAAGGCTGTATTGTTACTCAAACTTAGCTAAAATATACTTCTCTGTCCTGAGCCGGTCTTGTGTCTTTTTTTCCCTTATGTTTGTGTACTTTTTGTTGAGTGCATTGTTTTGTATCTATAAACATCGCTGAAGATTGCAGGTCCATCCAAAGCGAAAAGTTATCACTAGAGGGAGCCATATCCATCACTTTTAAAGGAAAACTTTGACTGGTCTGTTACTATCATATTTTTGTACACAGAAATGCCTTTCGGATAAAGACCATTTGCAAACCTTTAAATAATGTTCCTGCACAGAATACAAATTTTCCATCAGATATTCCATGGTATTCATTGCCTTTATACCTGTAGGTTTCTTGACCATCATAAGCAATGGAGTGATGTACCCAATGCTTGAGTCACAGTTAATTATAGTTAGTTACACAATAATTTGATTAAAACATTACAAATTATTTTTATTCATCCATCACAATGACAACAGTTGTTATTCTTCAGGATTAAAATGTTTATTGCCATTATACAAAACACATAGAAAACATACAAAATTCTTACATAAAAAATTCAAGTTTTAACAAAGCCTTGGAAAGCTCATGGCCATATTTGCCACTGGGTAAGTCCACACCTTTTAATACTCAGTATCTCCTCTGTCTCGGAGAGAAGATGGTATTGGGGTTGCTGTCTCGTTCCCTCTCCTTCTCCCGCTCCTTCTGGCTGTTCGGAGACAGAGCCTGCTCCAGCTTCTTTTCACTTTTGAAGAGATCCCGGCCCGTGCGCATGATGTGCTCCTCAATTTTGCGGTGGCGCTTCATGTCTGACAGGACTTTGTCCAACCGAGCTTCCCTTTTCACAGAGGAACGCGCCGATGATCCTGTAAAAGAAGAGAACCAACTTTACCATGCTTTCAGATAATAAAACTCATCAATGAAGACCAGAAACATGACAGAACAATATGAGTTGCTAAACTTATGTCGGTATTTCTCAAATGGGGGTATGCGGACCCCCAGGGGTACCTGGAATTTTTGGGAAAAAATAATAAGTTATCATGTACTGAATACAAAATAAATGATGAGAATTAATGCTGAAATATAAAAATACATCCAAATAGTAAAATTTACACTCCAGTTTTTATTTTGCACACAAAATTTACTTATAAATATGTGTTTTTTGTAATATATTATAGTTAAATATATTCTGTTTGTTTACAACATTTTGAAAGTCAAAATGTTTGGCACAAATTTTCCCTAATTTTCTAAATCAATAATGCTTAAGCAAGAGTTGGGGGTACTTGGCTGATAAAGTAGATTTCAGAGGGTACTCCACTGTAAAAAGTTTGAGAACCACTGGCTTATTTGATTCAATATACATTTTTGGCAAATCTTTACGGTTATTGTCACACCTGGCGTTCTCCGTCTGTTGATAAAGGCATTTTTCGGAGTTTGCATTTGTTCCTCATCGAAGTCAAACTCAGTTGGAGTTGGAGGTCTGGAAAAAACAAAGTAATGATTTTTCAGATATAAAGTAACATTAAAACAAAACAAATCTCAAAGGATGAACTGACAGACAGGAATAGTGACACTCACTTCCGTTCTCGCTCCTCCCTCTCCCTTTCCTTTGCAGCCTCCTCTTCATCATCTCTTTCTGGTGATGGCGTGTGTTCGGGTGTAGGCGGCCTTCTAGGAAGGGGCTCAAAGTTCAGTTCCAGCATCTCGCCCTTTGCAAGGAGTTCATAGAGTCTTTTAATCTCAGCAGGAGGGGGCATCCACGATTTGGGGTCCTCCATTTCCTCATCACTATATGCAAGCTCCCAGTCATCTTCCCCTTCTGCTGCTTGCTTTGCCTCTTCACCATCTACCGCTGCTTCTGCCTGAGTTTCATCCTTGTGTTCTTCTTCCAATGCATCTGTTTCTCCATCTGTGAGAGCAGCGACAAGTGCAGAAAGTTTGGTTTCCAGAAAATATTGCATCAGTGTATTACTCAGATTTATGAGTAACTTGTACGCACTGTATGACATTTGAAGTACTTTTTACAATCTGTTTCTTACTTGTATGTATATGCATGTCTGTTTCGCTGTACAAACCTGTGTTTCTTGCACATTTAACTATGTAAGAGTACATGCCACTGCCATAATTTATACTTAATACATCTGTGGACTTTGCAAAAAGATATTTCCCTAATGTCAAATCTATTGTTGTGCAGGTGTGTGGCTGCATCTATGACGTTTTCCTGGAGGAACAAACTTAGTTCCTTTCTGCATGCAAGTGGCTGTACTGAATTACCTTTTTCATCCTTAGTTGTTGTGTCCTCCTCTGTGGCAGCTGTCATCTCAGTGTCCTGTTGTTCTGTGTTGCATTCTTCCTCCTTGTTTGCTGCAGTTTGTTCTGTGTCCTTCACACCCAGAGCCTCGATGCCCTCTCTTAGTGTAGAGTCTGTGGCCTCAGCCTGCATCCTTCTGTCTGCACAAGTTTAAAGCCAGAGTTGGTAAAGAAAAGAACTTGACAGGAAAGAACAAAGACAACAATATGTTTGTAATTTCACAGATCAGATCAGTGTAGCATTAAGACAGTGATGTTTAACAGGTAGCATTTGGACATTTGTCAGCAGCCAACATCGCCACAAATTAAAAGCAACCTTTTCCGAATTTGAATGAACTAGCTAGCCAACTTCAGGCCTAACCGACAGCTATTTCAAAGGAGCAATTAGCATTAGCTAACGTCTAGAATAATACGTGCATAAGGATATTATAACCTTGTCTCCGGTTTATCGTCAGTGCGGAAAATGTGAGGTCAAGTTATCTTTCCCGGTAGTTAAAATCCGAAAATCTCTCCATGAGACCTGCTAAGGATAACCGATTATGCGGAGACGTAAACATAGCGCCATTTTGGCCAGGGTGAGCTGACGATCGGCTTCGTTCTGTTGGACGTATAACGCCCGCCGATTAAAAATCATGTGGATAATCCACCCAATGCGTCAGTGATAGACCGCCGTAACCACGCCTGCGTATAGATCTGCGTTCGCCACAGTGAACTTCCGGCGTATTACCCAATGACGTCGAAGGTTGTTCGTATAACAGAGTTCAAGAATATTTTTTGCTTTGCTATTCATGTAGATCATTTATTTTTAAGACATTATAATGTAGTTATATATGATAGCGTTGATAGCCATATTCAACACATTATGATATGTTTTAAGCAAGCACAATATGCGTAAAATGGGCGCCAGTATTTAGTCGTGATCTGATTGGTTAGCTGTGGTTTCCGGTTTCTTCGCTCCTCATTTGAAAAGTGGTCGGTTAGAAGATGAGAGTCTGATCGCCATTGTTAAAAGACGGCGTCCGCAATGTTGATAAAGACCAAATTTGAACGATAGCAGTGGCGTTTGTGTTGGAATTCCGCGTGATCTACCGGTAAGCAACGGAAAAACATTTGATGACATAACTGGAAACTGTCTACTTAACTTCTCAGTAGTGCAACATTCTAATCTGTAACGTAAACCACCGCTAGCTGTCTTAGCTGTTAGCTAAGATTAGTTGCCTAAAACTGTGATTAATGTTGTAGTAGAAAATCATCTTTATTTTTTGGTTAGGGAGAATCTGACCCTAATATACTGCCCGAGTTGTTTAAAGCTTACATTTCATTGAAGTAAAAGCCAACGCATGCTTTACTAACTTTAGTTTGCTAACATGTTTTTCTCCAGGCCTTTGTTTTTAAGAACATCAACATGGCTCAGCGTGTGGCAGTATCAGATGGAGGAAACAAGAAGACGTCCAGGGTTCGGGTGGCCGTTCGTCTAAGACCCTATATGAACAAGCAAGATGAGAAAGGCGAGGGGACTTGTGTGCGAGGACTGGACTCCCAGAACTTAGAAATTATCAACTGGAGAAACGCTACAGAAACAGTCAAATACCAGTGAGCGCATCTTGCATACACGCTTTTTATTTTCAGTTTGATGTCTGTATTCTCCACCAGCCATTTATAAGTGTACTACTTGTGTTGTTTCAGTTTTGATGCTTTTCATGGGGAACAAACAACACAGCAAGAGGTTTTTCTGTCATCTGTAAAACCCATTCTACCACACATCCTAAATGGACAAAATGCCAGTGTCTTTGCCTATGGACCAACAGGAGCTGGTGAGTTAAAATCCTTTGGTTGTTAAGTAGTTTTTCACTTTGCTGTAAATCAAAGATAGCATATAGGTAATATTCTTCTCATGAATACTAGTCTTTATTGCATAGATGTATATGGAATCTAGAACTAGTTGTAATATAATACAAAAGGTTGCACTTGAACAATAGTATTCACCCTTGAACAGAGAATATTGTTTTCAAGGAAACTTGTTCTTAAAAGGAGAACTTTGTACTTATTCTATTTCCGACATTAATTTTTTGTCCGTGTTAATTTTTCAATAGGTAAGACTCACACCATGCTTGGCCATTCAGATCAGCCAGGTGTTATCCCCAGAGCTGTTCGTGAAGTATTTAAATTGGTCAAAGCAAAGGATGAGGATGAAGGATGGGACTATAGTATCGGAATGTCATATTTGGAAATTTACAATGAGAAGGTAAAAAATGCTTCATTCCTGCACCACTCTGTATACCCGGTTTTATGCTTTCTTTTCATTGTTGGTAGTAGAGGAAGAAAAGCTCACTTCCTATATTACATTTGCCCTTTGAGAATCTCTATTACTCTTTGTATGTTGTTCATTGGTTTTCTCTCCAGTGTTTAGTACTAATGTGTGTGTGCTTTTTCTCACAGGTGTTAGATCTTTTATCACCAAGCTCCCACGATCTGCCAATCAGAGAGGACAAGGACAAAAATATCCTTATTCCTGGCCTCACCCACACAATGATCTCATCCTTCTCAGACTTTGACAAACAATTTGTCCCGGCCAGTCTGAATCGCACTACTGCCTCTACCAAACTAAACCAGCGCTCAAGTCGCAGTCATGCTGTCCTCCTCATAAAGGTTTGATATGTATAATCTGATCATTCCTTTCTGACAGTTTGTTTTTGTAATTCTTCTTGCTAACTGCTTTGCTATTGACTTTGTCTGTATATTGGCCGCCAGTGGGTGGCCAGACAGCATCTTAACAGGTCATGGCCTCTGAGCAGTAGGCCAGGATTTGGTAGCTGGTGCTAAGATTAATTCTCTCTTGCAACAATCCCACTAGCAAAAACTGGGCTTTCTGGGACTATACTGGGAGAGATACAAACTGCTATCTGCTGCTTCCTATACTACTTCCTTTTTCTACAATGATACTTGTTCCTAATGCTTCTCATTACTAAATGTTTTTGCTGCCCACCATAACCATATTTGTCATTTTTCTTTGTAATTAACTAGTGTTAGTTGCTTAACCCATTTTAACCCACTGTCCTCATTTGAGGACGGCATAAAAAACGCTGAAAATAATGACAAGGATTGGTTATAGAACAACATTATGAAGTGCGGGTAATAAGAACATATTGATTCATCAATATATGATGCAAAATTCT
>JAPQRQ010000012.1:10779264-10789743 GCA_037367365.1 Apogon talboti
GAGTTCTATATGTTGCGATTAATCAGTCTTCACTAAATGCCACAAAGTGTCCTCCTTTTTGGTGTTGTGGAAATGGCTACCCTACCCACGACTGTTAGCAGTCGAGAATCCTAGATCAGACAAGAATGGGACAATATTCCTCTCCCAAAACTTCAGCAACTGGTCTCCTCAGTTCTTAAATGTTTACGGACTGTTGTTAAAACAAGCAGGGATCCTACATAGTCTTAAACGTGAATCTGTCCCAACTTTTTGGAGACACGTTGGATCCTTGTTCTTTTCTTAAAATTGTACATCTTCTTGGCTTAAACATTTGATATGAATAAAATATGGGTTTATAGGATTTACAAACCATTGCATTCTGTCTTTATTTACATTTTCGGACCATCCCAACTTTTTTGAAAATGGTATTATAGGTTATATAATTTTATTGGCCTATGAATCGGTTCTTTATAGAATCTGTCTTCCTATGTTAAAAACATAGCCCTATATTTTAAATACTTGAGACTAATTGTACAAATTGAGGCAAAGTAAAGGTTTTTTACTATCTTGTCATCAATAAAACTCAATATAAGCTAACCTGTCTTACTAGATTGAGTTTTATTAATATATTTATCAGAGCAATACAAACATTTAGAGCTGTTGTAAATTGTTAGAAATGCTTGAAATGTTCTATATCATTTTCTCCATTTACTGATAGGCAGAGGACAAGCAGCCCCGGTGTAGTTGACGTTTGGCAGGTATATATGACTTGGATGAAACAGTAGGAGCCTTCTCTGATTTCACAAAGACGCCCTTTCCCGCTCAGGCTACACAGGGAAAATGCAAAAGAAACAGGAAGTGTACAGCTGGAAATGTTTTTTTTTTTTTCTAACCTGCCCTTCTATGTAAAATCTAAACTGGGCCTCCGTCCCGACATCCGTGACTGTTCCTCTGAGTCAGCTCGTGGTCAGCCCTCGCAGCATGACCGTCTATCCATGCATATATAGGACACTGAGCAGCATCATTGTTTTTTTTACTGAAAACCTCCAGATGCACTGATGCTGATCCTGACCTTAAGAGGAAGGTCCAGTATTGAGATCAGTAGAATATTATGGAAAGGTTAGAATATGAGTGAACACCTTAAGCAAATACAAACCTGAACATGTAAGAAACATCACTCAGGTGTTAAGCTGTGAAAAGTCCTGTATATAGATGTTAGATGGATAATATTCAGTTATTACACATTATTTTAATATATATTTAGTGGCACAATCAAATCAATCCCATTCCATACAGTAACATGGTTTTGTTTATTGGTTTTCTTTTACCTTTGGACTGTATCTCCTTGAAGGCATCACCTCTGCTCACATCCTGTAGCTATAAGGATGAGGCTGCAGCTTCAGAAACTGAAGGCTGGGTGGCAGTATTGGCTTTATTGGACCTCAGCTGCTCTGCGTGTAAACATCAGGAATTCCGAAGCCACTTGGGAGCAAAAAATCATAGAAATTCATAGATGCTCGCATGTAAATGAATACAAATGTTTTATGCGAAGAAGAAGAAGAAGAAGAAAAAACAGCAGGCACACGTCAAACCCCAAATGACAGACTGCCAAATTAAGCAAAACACAATATATATCTACATATAAACACCACTGGTACTGTCAGCATGCCACACGGGGCCATGCACAGATAAAACCTGCTGCTTGGTTAATGCAATCCAGAGTGAAGCAGCAGCCATGGAGAGATAGCAGAACAACACTGTGCTCTACACACCGTCCACATTTGTAATTCAGAAGGTAAACAAGGGCTGATGACAAAGCATTAGCCGTGAAACTTCCGCCTTAATTACTTCTGTCTTCTGTACAAATCAGGGGAATCCAAATGAACACCGACATGTCATCAACAATAGACTGACACAGTAATATCTGACACATCAAACACCTGTGAATAAGAAAAACTATTTTTTTTTACCCTCCAATTCATTCAAAATGCATTTCTCTTTAATCAGAACAACAAACACACCTCAGGAGTAGTGGGAACATCACAATGATGAAACGTCTGATCCTGCAGCAGATCATTTTCTTTTACTTTGCTCGACCGACACCAAACATGCAAAAAACTGACACAAACCATTAACGTGGAAAAATCAATTATCCTATTAGGTTGTGCTGTCTGCAGGCGATCCAGTAGCAATCAGATCATTACATATAAAATGTGTGACAGTATTAAGACCACTTGGAAATCTTCGGAAGCATTAGGCAAAACGTTATTGCAAGGGAGAGGTATGTATACGCTTTGAGACACACGGTCATAACGGTGGGCTTATAATGGCAACGGTTAATGAAAATGACCAAATTTCATAATAAGAGCAAGCAAAATGAGGGGCAACAGGAGAGAGATACAGCAGAATATGTCAGCTATTCCCTCTCATTATATTTTCTTGCATGGATTCAATTTTGCTTGTTGTTTATTGAGATCTGACCGGTGCAGAGGAGTATTTAGAGTGACATTAAATCAACAAAAGAGACATGGATCTCTATGAATATGATTATGAAAATTTCTCCCACTCATATTCTCATTCTGGTTTGCAGTCCCTCACATTTGCATTAGGTCTATTTAGATCGGTATTGTTCTCTGGATATGACCGTTGTCATGAACTCATTTGTGACACAAAGTAAGTAGGATATCCCTTTTAGTCATGCAGAAAATCCTCAGAGCATGCGATGGAATGTCTCTCATCCCGCGGTCTTCAGGCAGTCTCTCCGGTTGTCGGTGCAGCTGAAGAAAAGCAGTTCATTCCTGCAGTGTGGATCCTGGCAGCTCGTTGGTCAGCGTGTGCCAGCGCTCCACCTTCTGGCCTTTGTTCTTCAGACAGTCTATCCAGTGTTGCAGAGTCTCTCCCTGTGAGTGGCACCCTAGGGACACCCCCCCTGAGCAGAGCAGGAAAACCAGTTGGTGGGACTTGACAGGAATGTGAATGTTGTAAACTGATGAAACTTACTGTAATACAGCAGCAAACTTCTACTAAAGCCACGAACAGAGGCGAGAAAAGTGCAGACATTCTCCACCACAGCAGAAGTGCAGATAAGACTAAAAGTGAAAGTGCTGATTCAACTTTTTTTACTCTAAAATTAAAGAGTGCAGGCTCCGAAATGAACTTACAGTATAAAAATAACATGATGTTTCTACCAGCTCTTACAGTCTCACACCTTTTTAACATGATGTGAAGACTATTCAGCCATTAAAAATTAAAATAAGTAATCCACATAAACCTGACTCAAGTGTGCAGATGTCTGTATGTGATGTCCAGTGATTGATAAACAAAGGGATTGCATTTTCTCTATATTACTGTCACAGTCCAAATGCTTTAAAACTAATAACAATGAACAGGCTTGTTTAAAAATACAAGGAGCAGAAAGGACAGATATTTGTATTAAAATGTAGGGAGTAAATGGAAAAATTTGCCAGAAAAATAAATGTTCTCATTAGGTGCAGATACTTGAAAACTATAGGAACTGTAGGAACACTAGAGGCAAACAAGTCAAAATGTAAAAAAAATAGAAGGTTTTGCAAGTTAAGAACAGTATAAATGTTAAAAATCCAATAAAGTAATTAATGAATGTGTGTATCCTGATAAAAACAAAAAAGACTGTTGTAAATTTGCACCTGATATTCTTTTTCATATTTTGGCGTTGTTTAAAGCAAAGAGAATCTGTACCATTTTTGATCTAATTATACAGTAATTTGGTTGTAATATTATTTTTTTAATATAATATTTTATTGCTATATAGTGTCTCTTTTAGCCTGATTTGGAATGAAGCAAAAATCTATCAACTGTCATTGATATAGACGCATAAACCTTTGTTAAAGGCTTTCATTTTTGATTAAAAAAAAAAAAACAACCTAACCCCCCTCCCAAAAAAAAAAAAAATACAAGAAGCTTTGATCTAAGCAGCATAAAAAGAATAGAATGTACCGACAGACAGATGGACTATTAATTCTGGTTTTTTTTGTAATGGGGGTTATGAAAAAACAAAAACTTACATACTCCCACCTTATGAGATTATACAAAGGTCATTCTAACCCAAAATGTCATTGACACCCTCTTGGCATTGAAAAAAAGCCTGCAAATTACACACTGTGCTGCACTCGGATGATAATAGGGAACATCTTAAAATATCTTTCTTTCTTTGGCTTCATCTGCTATGGCTACAACATTATTAGACTGTTAATAAAGTAGCTAAGCAGTTAATCAGTGATCCAAAACCCCACAAGAGATCCCCAGCAGGGGAATATGGCCTATTAGTGTTACACTCACCTATGAAGTCGTTAGACTTTCCTAAGTCATAGTCCCACACTGTGACCTCCAGGGTCTTGGTTGCCAACTCTGAGAAGGAGATTTCATAGAAGAACTCCTGATAAAAACAAAGGAAAAAAAGTAGATGAGAGCAAAGGTCGGCCGATTACCTCTAAAATTCTTACTAATGAGGCAGTATTATGTGAGCTGTAATTGCCTGTTTTTAAAAGAGAAATCCACATGCAGCCCAGCGTCTCTGAGGATTACACAATACTATAAGTCCAAATGAGCTTCCACTTACATTCAGCCATAACAAATGTGCATTCAGCTCCCATAGTCACGACATGCAAACACAAGAACATGAATGCCTACCTCATTAAACTCTGGGTTGAGAGTTTTTTTCATAACCGCTGTTTTGTGCTTGGATTTCTTATGTACGTCTGGTTTGAGGTACCTGAGACAGAGGAATGTGATACCATCACATAGAGCCTGGTCATTATCATTCAACGTTGCTACAAAGGAAGGGTAAAGCACAAGGGTAAGTGCAAATGCCACTGATGACTATATAAAGGTTATGGAAGTTCATGGGTAAAGAAAATCATTAAAGCATCTGTGTTCAGTCCGGTGGTGGAGAACAGCAGGATACGGTTTTAGAATATATTCATAATATAAAATGTGAGTTGCTTAAAATACAGCAGCTAAAAAAGATGAAAATATGCATCATGAATTTCCCCATGATGTGCCTGATTTAGAACAAAGTAGAACATAATAATAATAATAATAATAATAATAATAATACTAATAATAATAATAATAATGGAATAGATTTCTATAGCACTTTTCAAGGCACCCAAAGTGCTTTACATTCATTCGCTCTCACACTCTGGTCACAGCTGCCCTGGGGCAGGCTGATGGAAGTGTGGCTGCCAATTTGCGCCAAACGGTCCCTCCGACCACCACCAAACATTCATACACATTCATACATTACATTCATAATAGAATAGAATAGAATAGAATAGAATAGAATAGAATAGAATAGAATAGAAGAATACAATAAAATAGGGTTTATTATCACTGCAGAACACAAGTAGTACAGTGCAATGAACATTATGTTTACATCTCTGTAATGTACCCTGTATATTAAAAAAAAAAGAAACGAAAAAAAAATTACAATATACAGTATGGTTATAGATATGGAATACTGTATAGTATAGTATTAACATGACAAAGCACAAAATATGGCTATGGGTAAAAGTGTGTCACATACAATGACGTCAACTGAAAAGTAAAAGCATTATTTTGTTACTGATGCTTTACCTATGATTCATTTTATCTATATTTTATAGTACTATTGCTGTTGCTGTCAATGTATAATATTTTGTGAAATTAAGTAGTAAGTAGAAGTTGCAGTTTGTGACCATCTGTGTTTATCTTGATGGTTCTGGCCTTTTTAGTTTAGCGGACATTAACTGTGGTCCAGACTCAAAGTGGCCGAAATGAGTTTCCCTCGTAGGGTGGCTAGGATGCCTCCCGGACGCCTCCCTCGGGAGGTGTTTTGGGCATGTTCGTCCGGGAGAAGACCTCGGGGCCGACCCAGGACACGCTGGAGGGATTATATCTCCCGGCTGGCCTGGGAACGCCTCGGGATTCCCCCGGAAGAGCTGTGGAAGTGGCTGGGGAGAGGGCTGTTTGGGGCCCTCTGCTGAGGCTGCTGCCCCCGCGACCCGGACCCGGATAAGCGGGAGATGACGAGTACGAGTACGAGTACAGACTCAAAGTGCAGGTAACAGGTATAGCATTCATTTAGCATGGCTGGTCGTCACGGTGATGTAATGGAAACTATTGTCACTGCAGCTGTGAACAAGGCAACAAGGTAGTAAACTTAAAACTTTAGGTAACAATTTCTAAAATGAAAAATTATATTAAGATCGTTTTTGAGATAGAATGGATCTGTTGACACTTAAAATCAGGACTTACTTCATCAAGATAGAGCCGACTTGAAAATTTGCTTTGATGTTCTCAGAGATTTCCTTCCAGCTTGGTTCAGTGTCCCACATCTTGGCATGATAACGCATTACATATTAACACAGATATGAGTCTGGCTTTTTGGATTCTGTGATTTACATGATTACACGCCATGATCATTGTATTGCATTGGCCCACTTGGAACTGCAGCAGAGGAAGTACTAACACTAGTATCAGATACACCATTACCCTATTGGTGTCTGCTCTCATTCAGTGGAAACACCAAAAAACCTGTTCTGAGTCGAGGCAAGTCAAACTAATACTGTCAGTGGAAGAGCAGCATAATGATGGATGCTTTATAGTATAAAACCTGCAAAGGAGAAGATGAAGTAAAGTGGTATAGATACACAGGCTTGAATGACTGTGGAGATATAAGGTAACAAAAATGCAATGATCAAATTTTTGTGTGATTACAAACTAATGGAAACATAATCCTACATAATATATTCCATTTCTGCAATTATATCCTCCTGAACTCCACTAAACACACAGAGCCTTAAAAGTTTTAGTACAGCAAAATTCAATTCAGAGATTGTAAATACACAGCGTTACGTCTTTTCTGTTTACTGCTTTTCTCTCTAAAGTGACACCGTGGAGAACAGAAGGTCAGGGAAAAACTAACCCTTTATCCGTCTTGCATTTAAGATATCACACCGCTTTCGTGTTTAGGTTACATCTCTACAGCAAATATTTGTATACATTCAGCGTAACTTCTGGATTCAGTTTGGATGATAGTGTTGTGAGAATGCTGCATTCATTCACGCTGTTACATTCAAAAGTAATAATAATAATAGTAAGGCAAATAACCCATAAAGACCCAGAGCTGATTTTGTGGCAGTTCAGAAAATGAATTTCCCTTTTGATGTGATTTGTCACATTATTTTTCTAATATTATACTCTGTATTTTGCATTTTTCAGTAAAAATCTGGTATTTTCCTATATTTAATTCGTTGATTATGCAGATGTTCAAAAGCTCAGATTAAAATTGAGGGTTATTATATCAGAAACAGAGAAAACTGAAGAAAAAGAGACATTTTCAGCAAAGATATCAATAACTGAACACAAACCAAGTGTGTCCATCCACTGTCATTGATCCAACTCCATGGGTTTTACTGGTGAATCAATGTTTTAGAAGATGACGTTTCCACGGTAACTACGGAGCCCTTGAACGTCCAAATGTGTCAAATCTGATGACCGTGACAAGATGAATAACTATATTTACACCAATTATTGACATGTATTGATAGGATTAATGGATCAACAGGTATTTAACTTTTTATATCAGTAAGTGAAATTGGTCGCCAGGGGATATTTGGGTCTTTATGAGTTAATTAATCCATACCTTCCAGATTACATTTAAAGGCATGTATTCTGCAGTCTGTGGAGAAATGCATTTTTAAAGTATCCCTCCCAGTACTCCTGTCCCTCACTGTCAGTTTTATTCTGCTGTAAGTGATATGTTAAATGACAGGTCATTTAGTTTAACTCTTCACTCCAAGGTTCAATTTGTGAAGCCATACCCTGTGTGAGTGTGAGGAGTCATCTATAATTTCTCCACTACCAGCAGCAACAGATTGAGCATCCCTTCACGAGCCATCATTACATCCTCAGGATATTTTTAAAGCCAGCTGGAAGGAACATGGCAAAATCTCTATGCACATTTGCTTTCCACCCACCACCCACAGCTCTGAGAGCGTATGTTCCCACACACTCTCAGACACAACAAAGCATCTGGGATAAGGCTCCTGCTAAAGGGCAAAGATGCGAGCGTGCATCCGATATGAAACAAGGTGTGTGATTTATTGCTGTTGATGTGCCAGAGATGGATGCGTAGTAATGAAGAAATGTATAAAACTGTGGGTTGAGCCATGACGACAGAAGAGATTTGGCGTTTGGTGGGAAGAGCTCGCTGGTGTGTCCATTTTTGTATGTATGTGTGTGTATGAGTGTGTGTGTGTTTGAGTGTGTGAAAGAAATGGTGGTGGTTTAACGATTTACTCATTCCTGAAACAACCTCAAAGCCAACGTCAGAATTCAGGAGAACAAAGAGATGAGGAGAGGAGGGATTTTAAAACTCATTTGTCCAGTTTCTGTCAGAGGGCATCATTCAACCCAGGGACCCACCTGCCCTTTCTGGCACCGACACACACACACAAACACACACAGAATTGCTTTTCTTTCATCAGTGAGTAATGAATCTCCAGAGGACCTCTATGACACTGACAATAACATCCGACTCTGTTTATCTTAATCCTCCTCTATGATACCTCCATAACATTAGATCATATCACTGCCTTTCAATCCATTTTGAAGGCTATATCAATACAAACCCACTGTCATAATTATTGCCGTGAAAAATGGCGAACATATTCCACATTGGCTGCCACTTGCGAGTGTGAAAGCTGCCCTCGTCTGTCACCGTTACCTTCCGCAGACTTAACTAAAGCCATCTATCACTCAAGAATGGCGACAGGAGATTCATGGGGTCAGTGTGTGCCAATGGCCATTTAAGGCCAAACACAGGTATTAAGGTGGAGAGGGAGACGAGGGCCGGATAGGTCAAGAGGAAATTGTTCTGAAATGAGTGTTGTGAAATGTCAATCCATCAATCTAACCTGTGGTCCTCATCTTCAACATGTGGAATTACCCGCTAGTGTTAAAAGATTTCATGAAACGTCTCATTTTTTTTGCCGTCGTTACGTGGCAAGATGTTCAATTCTATTTAATTAAATCAGGGATATTACACTTATAGGTTTAATGTAGGAGGGTCGCACGTGCTCATTTGCATTGGAGTCCTCATCTCGCTGGAGAACAGAAGAGGAGAGGCAATGAAGAGCTCAAGGGCGAGCATTAAGTTTAGAGAAAAAAGCAATTCAAGTCGTCCACATAGAAATTGCTGTACCAGCTGTAGGCAAAGCTGCCAAGTCAGTCATTAGCTAAGAAAGGACGTCAAAGCCACAGAAGCTGATATCAAGGGGGGAAAAAACACTGGCATTTGAACATACACACACGCTACCATACCAAATCTGCATCTTTCTCCTCTTGGTCCAAATGAAATGACCTAATGCCAACACACACCAGTGGAAAAGCTAAACCACTTCTCTAAGCTTTTACATCAACAGAATGAAGCAGCAGAGTCACATCAGCTGTCAATTTATAACCCTGTTGAAGCCAATAATGTAATAACAGCCGATAACGTAATAAATTTGCCCTTTTTGAAATGTAATAGGCCAATAACATAATAAAAGTCCTGAACCAATAACGTAATAACTTTTGGCTAATAACATAATAATTGGCCTGGTAAAAGAAAAAAACTTTGCAAGTAACGTAATAAGCAGCCAATAACATAATAAATTATTACATTATTAGCCAAAAGTTATTATGTTATCGGTTCAGGACTTTTATTACGTTATTGGCCAGTTATTACGTTATTGGCCTATTACATTTCAAAAAGGCCAAATTTATTACGTTATCGTCTGTTATTACATTATTGGCTTCAACAAAACCCTGACCCTGAAAAGACCTCTGGCAAAGGGTAGATTTTCCACCACCTGAAATCAGAGTCCATAGAAGTGGGATGAATTCAGTAGGAGGAGGTAGTTTCCTCTCAGACCACTTGAATTACAACATTGCTAATGGCAAAATGAACAATTGCCTGCAAAAAACCCCCCAAAAACATATCATAACAAAAGCTACATTGAGCATTTCAAAACAAACTAAAATATAACAGAAGTGAACAGAATTGGCATCATTTTTGTTCCCCACAGTGTTAATAGTTAAGTTCATTGTGTACAAAAATGAAATGGACTCAGTGTTTCAGTGTTAAAACCATCCATCCATTTCCTGAACCACTTAGGCGCAGGGGTGCTGGAGCTTATCCAGTGGGTGAAGGTGGTGTACACTCTGCACGTCACCATGGCTGATATATACATGTATATGGGGTTGAGCATTATAGCGCTCTGAAAGGAATGATCAAGCAGGGGTGGGTGGGGGGCATTATACCGCTGTGAAAATAATTGTCTAACGCCCCCTATTTCGGTCTCAGTGAAACCAATCTGTGGGATTAACAAATAATAAAAACGACAAATATAACATACCGTAGTTTCACAACCATAAGGCGCACTTAAAAGTTTTACATTTTCTCCAAAATGGACGGAGCGCCTTATAATGCGGTGCGCC
>JAPQRQ010000012.1:10802909-10825194 GCA_037367365.1 Apogon talboti
CCTCCCTCCTCACCTTTTATTCTTCCAATCTCCACGTAGCCTTTCCCACATGTGACCCCACTGACATTTAGCCTGGACAAAAAGCTATTTGTGGGCTGTAAGAATAGAAATAATATTTTGTTGCCTGTTTACCTAATATTTCTATTTCTGAAGCCGGAATCGTCTCAACTAGAGCTCAACTGATGTTAGTAAAGGCCCAGATCATAGTGTGATATAGACTCTGTGGCCTTAGGTGTGTGGACATAACCATTGTTTTTGTCTGAGTCCTTTTCTTTTGCCCTTTACAACCAATGAAGAGAAATTGGCTCCAGCGTACTGTACTCTCTTATTTTTCTGCATAATCTACAGCTACAGTTTATGGAGGATCGGATGATGACCTGGATCTCCACCTCCTTTAGCACCTGTGTAATGATCCTTGTCTGCATTCATATCATATTCACACCCAACCTATAAGCCAGTCATCAGAAATATGTTGCTATTGTACATTTCATTAAAGGAAGACCTACTTTTTCCATTTCCTCAATAGGCAGATGGATCAGAGATTGGACTTCACTTCCTGACTCTCATAAGGGTCTAGGTTTAGGCAATAAAAACACAGTGGCAAGGGCAATGAAAAGGTCATGGTGTTGTGTAAATATTACTAAATAATTTAATACTAAAGTATTGTGAGCCATTTTTGGAATAAATAATGGCTTAGAAGTAGCGTCCATTTTTACACTGGGGAAAGGTGGGAATATTGGTGCATCAATAAAAGATGAAAGCGAACAAGTGCAAGGGAAACAGATTTAGCAAATCACTGTGCAGCTGTAGAAAACCTAAAGGCTATTTTCTACTACACAAACACCGATCAGCCGTAACATTATGACCACTGACAGGCAAAGTGCTATTAATGTTGATTATCTCATTCCAATGGGACCTGACAGTGGGTTGGATATATTAGGCAGCAAGTGGACATTTATCCCTTGAAGTTGATGTGTTAGAAACAGCAAAATGGACAAGAGTAGAGATCTGAGCAATATTGACAAGGGAGAAACTGTGATGGTCAAATCACTGGGTCAGAGCGCCTTCATATGTTGTTCATTCCCAGCGTAGTGGTTAGAATCTCCCAAAAATGGACTAAAGAATAATAAACAGATCTCAATCAGTCGAGCATCTACAGGCTCGGAACATTATTATCATCTGTCTAATATTGTGCAGATTCCACTTTTTCCATAAAAACAGCTCTGACCTGAGGCCTAGACTCCACCAGACCTCTGAAGGTGTGTGTGGCATCTGGACCAAGATGTTAGCAGCAGATCCCTGTAGTCCTGGAAGTAGAGGTGGACCTCCATGGATCTGGTTTATTAATCCAACACCTCCCACAGATGATCAATGGTCCTGAGATTGGGATGTCCTTCCTTAGTCCATTTTTGGTCAGTTCTAACCACTACAGACCAGGAACACCCAACAGAACCTGCAGTTGTGGAGATGCTCTGACCCAGTCATCACCGTTACAATATGGACCTGGTTAAAGTCACTCAGGTCCATATGTTGATCATTTTGCTACTTCCAACACATCAGCTTCAACGACAAAATGTTCACTTACTGCCTAATATATCCAAGGAATCCCTGCAATGAAATAATCAATATTATTAACACTTCTCCTGGTCATAAGAGCTGCAGAAATAAATGTCAGACAAAGTCTTTGACAAACCATGGTAAAGATTGAAACAATGCTATATTATAATAATATTATAATATAACCCTATATTCTTTAAAAAGTATTCACCCCTGGGATGTTTTCCACTTTTACTGCTTATATAAATGGTATAATATAATCTGGCTTACCCTCATTAGAATTAAACAGTTCAGAAAATGAATGGATCGCTGGATAATTAGGGTTATTTACTGATTAACCTGTTACTGAACCTTTCAGACACAGGCCTCTTCACACTAAAATCACTTGAGACCCATTCACAGTCATCACTCTGGTGATCTCCATTTCACTACTTGTGGGACTACTAGCACCAACTAAATGGATTTGTTGAATTATGTCATGCAATTTAACGTTACCTTGACATTAAAGAGTATTGTACTTGTAAATTGTTGTCAAAAACAAGTAAGTTATACTAGGGGGTGAATACTTTTTATAGAAACTATATGATTAACACCAGCAGCTTCAAGAGTCTGTATGTTATAGTGTTTTAAATGATCTACGCTAATGATAATGAATCAACTCTTCATATTCATATGCCAGTCGAGGATGGAAACAAGCAACAAAATAATATGTTTTTGTAGATATTCTGAGAATTCTGTTAAAATTAGCACGGTGGAAATCTGTCAGCTAGCTCGTAGAAATGTACAACAGAAAATATTTATTCTGGTGACTGATTTGCAACATCACATACTGATACTGATAAAAGTTTTAACGCAATTAAGATCTTGTGGAAAACAACCAGGTGTAGATACACAAAGTATGGACATGTGGAACCCTTTTGCTGTGCATATTTTACGAGTTTGTTTACAGTGGTTTTAATCTATTGGTATTCATTACAGTACAACAGCGACTCTTAACAACATCTCCATATATTGCTTCCTAGCGTTTATGTTGAAATATGACTGTAATTTCGACTGTTTACTGGTCCTAATGGGAGCTATTTCTCTTTTGTTTATGTCACAGTGGATGGTACAGATATTTGCTCTTTTCTATGTTAAAAGTCGCAGGTGTGTGGTCATCAGTGAAGTGGATAGCTATGTCTTCTAAAGAACTGACATTTCAATGGCTCTTAAACGATTTCCTGCCTTCTCTCCTCACTTCATTGCATGCCTGTTTTTTTTCCTCACCCGCTTCTATTCCCACTTTCCATTTTAGCTCTCTCGCAAGTCTAATTTTTGTGTTTTACTTCATGTTAGTATCTTTACAACCCTCCCTTTCACTCTCTGTACTCGCCCTCCCTCTTTCTCACAGGAGGAGGATGCTCCAGACAGATGTTAAAGTGTTTGGTCTGGTCAGGCTTCACACGGCGCAGGGCCACCCGTGACTCCCCAATGAACTCATTATGTGTCAGCTTGTCTTCGTCACACACGGACACTCTGAGAGTGAGAGACAGAGGAAGAAGAAGGAGAAGGGTAGGAGGGAGGGAAAAAAAACAAGAGATAGACAGAGACACAGATGAAGAGAGAGGGGAAGCACATGAATAAAAAGCAGCTGAATAATGCGAAAAATTAAGAATTCACATTTGAAGTAGACGCATGAAGAGGGCTTCGAGTTTGAGAGGGAGAATTACAAGAGCGGTGAAAAAATGGTTCATATCAGTCATCTAATTATTCCTGATATTGTTGCAACAAACAATTAAAAGGAAATTGCTGACCCATTTTAAAGAGCACCACACTGTAGTTCACCTATGTAGAAATCCAGCGATTGCATACACACCTTGAACAAGTAATTACCATTTTCCTTCCAGCGGGAATTTAAATAGTGTTAAAGTGCATCACGCAAGGTTAAGTCGATCCATATTTATGGGCTCGGAAAACTTTTACACCTGCCATAATGTCACCCGAAATGCATAAGTGGGTGGGAGCAGGAGGCATGAGTGATGGAGTTGGAAAGAGGCTGCGTATGTGGAATCAAAAAGCCACGGAGCGAGGGAAGCAGTGACGTGGGTGAGAGGTGGAGATAAAAATGGAAGGAATTATTTAAATCTGTGTGTGCGACTTCATGGCCGTGAATTTCGTACATTTTGTGGGGATGTAAAAACTGAACTATAACTCAGGGGGGAAGAAAATGCAGGTTCTGGTTATGTAAATGATTAAATGTATAAGTGTGTGGGTATAAAGGCCTTATTAATGTGTGCAAATGTGGACGCCTGTACGCAAAATTAAGGAACCAGAGCGCTACAGATGAGATCCAGTGTGTGATTGCCTTTTTGTTTGCTTTACATATCTGTAAATCAGAGACCCACAAGTGAGAAGATGAAATTTAAGAAAACAATCTGTCAGAGGAAAAATCCTAATAGATGGCGCTGCCTCTTGGTCTCCGGTTTCATTTGACTTCTAACTTAATTCATAACCACAAAAAAAAGGCAATAGGGCAGTCACTTGCTGCCTTCACTTCCTGGTAATAAAACACACAGGAGCAGGAATGTGGGGAGTGCAAAGTGGGCTGTATCCAGAGATGCGTTGGGATTCCCAGGGGTAATTTCAAGTCTAGTGCTTTATTAGCCAAAAGGAGACCTGGGCCCTTCAAAAATGGAGAGACGGAAGGAAAATTAAAAGAAACGGATGGTAGGCACAGGAAGAGGGTACAGGGGGGAATATAAAGAGAGAAAAACGTCAGAGAGAGAAAACACTGAGTGATGAATGTAGCAGTAAAAAACAAAGTGTGAACAAAAGAGCCGGAGAACGGAGCTGCGAGTGAGATGATGATAGGTCAGTGATTCAAGTGTTGGGCACAGTGTCATTCTAATGTGCATCCTGCTATGATGTCAGCAAGGACGAGGAATTTAATCAAAATACTCTCAGCTGTCAGGAAAAACATTTACAGCTGCATGTTTTCCTGGTCTGTGAAATATGTGTTAGATGTTGTTAGATTAAAAAATGATAACTGTTACTCTGACTCTTGCAAACATGCTTTTTTCTTGAGACTGAAACAAAAATACTCATTGTAAGTGACATCTTTGTTGTTATTGTACCTAAAACATGGGATATGAAGCCAAAAATATGATATGGCAGATAAGCAGTTACACAAAAAATAAATAAATAAATAAATATATATATACATATGTATATATATATATATCATAATATGTAATGCCAAATATTGGATATATTGGGTGATTGGATCTGACTCAGGTATTTCATCTAGAATACTGAGTTCATTTCAATTGTGGATGGCTTCAAGTGTTCCATTTTGCTTGAATGATTTCATTTTTTAGTTGCAATTCAGTTACATTTAGGTGACATAACGATGTATTTAAGTTGCAGCAACTACACAACTGGCTGTTGTTAAGTATAAGCTGTGATTTGTTAACTTTGCTGCTGTTGACAATTATTGATGATAAAGTCATATTTATCTGATTATTTTGGCCTCTGTACGATATACAATCATCAAAGTCAAATGTATGATGATAATAATTACATAGTCTCATGTTAATTAATTTCCTGACCGGACCAGGATTGTTTGTCAGTGTGTCTTTTCTCATGTGACTCTATTACAGACAGTGATGCTGGAACTCAATCAGTGGTTGTCCTTAATTTAAATCCTCTTTACTTATCAGAAATGTAAGATTTTTCATATTGAATAAAACATTATGTAGACCTGCATGATATTTGGGGAATAGAGTGTCAAGACATGCACATCCCTTTAATAAATAATCTTCCTGGGTGCAAGGAGAACAAGAACAAGACAAATTCTGCACGCCTGCATAGCTCCCTGATCTGCTTTATTTACCTAGTGCTGATCTAGTTGTTATGAAATACTCCGATACTTAAATATTTTCCATCTGCCTACACTTTACTACTTAGATATCTTAATGTTAAAAGTCTTCATATTAGAAGGTTTTGACTTCAGGTACATGACTGGTTACAGACACACAGGTAGACATTGTCTCTGCCTTAAGATAAAACACACTAATGGTAAAATATTGGAGTATTCTTTTATTCTTTGATCCATTATTCACATTTCCTTTGGGGAAAGAATCTTAGACATCTTTATTGCGCAAGACCTAAAATAAAATTTTACGAACAATACTTCCCTTTCATAAATCCTCGGGGAATAAGCTTGTGTTCCTTTGAGCAGTTGTGGTTTTACATAAATGTGGAGAAGCAAATGACAGCTTCCAGCTCTGCCACATCAAAATGTTGTAGACCTTGGTGATGTATTGAGTTCCGGTTGAATGCAACCAATGTCAGTAGAGAAAATGGAAACATTCTCCTTTCTGTGATAGATTTCCTGTATTCTCTTTGGGAGTTTGCAAAGGAACCTCCCCCCCCCTTTTTTAATTAGAGATATATTTTCCCCTATTAGTTAATCATTAATCCACACTATGGAACTTAAAAAAAAATGGAAGTTATATTTCCATGAGGTGTTTCTTCCATGTGTTTTAGGGCAGATGAATCCTATCAGACACCCTCGTATGTATATAAAATAAGCGAGTAGGCTGATCTAAACCGCAGTTCACTGGAGGAAGTGAAGTCGCTACATTTACACATTTCAGTAGGTTAAACATTCTGTCTTTTTGAACGTTCAACGCCTCTGCTGAATTAATACAGTGTCATAGGCCGGTGGTAGGCCAGTTCCTCTAATTTCCCCCGAGAGATCAACCGTCGATCCTATTTAAATCCCGCTCCCACGTGTGCCGTGGCAAAGTTTTAGTCACAGGCAGAGACAATTCACAGCTTTCGTCACCTCTGGAGGGGGGTCAGTGAAATTAAAACACCCCGCAGTGCTTAATGTGACCCCAATCTGTCAGCTCGCAAAAAGAGAAACGGGAAGACAGATGAAGAAGAAAGACACAGAGAAAGAGGTAGTTTAGGAGGAGATCCTAGAGGACAGCGGGGGATGAGAGGACAGAAGGGGATC
The DNA here is from genome assembly GCA_037367365.1 of Apogon talboti. NCBI lineage: Eukaryota > Metazoa > Chordata > Actinopteri > Kurtiformes > Apogonidae > Apogon > Apogon talboti. The sequence continues at coordinate 10,809,469 of JAPQRQ010000012.1, forward strand.
GAGGATGAGGTGACAGAGGAGACCCGGTGGAGACGCAAGAAGAAAGGGAATACGCTGAAACAGAAAAGGACTTATACAGAGAGACTGACGCAGAGAGACGATAAGAAATCTCTTGTAGCTCAGAATCGGCTCTCTATTCTACTTCCTGTCTTTCTTGACCCTCTCTGTCAAGAGAGAAAGAAAGACCAGAGGACCAAAATAGCCTGAGAAACATTTTACAAGGACAGTAAACATTTACCGGAGCGTTTTGCGGTACATGTCCTCCTCAGTGATTCCACAGTAGGTCAGCGTTTCATTCCACACAGGGTTCAACGTGTTGCGAACAGTCTTGGTTTTCAGTTTATTGGCCTGTAGAAGCCAACGAAGAAAAAAACCAACATTTTCTATACAGCTGTAATCAGGAAACAGTGTCAACAGGAAAACAACTTACAGTTAAGTGCTTACTAACACCAAGGTCGTTTCATTTTACTGCAGATGCACTTGTTGCTTTGTTTATTTTCATCAACCAGAGCTGAAGTTACAACACAAATCATAACTGCACTCAGTAGTTTGTGGTTTAGTTAAGGTTATTTTCAGTGGCAGAAGATGCATTTAGTGCTGTAATACCTTGCAGGCTCCGGGCAGCAGATGCAGCTTCACATACGGATCGGCTAAACCGTTAAAATCCATCGGCTTCAGACCCTGATGGAAACAGAGAGAAAAGCTATAAAGGGGAATTTTAAAGACAACAGCATGCACTCTGCCAGCGCTAATAATTTATAGTATTTTATAAAGGTGAGTGGTTCACATGAAATCTTGAGTGAAGCAACAAGGTGCAGAATTTGAATTAGTCTGATAACTCTAATAAAAATCAGAGGTAGAAGCTGAAAGCTGGACGTCATATAAATTATGAGATGATGTTTTCAAATCAGAGACACAGCGGGGATTTTTTTTTAATTACCAGTTACACCTTGTCACAAAACAAAACAAAAGTGCTTTTTGGGTCTCACGTCTCATACATCAGAATTCGTTTCTAGGCATTTTGGATTATCTTGTCTGTCTCTTCCTACTAGGGTGACCAGATGTCCCTCTTTATGTGGGACAGTCCTGCATTTTTATTATTTTTTTAAACATCCCGCGAACTGAGATGCTGTCCCACATTGTTATTAGCAGTCAGCATGAATGCTTCCTGCCGCTATGTTTTCTTATGTGAGCAAACTTGCATTTAAATAAGATATATGAAGTTTGTCCCTTGTCTAGTGAGTTAGGATCTGGTCACCCTACTTCCTACAAAACATACTTGTGTACCTTGGCTCTCAGGACGGTGCAGTGTAAGGAGCTGGTGGCTCTCTCATACAGGAGGTCAAACTCTAGTGTCCCCAAGGACGCTGGAAGGCAATTAAGGAAAAATTGTGTCAGTTAGGTTGGTAATTGCTTCTGTCCTGATTGCTTCATTAACAGGAACAGACTATCAAGGAAAACTTTACTAGCTTTGCCCTGAGGTAGACTTTAATACCGAGTAAAGTGTAGGATTTAGTGGTATCTAGTGGTGATGTTGGGGACTGCAACCAAATGACAGCCCTGAATCTCCAAGTGTTTAAAGCCCAGTTCAGACCAAAGATGTGTGATGAGAGAAACCACTTCAGGACGTCATAGGTAAACTTTACAGTGTTGGGATCTGACTCAACTCAGTTTGTCAAATATTCAAATCAATGTTTTCCTCAGTGTTTATATGATCATGAAAAGTGTGAAATTCTGTCTGTTTTCTTTTTTCTGCTTATTAGAGGCAGCACCAACCCCTCTTAAAAACACAACAGCTCTGAGAGAAACCCTCAACCTTTTCTTTTTTTGTTTGTTTTTTTGTTTTTCCATTTCCTCAGTACTAGAAATGCAGCTCACTATAACCATCCTCATTTATACAAATTATTTAGCAACAAAAAAAAACACAGACAGATTGGAAATGCAGATACACTATCTCATCTTGATGCATGGGTCTGAACTAGAGGGTTTTCATACTGTCACAGACCAGTGATTTGGAAGTACCTGCAGGTTTTCAGCTTGTGTTGTCATGAATTTTTGGTCTGAGCTGAGTTTAAGAGAATCTGTGCTGGCTGTTAAAAATGCAGCACTACTGCGGAAACTTGATGGTGCAAAATGGTGGACTCAGAGAGGACCTCCTCCTTCTGTAGTGTCTTATTTGTGTTTAATATATACTAAAGAACACATAATTATGAGTCAGTTATACATCACCCCGAATCTTAAACAATACACCTGTTCCTTCAAATCAAATATCCAGATTTTTGCTGTGTTGTGTTTGTGTTATGGTGAGCATCAACGAGCCGATAAAGCCGATCCCAGTGGATATATGTCGAAGGTGGGGGAATCTTTAACACGCATTACTTTAATCTGTGTGGAAAGTTGCAGTTTAATTGAGTGAATATTTCCTGGCTGGAGGCATCAGCGCCTCAGGCAGTTGTCTGACAACCACCAATGGATCACTGACCAGTTGTTTTCTCCTGTTTTTATTTAAATTTTTTTTTTTTTTTTTTTGATGTCCTGATTTTTTGAGGATAATTGTACAAAAATCAGAACCATTGTTTTTGTGTTGCCTTAGAAAAAGCTGATTATATGTACAGAGGAGACAGGATGCCATTGACAGATTCCACCATGTTGTACTGCGATGTTTCTACAGTAAACAGACCTCTGCTTCTCCTATTTCGGTTTTATAGCAGGTAACATTCAATGTTAACGTCCATTACCATTACTTACTATGTTTGGTGGACCATAGTTAATATCGCCTAGATGAAAATGGACAAAAAAACCCCAACCTACTGTATTAAGGGAGTTTTTTTATCTTCACCGTATGAATGTAGGTGGGTGTTTCAGTTGGTTGTATGTGTAACATTCACCAAATTCACATTTTAGCTCAACTACACTGTGCAAAGATATGGGAGTAGTATAAATGTTGTGCCCTTTCCTAATCCAAGCTAAACAGCCAGGGACAAACAAAAGTCGATCACTGGGAGGACTGATGCACTGAGGCTGGCGGTGTTATCAGCCCATGCAGCAGCATACACTGCAGATTTATACATCATGGTGCAGTGATGTACACTGGTCACTGTGTTTGAATACAAGCCTCTGATCTAAACTCCCTCTAAAACTTTCCATGAGCCTGTATTACACACTTCCCCCTTTAAATAATTGGTGTTCCTTTGCTCTAGTAAATCCAGGTCATCACTTTCAGGTGACTCACTGTTATCGTCGCTGTCACAGCTGTCGATCTCGATGGAGGTGTCCATGCTGCTCATTGCAGACAGTGAGCCCCCTCCTCCCGCTGCCCCTGGTAACAGCGGCGATAACAGGCCACTGCTCCCTCCTCCTCCTCCTCCTCCTCCTCCGACTCCGATAGCCCCTCCACTCTGGCCTGCACTGCCAGGGCTGAGCGCACTGGGAGCCCCCACCTGATTGGGCGATAGCGGCTCAGAGAAGGAAGAAGTGGGCGAGAGACGAGGGAAGTAGGCCGAGATTTGACGGATAGGACGGATGGGGCCTGGACAGACGTCGATGGCCATGTGCTCCTGGATGGAGATGGCTAAACGTTTTCCTTTTCTCACAGTCATAGGGCTACGGGGACAGAAGGGGGAAATTTACATCTAATTACATTTGTTGCAGTTATTCTGCTGAAATATCAGAGTAGACACGAAGGCCACAGGTTTCAGCTGTTGTTTTCTTCTCTTATTCTCTTCTGCAATACCATGAGAAATAAGGTGAGCTTAGAGAAGTGGTTAGAGGCAAAATTCTATTTTTCTGTCTTTGCCACCTCTGAACTATCATCACAACTAAAAGCAATTTCTCATATGCAACATAGTCAGGAGGATATGACAAGAGTGCTGAGGACTCCTTCACCATAATTAGACAAACTCTAAAAAGAAAGACATTACTCATAAGATGACAAAATACAGCAGAGGGTGTGCACAAATTTGCATTTCAATTGAATATCTCTGAATAAAGTTAAGCCTATCAAGCAGGATGAAGTATAATGGACAATAAGGGTCTCCCCCGAATCCTAATCATCCGTGGAGAAACAGCAGTATGTGTAAGCCTCTGGAGTATCCGTACCATCTGAAGTGCTTAACAATCCTCAATAGACGGAGAGGCAATTATTGCATAAAGTCTTCATATGGTGAAACACTGTTGAGACGCACAGAAGAGTCCTGATGATTATGTAAGCAGTGGTAGCACAGACTGGAGTTGACCACAAGGCTGATGTGCCTGTTCTCTTCCCAAAATAAAAAAGAGGGGGGTGGATTACAAATAACTCACAGCTTTTGTTTTCTAAAGACAGCTGGCCTTGAGGGGGCGTTCTGTCCTCAATACTGAACAAATCCCCCCTCTGGACTCCTACTGCTCCCCCCCCTGCATTAATCGATTGAAACTGAGAAGCTCAGGCTTGGGCCAGTTTTTGTAATGTAAATATTCATTTTTTGCAGTTCCCCTGCTGTTTTGTAAGTGGCCCTGGTCTGTGAACCTGAGTGAAAAAAAAAGAAAGAGAGTCCAATGATGTTTTGCTAATTTTTCCATTTCCCACCGCTCAAGGAGCCAAGACCGGTAAACAGATTAATTCCAGAACAGGACAAAGTCAGTGTGACCATGACACCCTAGCAGAAAGTGGATCTTGAAATTGTTGCCTCTGACTGTTGACCTTCATCAGAATTGCAGGGAATGAGGGTCATTTGTCATGTATGGTCCAGCCTTTCTGCTTATAGCGAGCAGAACAGTGGGTGATGCAACCCGCTGTTCATCCAGCTTTTCGTTGGCAGTAGATGAAACAACCCTCTGAAACATGGCGTACTATGCCAGCCTGCAAACTTCCCCAACTTGTCTGACAGAGGGGACTTTGACAGATCTCTGGCACTCGATTGCGAACTGATGGACATTTTAACTTTTGACAACCATCTGCAGCAGCAGCAGCAGCAGCCATTTTGGTGCCACTGAGGACCACAGTAGCACAACTAATAACTTCAGAAGCCCCAAACAACTGGTCAGAGTTCATCACTGCGTAATTAAGCTTTCCAGAAAAGTCACTGGCTTTCAATGCTTCGGGCTAAAATGCTGCGATCCATAAGCTAAACTGGGGTCTTCACTGTTACAGTACAGTTCAACAACAACTATGCATCTGCTCAGAGGAGATAATCTGTGGTTAACTGCCTTTATGGAACTGAAATACAGTATATGACCTAAACTCACCCATATAAAAGTAATGATATCAAATTATCAATTATTATCAAATTGCTAAATCATCTGGATTTATATAGTGGTTTATATTGAATAATTGCCGTAAAGTTACCAAATGTACATATATTAAATACTTACTTTGTGTGGGCTACACTTAAATGTCATATAAAATCCAGTTCTAACATGTTTCACGTAGACCTGCACTATGTATCAAATGCACAGTGCAGGTCCCTGAAGTCTTCTGTCTGCCGATGTTTCAGTGTGTTGAAAACACCGTGGGGACTTTGGCTAAAGCGTCAGAATGTGTTGAGAGTGAGAATCCCTAAGAAGCAACGTTCAGAGCAAAAAAAAAAAGGGACAAAGTGATGAAAAACAGAAGCATTGCTGTTGTTGTCACCACTGTACACAGCTGTAAAGTAAAAGACTGGAGTTTGATGCTGAAAACATATGGTTCTTTCTACACTAGTGGGTTTGATGAGGTCACTCTGGTTTGTTCATTGTTCGGTGTTTGTTGATCCACGGTTCAGACTAAACTCTGACAGTTCTGACCTGTTAAAAATTGACCTACTGTAGCTATTGACCGCACAAGCTATATGTAAAAGGGACTTCCCTGTGCTGCTAATAGTAACATCAATTTTTATTTTAAATCAATACATACATAGGTCCTGTGTGTCATGCTATTTTCAATTTGGACATAGAGAAATACTGTGTGACTGTGTTGTTGTTTTTTTTTTACCTATTACAAGGATTTAGACAAAAAAATACATATTTCGGAATGATTCATAATTTTTTTTAGTTTGTACAAATACAGTAATTGTGCAAACGTCAAGGCTGCCATTTTTGTCTGAAAAGCATTTTTCTTTTTAGTACTGTTTACCTTTTTGCCATATATTCCATTTGTACATATATAACTATAAAAACTGACAAATGTATACAGATGTGTGGCTATGCAGAAAAACAACATGAATATTGTAGAAGCTGTAGGGGATCATCTGGACAGAGAAAATGATAAAAGACCATGAAAGCCTCTGGGATGCTCTGAAGGTGTGTAATATAACACAAGATTATTTAATAAAACATCCAGACAGTCAAACCAAGAGAGATGAAGATTCACTGAATGCAAATGGTCACACTAAACACTGACTTTGCCTCCAGAAGCTTTACTTCTGATGTTTTCTGCATATTTCTCGTTAGAAATAAAGACACATGTTCATTACAACCCTGCAAAAATAACAAAGCTAAAGGCTGCCTAAGACTTTTGCACAGTGCTGTGTGCATGTTTTCCCTTCATATGTGTATATACTTCACATATGTAGATTCAGTTCATACATACACTACATTTACATATTGGTGGAAGATGATAATGTTTTCTGTGACGAATAAATAAAGTCACAGTGTCACAGCTGTATTTGCATTTAGATTTGAATTATTTTTACACCTGTTAGATATAGAGCTGTTTACTTTTTTGCTATTTCTACTTTTGAGCCCTTTTTACAACTACCTCTTCAAGCTATTGTGTAAATATAATGATGCTGATGGTAATCTGATGATGATGATAAAGACTATAATTAATTATAGAGATTAAAGGTGATTCTCCATCATAGTAATATCCAGTTCATCTGCGTAATAAGTTATCCACACACACACACACACACACACACACACACACACACATACATGATGTCATACCAGAACAGCTCACACCTATTAGTGTTTACGTTTCCTTATATGAAATAACAGTTCAGACAAACATGACACAAATATACAGTGAGATACTTTGTTGCCAGTATATTAGTTCATCTCCACACACATATGCGTAATATGAGGCTGTTGCTGACTTGGGAGCTGCTAGCTGTTGATATAATGTGCACAGTCAGTCGCCTCCCAGTCCTGGCAGATGTGGCCGTGAGCTGCTGTGGCCCCACCACTACCACCACCACCACCACCACCACCACTACCACCAGCAGGAGCAGCAGGAGCAGCAGTGGCGTAAGTATAGCCGGGAGGCCTGGTGGCTCACAGCCTGTGGGGAAGCAGAAGCTCACAGAGTGCTCATGATTGATCGCCTTCATGCTGCCAGCTGGAATGTCTCTCTCATCTTTTCTTTTCATCATTATCTTATTGCCGAGAAGTAATGTGACGATGATGCGTACACAGACGCAAGTCTCACCTAACACTTATCAGGTTTTTGACACGAATAACGAGCTTATGTAAATGACATTTCGCCTCGGAGCACATGGGTGAACTATTTTGAATATTTCCTGTAAGCAAGACAATGCCTCTGCTTGTACACAGCAACATACAATAGCCTTGTGGCTGATTGTTACGCAACCACATAGAACAGTATGCCATGCATTACATTTGTAAGGTTAGGGTTCTGGTTCAAGAGGGAGAGCAGTCAGGAGTCAACAGTCAGCAACTGTGCAACATGCTACCCCCCTCCTCCTCTTTTAGCTCCTTCACATTAAATTAAAGTCATGTCACATGCATGGTCTTCATGAACGTATCCTCTACCTTCTCATCTCTGCCCCTTCTTCTCTCCTTGTTATCTTCCTCAGTTGTCATTATTTCACCTGTAGGTTTGTGAGAAGCTCACACTCCCTCTATCTTTAGTGGTTTTCTTCTTCTTCATCTTCTCTTGTGCCCTACATACAATGAGCCCCTAGAGCAGTCTCCATTCACCTTTAAATAACAAGCTGCTTGGCTGACAGGCAGATGGTATAGTACAGTGCTGCACACTGTAGCTACTCATTAGAGCTTGATAGTCAGCACATCATTTATGTCCAACCAGAGTGACAGTGAGCCCTTGTCAATTAGAGCCAAGTTATTTTCAGACAACCAGGCATGAGTAAACTTCAATGTGACAGTGTACGTTTCATGCATGTGTGTTGGCTTGAGGGTGTGAAGGAAAAGTGACAGAGCAGGTAGAAAAGATCTGAAAACACACAGCCACATGTTGCACCTGTCTGCTGTGTGAGAATGATGCCGAATAAAGCATCTGCCTTTGTCTCTCAGTCTGGTTTTCACTGCTTTAAATATTACTGTCTTATGCAGTGTTAACATGAAAAAACACAAAGGCGTGAGCAATACGGGAAACTCAAATGAAGTGAGGATAAAATGAGAAAAATGGGTATGTGGAAGAAGAAAACACTTGCAAAACATTGAAATATTTAGTCAGAATTTTGAAAGAAAAAGGTTGACAAGCATCCCATTAACCCATCTGCATTTTGTAATAATAATAATAATAATAATGATAATAATAATAATGTTAACATACCTCAGTGATAGCGCAAGTGTGAAACTCCTCATAAAAAAATGGGGGATTCCAGTGCGGAGACAAGAAGGAGACTAACTAACAGGTGGCGAAGAGAGGAGCTGAGAGTAGAGAGATAAAGAGAGAGAGAGAGAGAGAGAGGGAGCAAGAGAAAGAGGGAGAGTGGAGGAGCAGGAATGAACGAGCTCTACGTGTATCATTAAAAATTAAATGCACAGATAGTTCAAGTTGAGATGAAAACGAGGAGCAGAGGGCAGACAGGAGCGCGGCATGCTGGAGGAGGAAGATGAGGAGGAGGAGGAGGATGGAGGATTGTGAAGAGCGACAGAGAGAGAGAGAGAGAGAGAGAGAGAGAGAGGGAGGGAGGGAGGCAGCGGGGAGTTATTCCTTAACAGTCTGTTGTACATGTGACTGTTTTGCTTCACTCCCTCCTACATCCCCCCAGCCCACCATCACCAACGTCACACACACTCTGACTTGTTTTTGTCACTTAAGGGGATGTTGCATTGACTTGCATTTATCCCCTGAAGACTTACCATAACCTTTAAGGGTGATGCCCATGACTTTTTCCTTAATGTCAATATATAAAAAACATTAAGAACCAGCTAGGAATATACCCTACAATCAGCGTTGCACAATTTAGGTTTATCCTTGGTGCTACATAGTCTGCATCAACATAAAAAATTTACAGTTTCCTCTAATTTAAGGAGAGGTTTCTCATTATTTCCAGTACAATGAACGGGGACAGTGACTGTGCACAGCTCTCTGAAGTCACAGTGAGGGATGAAGGTTTAATAACATCAGCCTTTAAAGAGACTAAAAACAACTCACTGGCAGCGCATTCTAGAAATGTTACCATTGTATATAACTGCAACGCACATATGTCAACATTATAGATTTTGATTTACACTTGACTCAGTAAATATGCATTTATTTTTAATGCTTTTGGTTAGGCTCAGGCTCATTTAATACAAGAAATGTCTGCAAAGCTGTGATCCATACCCTCTCCCCATGTATGTATTAATATTTAAGGCGAATCAGTCTTATCATAACCCTGATGCCTAAAAATAAAAACTCTCCAGACGTCAGGATGCAAACTTCAGTCTCTGTTGGCAGAGATGCGGCAAATAAGCAGTGGATCTTCCACAGAGAAGTTACATCAGGAAACCATTGAGAACTGAGAAAATATACAAGTTATATGTGTGTTTCTGAAACATACAAGGCTGCAACTGGCACCTGCTAGCATCGGAAGAGAACAAAACTGATACTGAGCTGTTGTGTATGATTGACAGGTGCTTTCCTCTACCATCTACCTCTACCAAATGTCTCTGTCTACGCTGTGCAAAAACAAATACACACCAGTGCAAAGCAATATTTCTAGTGGACGGCGGAACATTGGATGTAGCAGACACAGAGGGTCAAGTATTTCATGAAGTTGAACAGCAACAAGTTAACCTGGAAAACTTACCTGCTGAAGTATATTCTTTATATTACGTACATTTTGCTGCAGAGCTGATACATGTCTGGAACAGTGTCTCTGCTGTTCATTGCACAAAGTAGCAAAAGATATGCACGTATTAGTGTGGGATGCCATTATTTTCTGACGTCTTTGTTTGCCACAGAGGTACACACAAACCAGAATTTCTAAAAAAAATCTTCCATTTTACGAAGCTTATATTCTAAAATGCTGTTCATATATGGACAAGAAGCTCCAACGAAGAGAAAAATATCAGTTTTTGCCAAGTATCTGCATTAGTATGGACAGGACATGAGTCAACAACAACACATTTTAGAACAATTTTTTAGTTTTGTTGCATGTTTTCCAAAAATGTCAGCTGTATTAGTTTCCAGTCTTTAAGCTAATATTTGAAGTCCATTGAGACTTAATTCTGTCTTGCCATCCTAAGGATATGGATATATGTGTAATAGTGTAACTTACACTATAGAGATACATTTGTCCCTCACTATAACACGGTTCACCTTTCACCGCCTCGCTGTTTCACGGATTTTTTTAGTGCAATTTTGCATGCTTTTTTTTTTTTACAATGTATGAACGTGTATTGTATTCTGCGTCCTGATTGGCTAAGGGACTGTAGACCATTGTCAATCAATCTCCTCCGTGCCGTGTCTACTGAACAGTACAGAATGTGTTCGGCTTGCCAAATTTACATAAATGCTCGATCGCTAGCAGTGTGACTCTGAAGTGCTGTATGTTTGACAGTTTTCTCCCTGACAAAACCTACAATGTTGACGAAACGTTCTGCACCGACAAAGGCACCTGCGGTCGCACCCAAAAGGCAGAGGAAGATACTAACCATCACACAAAAAGTTCGACTTACAACCTTAAAACATATATAATAATTGTAAAAAATAAAGCTGACTACTTCGTGGATTTTGCTTATTGTGGGTTATTTTTAGAACGTAACCCCCGCGATAAATGAGGGACCACTGTATTAAGTATTGGTACTTTTTACACTGTGATAGCCAATCAACAACATATTATCAATACATCTGATCTTAGCATTTAATATTCTTCAGTAAAACTCGAACCTCATAATTTGCTGTAAATGCAGCCTGATGTCACCAGGAAAACAGGAACATTGGTTGATTTGTAAAACAGTGGGTTTATGTACTTCGTGCTGTCACTTGCAGATGTGTGGAAACCTCCTGTGGTCGTCTGAGTAAATACATCTATGATATTAAACAAGGACACTTCATAGAAGAAAATGAGAATGGATATGATCGAAGCAAACCTCACCATTATGTATTAGTCTGCAGATTTCATATATTTGTCATTTTGGGAGGGACTGGAAATCCATCTGTCATGTCATTAGGTGTCGTGAAGTGTTGGTTAAATATGTATTTCGCTTTTATTTTCACCAGCAGGAGACACAGCAGAAGGTAACAATACTATCACCAGTAATTGACGTAAAACAAATTTCCTTCATTCTTCAGTTATATTGTTAGAAATAAACGTGGCAGCAGAGTATTTAAATGTGGTTATATCGAGCAATAGTGTATAAAATCAGGGCTGCATCTCACATCACTCTCATTACACCCGTCATCCTGATATAGCTGTTTCATTGCTGGTACTGGAATATTTCAATGACCCGTCTTATGTGTCCATTTTCAAGGATGTATGGATTTGGTAGCATGTTGGTATCGATATCAGTCTGCGTTACCGGGCTGTGTTTTATTTAGAATCACATTAAAATTGAAATCAGCGGTTGCAGAAAAAGGAACTAAATAGAAACAAGTCCTTGTCTCCAGATGGGGCAGGCATGTCCCCATAATGCAAAAATTGCAAGTTATTACACACAGCAGCACACAACAGACAACGTACTCTATTGCTTTTTGATGCACTGCACTAAATTGTCTTAAATATGTCCATCTTTCTGCCCTTATGTCAATCTCAAATTAACACAAACTGGCTACATCTCTCTGTCTCTGTTTTCACAAACACACATCACAGTCTGTTCACTCTGTTCCTCCATATAATTAAGCTAATGGTTCTCCAGTCAGTGATGGACAAGGGGGAACATGCTATTTCCCTGCTTGTGTCTATAGAAGGGACGAAATTGGCATTCTTTCTGTCTCTTTTCATCTGCCTCGCCTCTCTCTCTCTCTCTCTCTCTCTCTCTCTCTCACTTTTTTGCATCTTTCTTTCAGTTTCCTGTCCACACACTCTCTAGAACTCTGTCTATCAAAAAAAAGAGGAGCCAAGAAACTGTCGTCGCAGAGCACAAGCTGTTGAATAGGCTCACTGGTGCTTTTTTTTTATGTGTGTCTTATCTTCAGAAATTCCTTGATGTCTTTGTTCAGTGGTATTCTTCATGTCTCTCTCCTTTCTTATCTCATACCCCCCTCTCAAGTTGTCTTTATGTTAGGCACACACACATGCACACATACACACACACTGTTCTGGGCCCATTAAATTGATTCCATGCCACAGATATGCATGGATGCATTAACATGGCAATCTAACGCACATGAGCCTCTAGAGAAAGATGACTCCCACTCTTTCATGCAAAGAGAGATTATGTCACACACATGTACTCAATCACACACACACACGCTCGGACACATACACAATTTTCTTTGCCAAGTCTGTCAAAAGACTCCTTCATTCTTCATATCACCTTTTTAGGTTTGATTCCACCGCTTTCCTCTTCCTTTCCATGTCTCTGCTCCTCTGCCTGTTCTTACTTCATGTTTATGAGAAGTGAAAACCTCCTCATTATAAATGCATAGTCGTTACGTGCTCTCTCCACACCAATTATGTCGGGGACGGGTGCTAGTGCTTCGGCGAAAACAGCTGACCACAACAGAGTCCACAATGGCTCTGACAAGAACAAATGACTTCAGCGAGCCAGTTGGCCTTGTTGCACACAGATGACAACTGACAGGAAGGGTTTCTCAAAGTCAATTAAACTGCACAAACAGACTGTTTACTGTACTTAGGCTCTTAGAAAAACAAACTGTATATTTTTCATATTTTCTCGCAGGTTAAAGGCCAGTTTGTGCAGATAATATATGGAATTTCATTTTATTTTATTAAAGTTTCCCATATGTGTGATAAGAGTCGGCAATAAATCTACTTGTCTATTATATAAGATAAGAAACCACTGCTTTTCACTATTTATACGTATCTATTTGAATTTGATCTCTCCCAAGCTCTAAAATTATTTTATTCAGTGCACTTATTGGCCCAAAATGCCAACTTGCAAGTTCATTTTCATTCCTAAACAGTGCAAGATTGCTGTTTTATCTTAAGAGTCTACAAATCAATATGAGGGGTCGTAAACCCTGGTTTTCAGTCGTTGCTTTCATGTGTCTTGGCATGCTGTGCATGAGTCTTTCACATTGCTGTTAAGTGTTTAATGTCAAGAAAGAAAGAAAATGCAGCAGTCCAGCTTTATTTTTATGTCGTTTTAATGCCATGCCTCTACTTTGTCATCACATTCCAGAGGTTTTCAGCAAGAGTCAAGTCTGGTCATGTAATATGTATAAAAATGTGCATAAAACCTGACACATTCATGCAATAGTTAATCTAACCTAAATCTGTGCAGGATTTTATAGACAAACACACACTGCACAGCCTTGAGCATGTATGATTCCTACAGATTCCTGCAGCATATACAAACTCGCAGCTGCATTCCTGCTAATGCTGCACTAAAGACAAATATGCTGTATGTGAGCAGACTCCAGCTGACAGACTTAGAGGTCCTGTGTTCTTTGACTGGCAGCCGCGAGACTGCAAGGTCTTCGTGTACCGATCTGAAAAGAAGGGCTCAAGCCCTCTTGTGCACTGCTCCTTCAACGTTATCACTCATTGAGATGAGCAACCCTGATGTACAGCAGGCTTCACTGGCCCATAAATGTGTGAAATGGAAATGCTAGCACTCTTTATGTTCGAAATGAAAAGCAAAGAATCTCATATAAGCAGCGAAGGAAGGAGCAGCTGCTGTGATGACAGGAGAGCAAAGGCATGAAAAGCTGCAGACAGGAGAGGAAACTGTATCCAGACAAGAGAGATGAAAGTAGAGGGAAATAAATAAATAAGTAAATGGATTAAATTCTAGACTCTAGGTTTGTTTTGTTTACTTGTTTAATATCTGTGCCATATTTGCAGATATAATTATAGAGACTCATGAAAGTGATCGCTGATATTTATTGAAAAAAATGTAATAAAAGAACCGTAGATGGAACATTCAGTTCAACATAATCCCAGATCAAATGATTGTAAAAGGACCATTTCTTAAGATTTAGGGGGATTTAGGAGGATAAAACTGCAGAGATGGTACGAGATATTCATTGTTTTCAGTAGTATATAATTGCATGACTATAAGACGTTGTGTGGTTAGATTTCCTTCGTATGGCATGTTTGTAGTTACAGAGGGAGCAGTTCACCATCAGTGAAGTAAAGCCACGTTACAACAGACTTCCTCCTCTCCTCTAATGAGCAAATCCTGTGTTTCACTATAAAGAGTATTAGACACTGCCTGCCTTAAAAAAAAAATATCATTACCTTTAACTCACCAAACAGTTAATCAGTGCATCATTACTGCAGTGATCAATATATTTCAGTTGCAACAACTTATTTAACCCTTTAACTGATGCAGCAGCTTCTCATTTCTTAACCCATAAAGAGCCAGTGCTATTTTTGTGGCAGTTTCCAACCAAATTTTTCTCTCTATTTAACCTTTCCTAAGTTATTTTTCACCATTTGATATAATATTATTATGTATCTTTCCAGTGAAGATCAGGTGTTTTTGTATATTTAATTTACTGATCATGTAGATGTTCATAAAAGCTCAGATTAAAGTTGAAGGTTATTATATCAAAAAGAGAAAAAAAAACATAGAAAATTGACTTTTTGTGTAAAATACATCATTAACTGAATATAAAACAAGTGTCTCCTTCCACTGTCATTGATCCAACTCCATAGGTTTTACTGGTAAATCAGTGTTGCAGAAGATGACGGTGTTTCCTTGGTAACTACGGAGCCTCTGAACGTCCAAATGGGTCATATCTGATGACCATGAAAAGATGACAAACTGTATTTTACACCAATTATTCACATGTATTGATAGGATTAGTGGATCAACAGGTATTAAACATTTTAGATCAGTAGATGGCTGGTCTTTATGGGTTAAACAACCATCAGTTTGATAGAGAGAATAAAGATTGGACTGTGTTTTAATGGGAAAAGGTAATGTGGTCTGACCCTGTTCCAGAGTGATGGACACATGGGTGAGAAGAAGGGCAGATGCAGTGATTACCCATCATGCCTAGTGTCTACAGTGTTATGATATGGGGCTGCTTCAGTTGGTCAGGTCTAAGTTCAGCAACATTAATTGTCTATAAAATGAGATGAGCTGAACCTCAATACACTGAATGACCAGGTCTGGACATGATTGGAGTGTTTCTTTGCTGATGATACAGGCATATTCCTAGACGACAATGCCAGGATTCATCAGGATCAAATTGCTAGAGTGGTTCAGGCGCGAGACGTCATTTTCACACATGGATTGACTATCATCAGATCAGAACCACATTCAGAATCTTTGGGATGTGATGAGGAAGACTTTAACCCATTTTAACCCACTGTCCTCATTTGAGGACAGCATAAAAAATGATGAAAATAATGACAAGGATTGATTATAGAACAACATTATGAAGTGCGGGTAATAAGAACATATTGATTCATCAATATATGATGCAAAATTCTCATTTAT
>JAPQRQ010000012.1:10825294-10842074 GCA_037367365.1 Apogon talboti
TTCCCATTTTATGCAAATGTTCTGAAAATCGTTACAAAAATCTAAAAATTGTTAACTTGGGTTAAAATGGGTTAAACAGTGCTTGAACTCTCTTATCATCAGTACAAGATCTTGTAGAAAAATGAATCCAACTGTGCAATCAAAATACAAATAAGGAAATATGGCATGACGTTTTTTGACTATACTGTTGTATTAAATTTTAGTTTCTTGTTTCTTATTTTTGTCTGTTGTGTGATGTTACAAATAGAGCTGCTGAGATGCAAGAAGAATCAATATCGTCCATCAGTAAAATATCATCATCATCATCATCATCATCATCATCATCATCGTCATCACTATAATTAAGGTGCTTCAATCACACAATTCATGCGAGTTTCTGTGTCTTGGAATTAGCCTGACAATATGTAATGAGATAATATCTAACTTAATTACATGCATGATTTTCATAATGAAGTTCTCACTTCACAAAGATTAGTCTTAGTCTGCAGAGTTTGTGTCTATCATTTAATGACTGAATAATTCAGATATATCCCAGAGTATGCTCACGCTTGTGGCAAAAATATAAACACTTTTATTTTATTACTTTATAAGTGCAGTCAAGCGGGGCTGGGACAATAAACGGAAACAGCTCAGAGTTTTAGCCTGGAGCCTGCGCTTCTAAGAGCTGAACAAAATGAGACTCATATATTACCGCATGTAGATGTGTTTTTACTTGCTTCATATCATCCTGGGTGCTGTCCTGGTTACCTTTTCTATTTTTCCAGCTCATCCCCTATGGAGCTTTACATCACAAATGGAGACTCTGACTAAGAGGGACATTATTAGTCGTCTGCCGATGCAAGTACATATTCAATCTACGGAGCAAAAAGAACGAATATAAAAACATGTTTCAAAGATTTTTTCCATTTAAAGTTGTTTATAAAGAAGTTTTTTGTTTTTTTTTTTGTTCCAATGAAAATGTGTTGCGTGGTGATGAAGAGATAGACAGAGGAGCTGTTTGCTAGCAGAGTCATTCAGCGAGTGGCCTTGGCTGCCATATGGAGGCAAACACAGAGGACAGAGAACAAGTGCACATGAGAGCGTGACATGTGCATCCGCTTCACATGCACATCAAGACTCGCAAACAGCAACGTTCATAATACAGGGATGTAACTGTGTGTAGTATCCATGTATCTACACTGGAGTGTGTGGCTTCTTCTGCCTGTTGATATTATCAAAAAGCAGAAAGAAAATGCAATCATATACATTCGTATTGTGTGTGGGCAAACAAAACTTCCCCCATTTTGATGATTTATTTAGGATAGTGTTTCATCACAATACGATGAAAATGAATATATGTGTGATATTTAAGCCCCTCAGCGCTGTAACTTTGATTGAACATGACTTCACAGGTTGGCTCATGCCTCTAATTTTCTTATTGGACTAAATGGGGAGATTATTACAGATGGGCTGATTACTGTCATTGCCCTTTCTTAGTGGACAGTAATGGTTTCTCATTTACCCTAAATAGTTTAAGACCCAACCATTACGTATTTTACATCAGGCATTTCAATTTAAAGTGTTATACATCACCATAATGGTTTGTTCAGTGGTGTGAAACACAACACAGAATTTGTTTTTTTACTTCAAGAAAAACTGCAAAAATGCTGGTTTAATATCAGTTTATTTGTTTTTCTATGAATTTTTATTGAACAGGAGTAAAGAAGGGTATAGCTCACAGGCTAGAAAAAGAAAAGCATGATAAAATAGCTTTAAAACGTATTGTTATAACAAGATCAGTGAATGATAAATATTCATTCATCATTCATTCATCTTCTGAACCCGCTTTATCCTCACCAGGGTCACCGGTTTGCTGGAGCCTATCCCAGCTGAATGATAAATATAATGTTTGAAAAAGAAATGACATATAAATGACATGGAATGAAAATATCTTGATATAATGCTAAAATATGTCTATATAATGTGAAAATATTTGTTTTGAGATGAAATAGTCTAATTGCAACATGAAAATGTCTTGTTATACAGTGAAAATATGTATTATTATAAAATTTAATTATCTAGTTCTAATATCTTGTTATAATTTGACAATGTCTTGTTATGACAAAACAAGTGTCCATAATGTGGAAATATTTGTTATAATAAGAAATTATGTAATGACTACATGCAAATATGTTCTTATAACCTGAATATGACCTGTTACAACACAATAACATGTTGTAAAAATGTGTTATAAAATGAAGTTATCTAGAATTAACATGAAAATATCTATTATAACTTGAAAATATTTATTATAACATGAAATTATCTGCTTCTAATATCTTGTTGTAATATGAAAATATTTGTTATAACATCAAATTATCTTATTATAACACACATTTTTTTGTTGTAGCATGAAAATATGTCTTAATAATGCGAAAATATATGTTCTCTGACTTCTACAAAAAATATTTTCTTATAAAATTAATATTCTGTTATAACAAAAAAATTCTTTATTATGTGAAAATGTGTATTATAACATGAATTTGTCTTGTAGTAACATGAAAATATCTTGTTATAAAATTAAAACATCTAATTATAACAAGTAAATATGAGTTTATAGTGTGCTCACTACAACATTATAGAAATCCATCTTCTGTAAACTACAGATATTCATTCATTATATTAATCATCCAGTAAAATCAGACGATTAAAAAACATTAATACCAAAGAAAATGTTTATATTAATGAAGCCAAGGGGGAAAACTGCCATTTTAACTCTGAAAAGCAAATAATGGATTTTAATTGGAAATATCTTGTCATCTCTTCTCACTGTGTCTTGCATTAAACGTCATAACTCTTCTTGCAGAACAGTTCTGTTCTCATCAGTGGCTGCATTAGAGTCAACTGTTGAGTCCCAGGATGGTTAAAGGGATGCTTGGTTGGCTGGTTGGAGAAGGAGTTAATAGGTCTGTGTGTCTATCAGAGCAGCATATACTGTATATTTATAGCATTAGCCCTGTGATCTCTGCTTAAATTCCCCACTGTTTACAATACATTCTACCGCAAAATGCAAAGTGACAAGATGTTGCATCAGCATTGTCTAAATCTGAACAAAAATGCTGAGATATTCCCTAAAAATTGGAGCATGGCATTGGTTTTCTCTGTTTTTCTTTCTTTTTTTTTTTTCTCTCCGAAGTGCATACAGTACATATAGCCCTAGGTGATGTGCAGCCAGCCGCAACAAAAACTGAATTCTATTAAAAATACATTGATATGCAAAAAGGATGCAAAGGGCATTTGTACTTGAAGATTTTTTTTTTTTTGTCTGATGTTGGTTTGCAGTTGCCATGAAATCATCACACAGTAAGAGTGCTTAGACAGATACAAAAACCGTCAGTTTAATTTATAGCTAAATCAAAAAGAGTCCCTTTGCCATGGCCTTGTGAGTGTGTACTTCACGCTCACCCTTTCACAAAAAAAATGAGTCAGCAGGGAGACAAATATGTAACAGCTTTATGGGTGTTATATGTAATATTGATGTTCCGAACTCTTCACAGTAGGAGCAAGTCATGTACTAGAACACCAAAACCACCAACGCTATGTATCCACAGACTGTATGTCTCACTGAATAAAGTATAAAGCTCATTAACACAAATATGTATTATGGGATCAGCAAGTGTTCTTCTTCAAACTAAAACTTATATCTATGTTATCATCACAGTCAAAATATCACTGTGTCTTATACTCTTCACGTGCTCTGTCAGCTGATAGTTTACATTATAGCTCTGTTAGCTTAGCTCTGTGTTTAGTCACAGTAAAACCACAAATCACCTGTTTTATGTACAGTTTGTGTTGTCAGTAACTGCACTAATGAGCTGTTTGGAACCATCCAAACAAGGTCAGAACTGTCACAGTTTAGTCTGAACTTATCGACAAACAGCAACTTAGCAAACATAGTAACATCACATACATACATACATACTGTACATACACACCGATGTAGAAGAAACACTGTGATTTCTTTTCATTTGGAGCTGTGTCCAACAACAGTGCATCTAGATTGTATCACTTTGTCACTGTCTTTGCCTCTAAAAGTTGTTTTTAATGGTTCTCATCCCATCTGGTCACTTTTTGATGCTTTTTGTCAAAGGCCTCATGGCATTAGTTTATGTCACCCTGGGAGACATACACATAAAGTGACTCACTACTCCCTCTAGTGGACACATGAATCCACTGGGCTGTGGTTATGAATGGAATTAGTTCATATCTCTATAATCCCAGTATAATGGCATCTTTGGCATAACTTCAGACCTCTTTATTCTCAACACTCTGATGATAATTTTTGGTCATTTTTAATTATTTAAAATACAAATACTACATATAGTCCATTTAAAGGTGACGCATACACAGATAGGTTCAGGTGTTACTTGAACAATCCGACCAATTATTCCATCCTTACATTAAAAAAAAATATGATTTTTGTATACAAAGTGGGGATCTGATAGGGTTTGCTTTGAAGCCGGAATCAGAGGGAACATCTGATGACATGAGTTAAATATGTAAATACAGTATGTGATATGTGCTAATTGACTGTGAGGGTGACAGGCATGATTCAGCCGCTGTGTTTACATACAAGGCCTTTCATCATAGATGTGATAACCACACAAAACTGTATTTTTAAACCAGAGCTTTGCGTTTTGTGGTTGTTTGGTGTTGTTTTGGGCCTCATAAGCTTGGAGGCAAAATCAATAACTGAAACCTGAAATGTTTGAAAGTGCGGCGTTACTGAATGATGAATCTGAGTAAGAAAAAGAAACAGAACGGAAAGAGGCATCGGCAGGAAGAGGGAGGAAAAACAGTGGAAACAGAGCAGGGGGGGTGGCATTGTTAGATAAGCACTCCTGAATCCTGACGTTATCATGTTCATTTTATGAAATTGAAATTGTCTTTTTTTAATCTCCCCAAATCTTTGAAAGACTGTATATATGAATAACGGCTTTCCTTGAAAACAGTCCAATAATCAAAACAGCTGAAATATGCATCAGGGAAGTTATTCCAGCTCTGTTCACATATTGATTCTACGACACCTCCTTCACTGTTAGGGGATTTTCATATTCATTAGGGGATTTAGGATTAATTGGAAAAATACCAGGAAGCTGCATATTTGTCTTGGAAAGATAAAAGATATTTTACCAAACAAAAACACAAAACAGTCCATTATAGTCCTCCTAAGAATTTGCAATCTCTTTTTTTGATCGATTTACAATTTAGCTCTCACCTTTATCTATTATTAACCAACTGTTAAAATGTTAAACAGCAATTCAAGTGTCTAATTTTAGAGGGAGAAAATGAGACAAATAAAGGCAAAAAGTAATAAACGGAAACATTAGTGAGTTGAGTAAAGGTTTCCGTTCTTGGATTTTCCCATCCGTACCTTAACGGCTCTTCAAAAATAACCAAATTAGATTAAGTCAAGTGATGCCTGCAACAATCATTTAAAGAGTGACCTTTCATTATCCAGTTCAGCTCTTATGCTTTCGTTGCAAAGCTCACAGGGAAAATGTTCAAGCCCGCTAACATAAAGGCCTGTACTCTGATAAATTAAAATGATATCAGCGTTAGAGGAAAGTTGGAGGATCTGAATGTGGACGATCTCTGCCTGGTCGGTGCAAGATGACTTTTGGTAATGAAACAAAAAGACGAAAAAAGAATCTAAAATTAACCTGCAGTCCCAGAGGTAACATTAGGGATACAGTTCTGTGTAAAAGTCCTTGGCCAACATTAGGTTTGTTGGTTTAGTAAAGTTTTAACGACCACACATATGCATTTCTCAGTTTCTGTATTAAGATACAATCTGGGTGAAGTATGTACAGCAGGAAAAACAAAACTTTTATGGGAAAAAACAGCTTCTATAAACCAAAGTGGTTGTATTTAGTGCGACCTCCCTTTATGACTTTAAACAATATGAGAATAACTGCATACATTTTCTGATATTTTGCTCCAGGTTTCATTCAGCACATGTTAGACGTTTCTAACTGTTTGTGCTGCTTCTTGTCATGGGGTCAGAGGTCACACTAAATAATGGCTTTAACCTTTATAACCTATTTAGTTCTGTTTTTTGTGTGCCTTTTAAGGCTGTGCATACGAGGGTAATTCAAAAAGTTCTAAGACATAAAAAAAACCCGTTATTTTTGAAAGTAACAAAATTATTTTTCTACATAACATCCACCTACGTCAATACACTTCTGCAAGCGATGTTTCCACTGAAAAATTCCTTCTTGATAGAATTTTGTTGAACTAGTTTGACTCAGTTTTAATTTATGGCATTTGTCTTAGAACTTTTTGAATTACCCTCGTATATTCTCTGTATTAGGTTGTTGTGTCTGAATAAAAGAGAACGGGAGCTAAATGTTTGCTCATTCCAACCGACAAAGAAATTGCAACATGTTGCATGTTAGGGTTCTCATTTTAACATACCACCTGCTGTAGTCAATATACCCTCACTGTAAAAGTAGAACGCATACATAAGCAAAACGTAACACTGGCCACTGACAATTGACCTTACATGGTGATGACCCGGTGTTTAAAAACCCTTGTACTTCTTTACTAGGCAGACAGCAGCAAGAAAGACTCTCTTTGCATATGTAAAAATATAACCTTGGTTCACTGTCTTTTGTGTTTTAATTCAAAGTGTGTCCAGAGTGCTACAAACTTCCGTGACACGACTCTGCAAAATTAAGAAATCTAAAGGTGGAATAAGAGTTTTGTACAGTACTGTATGTGTATAATATTTAGAATATATTTGTGTAAATATGTTTAGTCACAGGGTCATTTAAATAAGAGCATAGTTACATAAACTCTTAAAATCAGGTTACATCAAAGGGGATTATTACAAAGGCATCACTAACTACCCATAAACCCTTGATTTAAAATAAAGTGCAAAAGCAAATCTTCACCATAGTACACCGCACTTGTCAGATGGAGCGACAGTGGGTAATGAAATTATATGTACCATTGAGGAGCAAATTGAGTTTATTGTTATTTATGTCAACAGTGAAGGCACAAACTGCCATCGCTTTTTTTTGCAAAGCATCAAAACGCAACATAATGTTTTACTATGGAAATGTAAATTCACACAGTTTTATGTCTTCTGGACTTGATGCTGTGGACATAAAACATCAAGGTGTCTTCATCCTTTATGTGCCATCAAACAGTACATTGCTTCGGTGTTTACATAGGCTTATAGCTTACATTATATGTTAATTTACATTCAGAGTGACTCCTCGGTTCAGTTTAGTAAACAGTGTATTATGAATGTTGCATTCATGATATACTGTCAAATTCAGTATTAATGCAAGACAATGTGAAAGTCATCAAAATTCGTGAAAGTACT
Source organism: Apogon talboti (assembly GCA_037367365.1). Classification (NCBI taxonomy): domain Eukaryota; kingdom Metazoa; phylum Chordata; class Actinopteri; order Kurtiformes; family Apogonidae; genus Apogon; species Apogon talboti. Next base: position 10,832,667 of record JAPQRQ010000012.1, read on the forward strand.
ATGAATAATCTAACAGAATACTTTGCAAAATGTGCTTGAGTGCATGCATTCTATCATTTCTATTGAACTACATTGTAACATTAACCTTCTAACACTGTCCAGAAGCAGAACCACTAGTGACGTCCACACATTTACATCGCAGACACCAGGTCGCCGGTTGTGTTCTGATCACCACTATGAGGACAAGTTTACAGTACACTGCCTGAAGGCTGCTGTGAAATACAACACTGATGACACATCTATACACGCGTCACTCATTAGGGATGCGCGCACACATACGCACACATATTTCTTACTCACTCAGACATTAGTTTCCTCTGCTGCATCCACACACACACACACACACACACACACAATGACACCCGCATAAACACTGGTAAAGCTCTTCCACGTACAGCCCCAATTGTGATCCACCAGTCAGTTGCTAGGCAACGCTGGGACTTGTAATAGCACTTGGGTATCATGGCCCGCCACGGGTGGGGTGGAGGTGAGGGTGTGGATAGGGGCACCGGGTGAGGAGATTATGAGTTTTTTTTTTTTTTTCTGGGGGGAGGATGACAGCACTCTCTCCTATCGCTGCTCTGATGGACACTCAGACCTATTAACTCCTCCTCCAACCACCCAACCGTCCCTTTAACCATCATGGGACTCCGCAGTCAACACTAATGCAGCTTCTGACAAGACGCGCTCTACAAGAACGGTTATGATGTTAAATGAGGACCACAGCAGTGAGGAGAGATGACAAACTGCCCCTTCAATCCCTACTGCTCGCCGTCTTGTTTCGGCCTTCGTATTATTTTAACAGCACAGTTTGTTGGGGTTAATGTTTGAGGGCCTCTCCAAATAGTGTTTATCACCAGTATGTTCTGATTCCTATCAAAAATGTAGGAATTTTGTAAATATAATTACCTAAAAATAATGAAATCTAGGATGACAAAAACCTAAATAGGGCTACATCCACACTTTTAAAGCAGTGTCTTAAAATGAAAACACACACAAATCATGTAAGTAGCTGTTTGCTGCTCACACACAGGAGTTGCAGTGAATTGCTCAAATAACAGCTCTGAATATGGTAATGTTATGATATAAAGCACAATCTGACTGCACAACAGCCCCTAACAGAGACACCAGACACCTATAATCTTCAGTATCTGTGTTGAATCAACAGCCGCCATCATCTCGGTTCACATGAAAGTGTCTCGGCAAATCAGGGAAGGACACAGAGGTTGTGATGAGACCCAATCAGGCAGCCACTGCAGCTTAGGGTGTTTTTGTCCATCCACATTACAAAGCAACCCTGGAGTTTCCAAACTGAAACACGGTCAGGAGTCCATTTTTTCGGGAGGTTTCCTACTGAGATCAATTTCTAAAAAAAATGGATATTAAATGTGAACTGGCTCCAAAATGTCTGTTAATGGCACAAACTCTGCTTGGATGTCTGGCACTTTCCAGGCCGAGTGTGTAAGAATGGGAGGACTTGGGAGAATCTAATTGCAGAAATCTAATATAATGTTCTTCATGTTGTGTGGAATCACATGAAAATGAAAACCGATGTGATTCTGTTACCTTCGAATGGCATGTTGAATTGTCGTGTTTCAACACTTTTCTCTACTTTACTACTTTATAGCCAGCGGCATCTCATGTCACCTCCATTATCACCTGGTATGTCCTTTAATCCTTAAAAACCTAGAGATATTTTTGCGGTAACTTCCAAATGATTTTCCCCCTACGTCTAACCTTTCCTAAGACATTTATCACCATTTATTATAATATTATCGACTGAATTTTGCATTTCACAGTGAAAATCCAGAATTTTCCTATATTTATTTTACTGATCATGTGCATATTCATAGTAAAGTTAAAGGTTATTATAACAAAACAGAAAAAAAATGAAGAAAATGTCAAATTTTCAGCAAAATTGATCATTACCTGAACAAAAAAAACCCCAAAAAAACATGTATAACCACTGACATTAGTCAAAATACATGGCTTTTATTGATGAATCAATGTTTCAGAAGATGACAGTGTTTCCATGTTCACTACAGAGCCTCTGAACGTCCCAATGGGTCATATCTGATGAAAATGAAACGCTGAGAAACTACAGTATACCTGAATTATTTATATGTATTGACAGGATTGGTGATTGAGAAGTTATTCAGCGTTTTAGATCAGTAGATGCGTTTGGTTGATGGCAGGTTAAATAAACAACCCATTATTACATTATGTTGTAGCCATTGTTAGTAAAGGTGTGTGAGAGGTGTTCAGCTGGTTGTTATTCTGCAGTGTCACCCCGAGCTGGCAATAAACATCACACACTGAACCATGAAACAACACTGTCAACCAACAGGGCTGTTTATTTTCAAGTGTTTAAGCGGAAAAAACCTAAATTTAGGGATGCTTATTTTGGGATGTGTGGTTCACTTTTTGACATGTTCACATCTGTGGTATTAACTGTATGATTCTAACCATTTAATCTATGTTTTTTTTTTTTAATGCACAATCCACTCTTATGAATCAGAGGGTTGAAAATGGGCTTTGGATACTGTTAGCACATTGACACCCATGTGAAACTTATCTGCTCCTTCCCTCATCCCTAACAGCCAACCTGGGAGTCAGTCTGTCAGGCTTAGTCAGCCCTACTGTACCTTCACTTGTCGCCAAGCAGAACTAAACTCGTCACCCTCGCGGAGAAGCGGCAATGTTTACTGGAGCTCAACCATGCCAAAGGGGGCAATTTAAAAAACATTATAATCACATGAGGAGAAATGTCTCTGGCTTGATAATTAGCAGTGGCAAATGGAGGATATCTTTGATGCTGTTTGGTTTGGCTGCAATGCAACAACATAATGGGCTTCTTCGTTATCCTGTTTCCAGCTGTCTCTGGAGCACTCACAGGATGGAAAAAAAAAAAGACAAATACAAACACTCATAAATCATGCAACTTTTACAATAACGAGGAGTATGCAACTGTATTGTTTCGGTGCAAAGTGAGCTCTCATTTCATGCAAAGTATAGTGTGTCATATGGGTGAAATGGTTTGATAATGCTTGTTTTGTGCAGCTAATTGGAAGGGCAATTTGGAAGCAGATTTTTGGCCATTTTCCTCAACAGATTCAGTGCAAAACTATTCGACTTTACTGGTGCATCCATACTTGTCATCCACCCTGGAGGACTGCTATTCTAATATATAAGCTCATGAGCCAATGCGATGACAGTCCTTCTGCTACAATGGTGATATATAGAGACAAAGTCTTAAAGGGTTGGCACTGTTACCATCCACTCAGGCATATCTGCACACGGACCATTTGTTCTTATTTCTCCACTTTGCTTCTCTCTGTGGCTCTTTATGGCCCCTGACAACTCATGTGACAAATAGTCTCCAGTCCACCTCTCTCCCCCTCAATCTGCAGCTCCCTTTTGATTATAATCGTCTGCTAGCAAAGACTGTCCGTGTGCATCCTCCATGGGAATCACTGTCTGCAATCAGGGATCACCAGCAGCTAGCATCAATCATCAAACCCAGTTCTGTCTGTGTGTTATGGAGAAACCACGCCACCTAGTGGAAGGAAGGACCTGGGTGCAAATGAGACAAGTGAGTAAATCAGACGGTTTTCATTCCAAAACTGGGACTTTGACTTAAAAGTTGACTCTAATGTGATGTAACGCTTCAATGATCCCTGGAGGAGAATTCTCTTTTAAACTGTCTCCCAACACCTTAAGGTCAGAGCACCGGGTCAAGCTCTAAACAGCCGTGTCGCACTCAAGGACATGTTATCAGCATGGATGTGTGCTGACACTGCAGGTTGAAGCAGAGTCCTGTTAACATCAGCATCCTCCTGCACAGGCTTCAGTTTAGTTTGTTTTTTTTATCAGACATGCAAAGACTACACCATAATACTCTTTACTCTCTATTTTTTGTTTGTTTAAGTGTTGTTTTTTGTCTTAATTCATTCTGTCTACCCATTATTTTCCCTTTTGATACTGTTATGTAGTGTTTTAAGGTTGGCACATGTACATGTACAAGCTATGTCTGCTTATTTTTTTTATATTATATTATTATTTGTATTTATTCATTTATTTATTCTCTCTTTCTTATTTTCTGTCAACTCAGTTATTATTTTTACATATCACATGTTTATCACTTTTTGTACTTATTTAATTGATTTTCTACTGCACAGAGACTTTGCTATAATGTTCTTTTTCCTGCTGTTGCCCCCTCTTGGAGATGGGGGGGCCTTGGGGATGGTTTGGGCATGGGGGAAAAAATAATATAAAAGGCAATGTATAATATGTGTACTGTAAGTTCACTTCTACTGTATGTGTGGACTGGTACATTGCTCAAAAAAAGATTAATGATAATAAAAAAAAAAAATACATGCAAAGACTACAGCTGGATCCGAGTAGAAAACCAAACAGATGCTTATCTCCACCAGGCTTCACTGATGTCTAATATTTGCCTCTCTCTACAGGTATAAATGTGTACCTATTACACACAACTGTCCTGTTTATTTTCAGTTTTCTTCTCGTATACACAGCAGTTCAACATGATATTCCCCAGCATTGGACGCCAAACCTACACAAAAAGTCAGTTTCATGTCTCCTCTGGACCAGTTATTCATTCATTCATTTATTTTCCGTGACTGTTTAGTCCTCTGGAGGGTCATGGGGGCATTGGAGTCTATCTCAGTTGATATTGGGTGAAGATGGAGCACATCCTGAACAAAATCTACAAAAATATATCACAAATAGCCATAACGTCTACATTTATATCAACTCTTCAACAACGTGCTTGTGTGTTTTTTTCATATTGTTTCTTTTTTATATACATTTTTTACCAATTTTTTCTCTAATTGTGTTTTTCACATTACATCTTTTTGTCTTTTATGTTGTTTTTGTCTTGTTGCAACTTTTACTTCTTATTAAACATTTTCCTTGCATAAAACACCCTTTGTGTCATTTTCATCTTGTCATCTTGTCAACATTTATCACTCTTGAACTATTTTAATTAGGAACATGAATTCACATAATATTCATTCATTTAACGAACCACTTAATCCTAGAGAGGGTGGGGGGTGGGGGGGTGAACATTATCCCAGCTACTAATGGGCGAAGGTGGGGGACACCCTGGACGTGTCGCTCATATAAAGACAGACAAGCATTCACACCTATGGACTTTGAGATTGACTAATTAATTTATTAAGTGCATGTCTTCGGATGGTGCAAAGAAGCCAGGCAGACATAAGTACAGGATGCAAAGACCACACAGAAAGGTGGAATTGAACCCAGGACCTCCTTGCTGTGAGGTAATAGTGCTAACCACTGCACCAAAGTCACATATATTAGTCTCATTATACGATTTACTCTGAGAGTTGGAACAAAATGAAAAAAACTCTTCATGACCCATTTTGGGTCCTAACCCTCAGCTCCACTGATTTCCTTTTTTTCATATTCACTTAAATATCCTCCTAAGACCCAGCAATGCATTTTTGTCCTCTGTAGTGGACAAGAGTTTCACAGCTTTATTAAAAAAATTGTCCACTGCAAAGAATATTCCATAAAAACGTTCAAAAATGTATCTGAAAAAACAGTAGCATCATGTTGTTTCCAGTCAAGACAATTATTCAAAGTAAAAAAGATCAAACTTTTACTTACTGGATCTCAGGAGGATATAGAAAACAATCTCTGTATAAAAATCTACTTCTGTCATTTCAATGAAAAACTGTTATCCTTTTAAAAAGCACCTGAAAAGCTAAAGGTTACATGGTCTGTCACTGACGGTGTTGTATTACATAGCAATTTTTAACATATGATTCTTATGCTTAAAAGCTGTCATTTTCTTCAAATATCATATTGTAGATACTTTGTTGTGTAACTTTCTCCTGAGCTTTAACCTCCTGAGACCCAGGAAAGTAAAAGTTTGGGCTTTTTTTACGTTGAACAACTGCCTTGATTGGAAACAGCATGATGCAACAGTTTTTTCAGATACATTTTATTGTAATGGAATGTCCTTTGCAGTGAGCAGCATTTTTTTTTTTTAAGTAAAGCTATGAAACTCACGTCCCCTACAGAGAACAAAAAGGCTGGGTCTCAGGAGGTTAAAAAAAAAAATTCTCCTGGACTAAGTTTTTAATTTCTGAACTTCTTAACTATGTGCAAGTCAGCTAAATTCAACTAAACTAAAATTACCTTGTGTTTCTCATTTAACTAGGCCAAATTCCTTCTGCACTTATACTTATCTACTTATTGTTCTGACCTAATCGCTGTGGCAGCAGGCACAGAGACAAGGTCCGCTGGACTGGGTAATTAAAAACCTCATCAGCCCTGTCGATCTGCTCGGGGTCAATCATTACAAACTCACGCCGTGTGGACAAACTTCGAACCCACAAAACTTTATTGGGGATTGTAGACGTTATTATTGATGCGAAAGTTGTCAGAACTGACACAGTTGTTTCGACTCATGGTTTTCACCGTCGTCATGGTTTTAATTGTTACCTCTGCCAAGGAGGTCATGTGATTAACCCCCCCCCTCCCAGCTGTGTGTATGTGAGCAGGATTATGCAAAGACGACTGCACTTGTTTTCATGAAAGTTGGTGGAAATGCTAGGACATGGATCCATAAAAGGGGAAGAAGCAGGAGGATCATTTTACTGTTGGACCCAGGGGTCGAATAAATCAATGAGTAAACTAAGCAGAGCCACTAACTGACAAACAAGAAGGAAAACACTGTGGTTTAATGTTACTGTTCAACAAGAAGTGTGGACTATTAGCCCTGGGTGAAGGTCTATGTTCTCAGAGTGCACCTCTAGTTGTCATTATTATCAGCATCCCTTTCTCTTTTCTCCTGCTGAAACATTTCCACCAAAAATCGAAAGCTTGATTTTTTTTCTTCATCTCCTGATTCACAAGAAATTCCAATCAAAGAAAAGAGTCCATTTTGAATCTGGTCAAACGTTGGTCTGTCTCCTCTGGGCAAGAAACAGCAGAGAAAAGGTGAATCTACAACTCGGGTGTCAAACATACGGCCCGCGGTCCAAAACTGGCCTGCCAAAGGGTCTAATCCGGCCCATGGAATGAATTTGTGAAACAGAAAAAATGACACTGAAGATATTAATAATCATTTTTGTTCTGGGGCCACATTCAGCCCAATTCAATAAAAATACTATCATAATAACCTATAAATAATGACAACTCCAAATTCTTCTATTTGTTTTAGAATAAAACAAAAGTCAAATGAACCATAAAAATGTTTACATTTACAAACTATCCTTTCGCAAAAAATGTGAATAACCTGAAATGTCTTAAGAGAAGTAAGTGCAATTTTAACAATATTACACCATGCATTTGTAGATCCACTGTGATCTGTAAGTTATAATGCACATGTGTAAACGAGAAGCTGAGGCAGAATATTGTTGAAATCATACTTATTTTTCAGTTTTTTCATGATTGTACGTGTTATTCACATTTTTTAAAGGACAGTTTGTAGATGTAAATGTTTTCATAATGTAATTTTCCTTTTTGTTACTCTAAAACATAGTTGTGGTATTTATATATTATTACATCATTATTTTACTAGTCTGATCCACTTCAGATCATATTGGGAGGATGTGGCCCCTGAACTAAACTGAGTCTGACACCCCTGGTCCACAACATCACTAACCATGAACCATGAACTATTAGCCATTCATGAAATCACTGTTAAGCCTTGCATTGGCATAATAGATTATGACAGTACAGCAAATACATTTGAGTGAATTTATGACTCTATCTACACTTTCCACCTTCATGCCAACTGTCCCCTTGTCTCTCCATTTTCACTAAAAGAGAAAAAAGAATCTAACTACTGCCGTGTACTGTGCAGATTGTTGTAATGTGTGATAATGGCATCTTTTAGAGAACTTTCACATGATTTTATTCATATTACTGAGAAGTGTAAAACATTTTATCATTAAGTCATTATTACCAGTTTTAATCCGCTCAGATATGTTACTACTCAATGGTAGATGAGATTATTGAAAAAGAACGCAATAGAATACACATGAAGAGGATTAAAGGCTTATCCCAACTACAGGGAACTGGTTTGTAAATGTTTACATTATGATTACCCGTTACAGAAATAGGTATTCCTGGAAAATGGGTTCAGCCTCTGAGAAGAGCTTGTACATGCTGCAAAAAAAAAAAAAAAAAAAAGTTACAACCTGTGGTGAACTGAGTCAATTTATTTATTTTATCTCACACAAAGTAGAGTTCTAGAATTCTCCTCATAGATGTAGGAAGAGACGACTGAAGTTGGTGTTTAGTCATTGTCAAGGACTAATGTTTCCACTAAACATCAACAGTCTGCAACTTTCATTAACTTTAATAAATTTATTATACTCCCACCAGTAAATTATGAGGCTTCATTTGTGCATAATTATGCTGATGGAACTTTTAACTGAAGTGTACTGTCTGCAGACAGATAATAGAATAATGTAGAAAACACATGTCATAGTTGTGATTCATTTGGTGCCAGTTGGTGGTTGGTTATTCTTCATATTTATTAGTCTATGTTCTAAGTTCATCTGGGGTTCTCCAATGTCAAAAAAAGGGGGGAATTATTTCAGCCTCAACTTTGGTCCTTGGTCCATGCCCGACCCCTCCACCAGGTTTCAAGAGCAGCGACAGTGTTCTCATTGTCTAGAACACACATTAAGAACACAATGACATTCGTAACTCAGTCAAACGACCGGGAAAATGACACATCAAGGATGACATTTATAACAACACAGTCAGACGACACATCAGGATGACATTCGTGGTGACACAAATCTAGCTGACATGCAGAACCAGACAGTCAAATAACCGGGAGGATGTCAAATCTGGTCTGCATGTAAAACAATACACTCAGATGGCAGCAAGATGACAGAAGCAGCGAATGAACTTTTTTTTTTTTATTCTTGTGAAGTAGGCAATCAATGTAGACAATTTGAAATAGTATGGTAAGTGCATTTCATATTGTATTATGTCACATTTCCAGTTACATAATCGTGTATATGTGTATATGGGAGCATAATTTTGGCACAAATAGAACCCCTTAAGATCAAAATTAAGCCTACAATGAAATAATTTAATAAGTATGAAAAAAATTATAATTAATTAAAAAATAATTTTATGTCATTCACAGATTAACAAAATATTCTTTAATGTTAGTTTTGTAACATTTAGACTAAATAATTCAGTTTCTGGTTGACTATTGGTGCATGATATACAGTGGTCCCTCGTTTATCGCGGGGGTTACGTTCTAAAAATAACCCCTAATAGGCGAAATCCGAAAAGTAGTCAGCTTTATTTTTTACAATTATTATATATGTTTTAAGGCTGTAAGTCCAACTTTTTGTGCGATGGTTAGCGTCTTCCTCTGCCTTTTGGGTG
>JAPQRQ010000012.1:10859247-10883589 GCA_037367365.1 Apogon talboti
GGGGTTTAGTTTCCAGGTGGATGAAATGTAGCTGGGTGTGTTTGAACCTGCATTGCTGTTAAAGATAAAAAGAAAACAAGTTAGATACCACACCTCAAAACATGTCTCAGTGTGTGTTCAGACTTGCTAATAATGGACGGTTCTAATCTGGGGTGTGAACGCATTAACTCAGATTCATTGCCCAGATCTGATTACGTTTAGCCGTTTGGATTATTTCAATTAATAAGACGTAGAAGTATTTGTGTGGCGACTTCCAAATGCATAATTCCCTACATTTAACCTTTCCTAAGTGATTGATCACCATATACTATTTTCCTTTGCGTTTTGCATTTTTAAGTGAATATTGGGTGTTTTCCTATAATTAATTCACTGATCATTTAGATGTTCATTAAAACTAAGTAAATTTAAAGGTTTGTCACATCAAACAGAGAAAAATGAAGACGACGTGACTTTTTCAGAAAAATATATCATTAGCTGAACATAAAAATAAGTGTTTAAACCACTGTCAATTGTCAAACTCCATGGGTTTTACTGGTGAATCAATGCCGGAGAAGATGACTGTGTTTCTATGTTCACTACGGAGCCTCTGAGCGTCCAAATGGGTTGAATCTGGTGCTGCTAAAATGCGGAGAAGCTGCATTTTATTGGAATTATTTCAATATATTAAGATTAGCGGTTCAGAAGTTATTAGACATTTTAAATCAGATGTTTTTCATCACCATGGGTGTTTAGGTCTGAAGATTAAAGTGTGGTGAATATCAGAGTCCAGTTTGAACATTGTTTGAAATACTCCAAGTGTTCATTTATTTGGCCCATTTATAAGGTACTTGTAATATCTCTTTTACGCATTTCTAGTCACACTGCTGAACAATCTGATATATACAACCACATCAGAGAGATATTACAGGTGCCTCATATGAATGGCACTCGTAATACGGTAAAAATGTGTGAAAATGAAATATTTGTAGTCATACTGACATTTAAGGTTAAATCAACTGATTCATCACATTAATTTCTATATTGAACAAGCAAAAAAAAAAAAGAAGTACCTTAAAAAGTTAGTTGCCTTTGTACGTGACCATTAACTGGTAAAAATGACAAGGCAGCAAAAAAGCCAAAATTTTATCCATTATTCACTTGATGTGTCATTCTTTTGAAAAGATTTACAAACTGTTTTACAAATCTGTCAAACTTGACAGCTTGTGCTCCATCTAGAATCCCTGCAGGAAGTGAAAACCTGTGCCATGTTTTAGGCTGAGATGAGCTTTTGTATAGAGATGAAATGACAACTGATCACTCGAGATCCCTGTGGAAATATATTCCAATGACCGGAGTGAAGTGAATTGCTTCATGAAGAACACGTTATAGCCAGGTCCGGACATGTTTCGTACCTTGAGGATGTGTCGGTATATAGAAGTGTTGGTGCGCTCCTTGCTGAGGTCCATGCTGTGGGTGCTGAGGCACGGAGCCGGGACCCTGCTGAGGAGGCGGTAACATCACTAACTGTGGCTGGCCATGGCTCCCAGAGTGGTGGGGACCCGACATGGCTCCTTGAACATGTGCCTGGACATCCAGAGGAATGTATCAATGGACAATGTTTAGACAAAACTCTTTAAAGCATCACACATAACTAACTAGAAATATTATATTTAATTTGATTTATTATGACAAACAATTTGCTTTACAACAAACGCACAACAGTGCTGGGACCATACCTGTGCCAACTGTCCTAGAGGGTATGTAGGCGGGATGCCTTGGTGGCTGTGAATGCTGTAGCCCTGGATGGGGTATGAGCCCTGCGGAGACGTGTGGCCTGGCGGCATGTTTGGTGGAGTGGGAGCTGAAAGGGGACCTGAGTGGTACAAGGACTGGGGCTGGCCCGACTGAGCATTCTGCAAGGAGAGACCAGACCAAAAACGTAAAAAAAAAAAAAAAAAAAATCACAATTACAACAGTGTCAGATGGTCCTGAGTGTTCCAGATACACAAAACCCATTAAATAAACTTTTAAATAAAATCAATGTATGAATTTTAATGACAAAAACAGCATAAAAACGAGGCTTAGGCTGTCAGGGGCTGACAGCAAGGGTATATCCCCTCAATATATGTTTAATAATATATACATAATAAAGCAAATAAGACACAATGTACAAAAGATACCATCTTAGTTTTGGATGATCGATATGAACCAAATTTGAGCTTGATTGGCCTACTATATCAATACTGTCCAAAAAAATCCTGATTTTTCAACAGAAGCGCCCCCATTTGGACAAGTGATAATATTCATGGAACACCCAAAATCAATAGGGTTCTTCCACTAGGGGTCCCCTATGTTGGTTATCACGGGATAAGAAATCCGACCAAATCTGTCCTAGTTATCGCGTTTACACAAAGGATATCCGCCGGTGGGGTAAAACCATTGCAAAAATGTCTTTGACGGCTCAGTCAAGCCAATTCCATTTTGTCAGTCAGCTGAAGACAGGTGTAGAATTCCCCTGATTCAAGTAATGAACTGAGAGACTTGGAGTTTGCAGCCGATATAAATTATACAGCCTGAGATAAATAATACAGCCTGCTAATAACTGATTTCCCAGGACAGCTACAGGATGGATGAATGAAGTTAAAGATTGCATTTTAATGGGGCACTAAATTGTGGATGAACATTTGGCATTAGTTACGTTGGCCAGAGATTAGAAGCAGATAAATAACAACACACCCAGTATGTCAGAGGTGCCAACTAGGAGCAAACACTGGACAAGATGAAACCATATATAATTTCAGAAAATCTGTATAATAATTGAATCATGAGGCCAGTACAGATTCACACCTAAGAATACCCATTGGGTCAAAAGTGGAAGATGTTCAATTTGAACATCTGGTATACTTTAGGAAATTGAAGCAGTTTTGGGTTTCTCACCTGTCCAGGACTGGGTGCGGCATGTTGTGGTGGAGGTTGGTTTCCTGTTGGAGTACTGGAGGGCTGTGGCTGATGCACTGCACCAGAGTGATGGGAGAAAGACTGTGGAGCTGTAGGAATAAAAGAAAAAAGTTTCAGCAGCCGGACAGTGTTTTATGAGCCACAATGATCAAGGAATTTTTTCTAGCCCGTATTAAGACAGAGACTATACAGTAGAACAAATTATACATTACTCTGTACGTTTGTTTATGCTCACCATAGATGCTCTGTTGTGGTCCCTGAGGTCCATCTCCCTGTGCAGGAAACTGAGGGCCTCCTGGTGGTCCAAGGGCTTGTGGGTGGGGACCCCCACCTTGACCGATCATCCTCGCTCCACCCTGTAGCATGGAGTACATTGGCTAACGAGAGGAGAAAAGAATAGAATAAAAATTAGTTTTGGTGCAAGGAGTCAAGGTATGCCAGGGGACTAATGTGACTAAAGCTAATATTTAAAGCAATGCAAACTTGACAACCATTCAAAGCTTGAAGTGTGTATCTGCTCTCAAAAAGCCTTTACGTGCTTTAACTCTGCATATAGGAGGACTAGTCAGCCCCTTTCTAGGTTTTACCTGTCCAGGGTATGGTGTCATGGCCTGGATGACCTGCTGCTGGCCGTACTGCTGTGGGTTGTACTGAAGGTAGGACTGAGGGTAGGGGGAGGCCACCAGAGGGGCCCCAGCAGCTGAGGCTGCAGCTTGCAGCATGGGGGGCGCTGAAGTCCCATGGTCTGAGCGTGGAGCCACAACTGAGCCTGAAAATGAAGGCAAGGAATGGTCAAGGGACTAAAAAAAGGTTGGAATTGAAATCAAAAAGTTCGATCCCTCATGACTAACAAAAATATAACATAAGATGAGGATAAACTTTTTGTGAACTTTCTATTTTATGACTAAACTCTTTAAGAATAAATTAAAATGTTACCTTTGGTCCTGGGGTATTTTCCCTGGCTGATTGTAGACATGGTGTACTGGTACATTGGTGGGGGCTGTAGGGTAGAAATGATGAAAAGGTCAACACTTAAACTGAAAGCTTTTGTCAGTTGTTAAACATTTACCTGGCAATGCAGTAGCCATTTTACATTTATGTTAAATCAAATTCAGAGGGTTACTGCAGGTTTTCAGTTAATCTTACGACTATAAATTTAGGACAGAGGTGTGGGGGCTGTCTCAGCCTTTAAGTTTCACTTGTTACCATCAGACGATAAGGTACAGAGCACAAAGAAACAGAACCAAATTAATACCAAGTGTTTCAGCTGACTGTCCAGGTGAATTAATCAAGTGGATGACCATGAGATTCAACAACAGCACAATCTGATTATTCTGAATGCAATTTAGGACTTATTTCATGCCCTGTCATACCACGTTGACACAAATACAGAATATAATGGGAGACATTTACTGGTGAGTCTGTTTTTTTTAACTTCCCACTAGGCTTCAATGCCTTCATACGTTGCCAAAATCAGATTTAAGACATTTTAAGGCATAAAAATTCACATTAAGGAATTTGGGAGTTTTAAAGGACCTGCAGAAACCCTGATTAAATGATTTACGGGAAACCATTTTAGCTCACATACCTGTACAGAGTGAATCTGTGACACGTAGGAGAGGTAGGGGGTGTTGTATAGTGGTCCCTGACCGCCTGGGTGCTGAAGGACCACGGGGCTGGGAGGTGTGGGCCGAGGAGGGGTGGGTGCAGTGTTGGGCTTTGTCTGAAAAACCATAAAGGCAAAGATGAATCAATCCACCAATCTCAGAATGGCTTTTTTTTTTTTTAGTAGAGGACAACTTCCATCATTTATTACAGAGAGCAAATGAAAAATGAGTCTATGGATCAATGCAAATAACTGCATATCATCATACTTTTCTGAGTATTTTTCACACCACAAGATATATTACCATTCTCCTGCTAATATAAACAACTAACTTTTGCAAAGCTACTTTAATTTGTTCACATTACAATGATTTAGCAGGAACAAACTGGCTTACCATCGGCATTTGGGTTTTGATGGGGTTGAACTCTTTAGCATTGGGGTTTAGAGTTGATTTCTTTACTTGACTAGAAGATACAAAGACAAAACATTTGTGTTAAACATCACTATGAAAATAAACAAAATTTTTATTCTAACAGATTAGAAATCCGTTTGAAAACTCACTCTGCTACACCATCGGTCCGCTCCGTTGGCTCAGACCTGGCCTCATCGCTTCCCGGGGTCCTGGCTGGTTGAGGGGTAGCTGGTGATTGCCTGTCAGAACCGGGTCCTGTGGTGACGGATGCTGTGGTGCCAGGTGTAGCAGCCGCCTCCTTGGCGGGATCCTCAGCAGGGGCTGGGGATGACTGAGGTTGGGGCTGCGATGGGATAGAGGCTGGGGCCTGAGATTTGGGTTCAGAGGCAGAGTGAGCGTCTGCTTGGGTGGGTTTGGCTGCGCTCGGCTGGTTGACCTCAGCAACAGCAGGAGGCGTAGCTGTGGCCGGAGAGCTTGGAGAGCTAGAACTGCCTCCACTTGACTGGAGCTGAAAGGAGGGATACGTCGTGAGGAATGAAGGTGGTGGCATACAAGGAGGAAAGAATGAAGAATTAGCAAACAAATACACCGAATTATATGGAGACAGCCTCTTCATTGGCTACAGATTTTCCTCATTTCACGCTCCTTAGAAAGGTCACTGAACTCTTACCCTGAATTCCTTGCCAAATTTGCGCAACTCCTCAAGCTGTGACCTTTGTTGAACTGACGGAGCTGGAGGAGAGACAGAACAAAGGTTAATGAAATTGGGAAATAGTGAAAACTGCAAACTCATATACTGTCAAAGCAGATAAACCAAGTAACCAAACATGAGTGGATACTTCTGTTTAGAACCAGCCAGTTTTAATGCATTGACTAAATTGCTTAGATACCTTTCTATCTCATACCATTCATTCTGGTCATTTCAAAACGCACACAATTAACCTCATCAGGGTCAGTGAGTCACTTGGCAACATATGTGCTTGTATAAATACTATCCACTAGTAATTATTTGCCTGTCAGACATAACATCACGCGAGTACATCATTTCTCCAATTAAAGGCCAGTTTCATAATGAACTGAAAATACATGCACCTCTCACAATGACACAGAAAGTTGTCTGTCGTTGCGTTTTGCACTGTTGCATTGGCAAAATATCTGTAAAACTAGGACATGAAACTAGCATAAGTGCATGGCTATTTCATGTTCAGTCATCTTCACTTTTACATTTCATTTGTGGCAGGAAAACATCACACAGCTCCTACTGACTAAACTTGACTAATTATTCATTTTTAGTGTTGACAGACTGAAGAATCACAAAAAAATTCATTCAAGACACTCTTTACCTAGCAATATTGATGCTAAAAATAACAAATGACAATGCTCATTGTAAAATACCATGTTCACACTTCTACTGAATTTGTGCGTCCCGATGAATCAAACTACTGATTTCAGGATTCAGTATACTGCGTAGAGTTTTAAGAACGTACCTTTATTATTCTTGCTCTCTTCTGTGCTGCTGGGAGACTCAGCTGAGCGTTCTTTAGCAGCTGCACCAAGGATCTCATTCACTGTAAAGGCAATACAAGCAAACATTTTATTTGCCGTCCTTCATATAGTCCACATTCAGCACTTCTCAATTTCTGCTATGATGTCAGATGAAGCTCATGTTGCTACAGGATTAAAACAATTTAACTTAGATTTTAAAATAAGTAATAAATCAAAGAGAAAGCAGGCAGTGGGGCTGTACCATCTACAGGGAAGAGGGGAGCAGGGCCAGATGTCTTCTGGGCAGGAAGGGAGACGGATGATGTGTCCAGATAAGGTGTGTCTTGTGAAGATCCTGATTTAGGAGATCGAGTTGCTACAGGGACATAAAAGAAAGAGGTTTTAGTAAAATCCATCCATAATGTAGGAGTGTTTTTCAGGAAAGCACTTGTTAATATAAGTGCAGACTGTACCTGTGGACTGGCTGTGTGAGTTTGGAGTGCGGACTGATCTGCTCGACTGTGGAGGTCTTTGGGCTTTGG
Source organism: Apogon talboti (assembly GCA_037367365.1). Classification (NCBI taxonomy): domain Eukaryota; kingdom Metazoa; phylum Chordata; class Actinopteri; order Kurtiformes; family Apogonidae; genus Apogon; species Apogon talboti. The sequence goes on from JAPQRQ010000012.1 coordinate 10,866,230, forward strand.
GAGATGTTCTGGCAGCCACTGAAAGGCACAGGTGGAGTTTTTAAAGAGCTCTGCATTGTTCTTTTCCTTATCAATAATGTAGAAGTAACATTGTTACATGTTGTTAAACACAAGTTCACATTCTTACCTCCATTAACCGGCCTGCCAACATCAGACAGCGAGTGTGGGAGTGAGTGAGAATGAGGGACTGTGTTTAGGTGCGGAGCAGGGGGGCTGGTAGGGGACGTGGCAGCAGCAGCAGAGGATGTGGCGGGTGCAGGTCCAGCAGGAGAGGGTGGGGTGTATGGGCTTGTAGGGCCAGAGCCAGGGCCTGGGCTGGGGCTCCCCTGGGGGAGGTGGGGAGTGTACGCTCCACCGCGGCCTGATAGAGGGCTACTCCTCTCTGACGGGGACGCACCAGGCTGGGACCCGGTAGCGGAAGGCAGTGGGGGTCTGGGGGATGAGGAAGAGGAGGATGGAGGGGTGGAACGGTATCCTCCGCTAAGGCGATTGTGAGGTGGAGGTCCGCCAGACCCTCTCTCAGCTCGCTCCCGCTCCCGGTTCATCTCTCTCTGGCGCTGAGGTAATGGAATGTACTTGCCCTCCCTGTAAGAGTAAGATAACACATTCGTCAAGCAGACACAAGGGATGGTCGAAATGCTTTTAAAATGTATTGAACTAATTATGGGCCTCAACCAGATTAAACAGGAATATATATTAGAGATTGCAAGATTCAAAAGATACAATCAAGACACACTATTTCCTTAAAGGCCTTTGCTTTGGTGACCTTTTAGTAGAGCCTCTATGCTTAAATTATTTAGAAATGTGATCAGTAATTTGTGACCACTAATTTTATATTGACCAGCAGACAAAGCGCCCTCTCCAAATTGTTTTACTGGCCAATTATCACCACATCTTGCAAGAGTATGAAGAAGACTTTGGTATACTATAAAGGCTGAGGCGTGTTATAAAAGTATAACTAGAGACAGAACAGGAAAGGAGCCTGGTAAGTTCCAGGTCGATTTTGTTTTTGTGGAAAGACCAGAAAAGGACAGGTGTTTTTTGGCATACATACATAAAGAAAGACAGAGCATAATTAGTAAACTTATGATTTGCTGTGTGCCAACAGAGAAACAAATAAATCTAAACATCTACTGAACATTACTGAACATAGCATTACATTCTTTTGCATCACATGCCAACATGTTGAAATAAACCACACTGAATTGCACTTTACTGCAATTGAATCATATCACATTAGATGTCATTACATTTGTTTTTTGTCATATTGACCTCAGCGACGGGATGTGCACAATCCCAAAAATGTATGTTTGAGGATTTCATTAATACAGTCAATGCTTTTGTTGCCATAACTCCAGCTGGTCCTTTACCTGCTGCTGGCTCCAGGGCTGTCTCGGCCCCTTTCACGCTCCCTGTCACGGGGGCTCTCACGGCCCCTCTCCCGATCATTGCCATCCCGCACCACAGCGCTATACTTGTCCTCCTCACTCTTGCCCTCATCATTTTCCAGGTTGACGCGATGGCGATACTGGGGACTAGACTCGATCTCACTGGCCAGGCGAGCAGCACGTGCCTCCCTCTGCCGATAAACCTCTGAGTTGCCCCTTTCCAGCGGGACGCTAAGCAGCAAGACAGAAAGGTGAGAAAATGGAAATAATTATTAAAATTCAAACTTTTGATGAAGCCAAAACAATTAACTAATTATGATAATAGCTGTGAATTGAAGGGAATAACACTAAACAACTCTATAAATGCATACTTTACATGTTGACCTTCATTAGACAGAATAGTATTCAATAAAACATATCATCTTGATGTGAAATCCTAAAGCCGGTGGCTCTGTGTGTAAACTTACGTATACATGGAGAGACTGGAATCATATGTTGATGTAACACCATACTTGACTTCATTGTAACGGAACATCTCATTGGCATCCCAGCCATTGGACTGCGGAAAATAACAAGAGATTAATATAGTACTTTGATACAGTTAATAAGTACAAATGTTTTTATATACCTCTTGTTACAGTATGTTACTTTATATGCTTGGCAAAAATACAAAGCAACTCACTGCATCATTCTCCAGATCATAACTCTCTCCATTGCTGTCTCCCCCTTCCCATCTCTGCAGCACCTTCTCTTTGTGTTCTCCATTGACACGGGTGGAGCTGATGGCAGTGTCGGTGAAGGTGTCTATAATCACAGAAAAAAAGATAAAAAGTCAAAATTAAACTTTCTAGAAATGTTTCATTAAGACAGTAGTTTGCATTTTGTTGTGAATCTGAATGTTGGGTTATGAAACGGGCAAATTGTGGACAATGTTTGGCGCACAAAGAAAATATTTGCTATAAAACCAGGATCCGCAACATTTAAGTTTAATTCCTTTCAGATACAGCCTTTTCTTCCATTTTACTAGTAAATTTGCATCCCTGATATCAGGTCTGTGAATAACCTGCTTTTTATACTGTCTTGTGTTACCTCTGGTGGCATAGTTGAGGTCAACGTCTTTGCAGATCATAGTAACCAGGTCAGATGGGCTGAAGATCATGGTGTCAGTGATGTCTTCCCTCCGTGGTGGAGCTGATGTTGAGCCCTCCTCTTCACTACGCTTGTGCACAGCATCCACAGCCAACTCGCACTAGTGACAATACATAATTTAAAGAACATAAATGTAAGAACTACACAAATAGAGTTGCAGTTAAACAACTTGAGGCCACATGTTCTTTCCTTGACATGAATATACTGCAGCATTGAGAGCATAACAGTTCTTTATCAAACTACCAAGGATAGTCAATATGACTTACCCGAGAACTGAGGGTCTTGAATATTCCTTCAAATACACTGCCATTCTTCACTCTAATGTCACAAGTGGAACCCTGATAGAGATAGACATGTTGATCATCACATTCACCACAGGAATAATTCAAGAATACCACCATTTAGAATGCTATTATTTAACATTTGTAAAGTCTGTTATCCTGCCAGATGATCCTATGTGTTTATAAAATATGCAGAAAAGAGCCATGTAATGTTACTCACTACAAACAAAAGTAACTGTGCACTCAGTCAGTAGAAAAAGGAGTTACATCAGTAAACTGCCACTTTCTGACATGTCTTACATCAGATCAACAAAGTAAGAAAAGTTATGGGCAGAATGAGTACTGAATGTTAAGTTGTGGAATGTTAAGTTGTATTCATATCAAAGATGATGCTATCTAGACTTAAGGTGTAAAACACTCACCACAACAGCTGTGAGAAAGTGAAGCATTCTGGCATTATTGTAAACACCCTCGAACACCTACACATAGAAGAGGCACAATATATATATATATTATATATAAATAAGATATAATTGGAAAAAAATGTGTTAAAAAAAATCGATCCTCATAGGTATCATTGACCACCAAAGATTTAGACAATTTAATCCCAAAAATAAATGAATTTACAGAACAGTGCATCACAGAAACTCCCTAATGCTCTTTTAATACAGGAGATGCACTGCATCCTGCTAAAATTAAGGTTTAACATGCATATGAAATGTATACAACATATTGAGTTTTGTCAGTGTTATTGCTGACAGTCATTCAAATAAATGTAATGTATAATGGATCAATCATGTAATGCGCTTTGGGTGCCTTGAAAAGCGCTACAGAAATCCAATCCATTTTTCTTATTATTATTATTATTATTATTATTATTATTTTTGTTAACTGTATCTTCAAGATGCTGTAATATTCTGCAAATGAGTTATTCACAAGTTAAAGATCTACAGATCTGACCTTCACTTAAGAAACCTAAAGCTGCCAATTATGAACTCCTAACTTAAATAAATAATGTGCACAATATATTGAGTGTCTTTGTAGTCCCACTTTTCAGCCCAGGATATACTCACAGGAGATGACTGGAATGATGGTTTCGCAGAAGTTCGATTCCTGTGAAAAACAACAGTTAAAACAGGATGTCAACTTACAGGTAAAAGGAGTACAACTTGTTTTTAAAGCCTGTCAAGGCAGTATCACATTCCACATTGCAGCAACACAAGCTTGCTCAAAGGTCTGACGTGGTCCCAAATTATCATTCTTAATGCGCTAAAATTATTAATCAACACTTCTATTTTAATAACTGTAAAATAAATCTAATTGATGTTAACACTACAAGGTCTGACAACTGTTTTTAGCCTTGACTAGACAAAGGAAATTGCTTGACACATCCTCTTTTCATCTGTGGTTTCATACAAATAAATTTGCATCTAAAGAAAGGTGCCATTATCAGGGATATCGTGCAGTATTCCTCTCAAATCTTCCTCATTATAAAACGGTATCGGTTAGCATCACATGTTAACGTCTCACTAATCCCTTTAAAATTGATTGTTTCTTCCTTCTGATCTACTGAAGGTAAAGTAAGACTCGCGGCAAGATCTTACATTTATGTGAAAGAATGGTTTAGAGCACTATCTACGCGTTCAATGACAAGATTAAGACTGCTGTTGTGAAATACAACAATAGGTCAGAATGTGGGATGTATCACTGCTAGCCACTTGCACGCTCACAAAACAAAGCCATAGACGAGTTCAGTAAACACGACCTCATCTTAGATAAGGACCACGGATGACCTTGTGCAGACCATCAAATAACGAAGATTTTATTATTTCGTAACGTATTTTCTTTTCTACTGTGGCATTTTGCAGATTTAACATTTTTTCGATCACCAGCGTCCCCTTTCCGGCAGACAAGCCAGATAAACTTACTATCGCCTGTTTTGCTGAATAGGTACTCGTTGCCCTCACCAAACTTAGACCCACCTTGCATATTTGTTATCCGCTGGTTTTCAACACTGATTGGCCAGGTGCGATTGTCAGTCAGATTAAACGTAATATCATTGGCCCAGAGCAAATCCCTATTTTTCGGGCACGCCCATCGAGTGCATAGCGCTTTAACCGGTAGGCCTCGGAGTCACAAGACAATCCTCGGCCTATCCTAGTTACGAACCCCCGAACAACTCACCTCCCGGCCGGTGTCCTGTTGCCGCTGTTGATGCCGCTGACTGGGGATGACATACCGGCTGGGCCCGTGGTTCCGTTAGACGCTTTTCTCCCGCCTGAGCCGGGTGTCTGCTGTTGTTTCAGCATTGTGAAGCACAAGGCTTAGGCAGTACAAACTGTAAGCCAACTTATAATCACTCTCGATGTTAAGTTGATTTGGAGCCGAACTATCTTTAGCAATATCACCAGTCCCAGTTAGCACAGAGCCGGGCTAACCTCAACAACACCGGCTACTGAAGCTAATCTCGCTAGCAGAATACAGGTCGCTTGTGGCCTAAGATGTAAATCCAAAACACCTCGCCGTTTAAATTAAATGTAACATATAACTTATCTTAACCGGTCCTCCTATCTACTTTGTAACCACAGAGGTTATGTCAAACCAAGCGACTGATAAAATCACACGAGTTTCACTATATTATTTAGCGGTAGCAAAGCTGGTTGTTAGCATTTGCTTTGATCCTCAAGCTCACTTCGGGCGCCTTATCTCCAGGATTTACTTTCTTCGGTCCGTCGCGTCGCCGCACCTCCGGTACCGTTGACCCTCCCGTTAAATATTACGGCCTTAGCGTTGCTGTCTGTTGCCTTAAAAAGTTATATTTTTCAGGTTTCGTAGTGAAAACCTGCTGCGGTCGGTCAACACCACCTCTCGGTAGGTTCGCTTGACTCAATCCGCGCGCGGCTAACTGGAAACCGGCTGAAAGGGGGAGGGGGCGTTTACGTTCGCCTTTGACCCGCTGGTGAACACGCCTATGTGGGTTTGTGTGTGATTAAATCACTAAATCGATGTCTGATTTATTTTCTGTGAATAGCCTATGATGAATGACACAATCAATTAGTGATGGCATCAGCTGTACACGTGGCACTCACAACAAAAACCTGTTTGTCTTTAAAGTATCTCTAACCTATCTATTTTAGTCTGTAGTGTAGCTTGTTTTATTTTGATGAAATCATCACTAACTTAGAGAAGCAGCCAAAGCCCAGACAAAAAGACTTCACCTCGTAAACAACTTTGTGAGTGCGTCAATACACGAGACATTACGGCTGCGTTCACGGACAGCATGGCGGCCTCCATTAAGAGCATTTGAGTAACCAAAAGCTTGTGAACATGTACAGGATTTGTCCAGTCTTTAACTTCAGCTTCTGTAATAAACGTTAAGATTAGACCTTATTCTTTTCCAGACCAAGAAATTGTAAGTATCTATGAAAATCACGGTAACTTTTAAATGAGATAAGATCCACATAATGTGTTTAATATCGCTAAGACAGGATTCATAGCAGTTTGATGGGAATCATTTTAGAACTAAAAGACCTAAATATACCGTCATAATAATCTGACATACTTGAATATTTCACTTCATATATCTTGCAACATGGTATATATGTATTTAACTGTTAATATCCATGTAATGAAATAAATTTAAGCCTACATATTCTTTTTAAATATAACTGTTCAATCCTAACATTAAATTCTCAATCAAAAGTTATGAGATCAGGCGATGCTCGAGCTAAAATGAAAATCCAATATGTATCCCTTAGACTTAAAGGGTGGCAGGTTTGTTTTTGATAGGAAGCAGTGGCTTTTGTGTGTATTGTTCATGAATTAAAAGATAAATATGCAATGTGATGTATGTTTGTCTGTATAGTAGTGTGCTGGTGACTTTTGCTTGTGTAAGTCCAGGATTGTTAAATTAAATGATTTAATTAAAGAAAATATACTTTAGCATAAGACAGAGCCATTATTACTATTATCATCATGTCTGAGTAGGGGAGAGAGGGGTAAATTGAGCCATTTTTTACTTATGCTGTCCTCTATGCAAGGAAACGTGACACAGAAGTAAAATTAAAACATCTACCTTTATTTCAGGATGTTTCCTGTAAGTGAAATGTTAAGAATACATCTATGACGAAAGGCAATGAAAATATGACCTCTTAAAAAGTGGTATTGTGGCTCAACTTGCCCCAGCTTAGGGGTAAATTGATCCACGTCGGTGGGTAAATTGAGCCACCTGGGGGTAAACTGACCAATTCACTGTTTCCAGTTTAAATCCAAACATCACTTTAAATTATCTTAAAGGGAACCTTATACATAACTCGTCAAATAGAAGTGTATTGTTCAGAATATTTAAAAACAAATAGAGAAACAATAACCCCTTTTTACAAAGCACTTCTGTCGCAGGAATATTTCACCTTTATTCCGGAATGACGTCTGTGTAAACAAAATGGTGGGATCATTTGGTCCCACCTCTGTCACGGCTCTGTAACGCCTCTGGAGGTAGTAACAGATCCGTGATAAAGGTGGAATCATGATTCCGGAACAATATGTAAAAGGAACACCTCTCATTCCACAACCAAGGTATGACATTTGGATCATATATTGCATGTGCAACCCCTGGGGATTTAAAAATGAGTGTGAGCCGTGTACAGTAAACAAACATAACATAATCAGAAAGATGTTGAACTGGGGAAACGCCGAGATCCACGAGCTGCTGTCACTTCGGGCGGAGGACTCTATCCATGCTCACATTTGTGGAACAGTGAAAGACTCTGGAGTTGTTGTTCTGAGAGCCAACACTGCTATGCCGGGGTACTTCCACCGCAAAAGTTACACATCCCACTATACGCTGCGCTGCGTCACTGCCCCTGTGATTCAGGAACGCAGGTCCGGCGTGTAAAAGTCCAGCCTGTCTCACCTCTGTTACTCCTTTGGCTTGGCTGTGTAAATCAGTCAATGGTGGCAAAAAGATGGGATCAACATCTCACCTTTTTTCCAGGATCTCTGTGTAAAAGTGGCTAATGTAACTCATGCCTCATGGTGGGGTAAGTTGAACCAGTAGCTTAGTTTACCCCAGGGCATTTGGCTCGCTTTGCCCCACAGCCACAATTTTGGAAAAAGCGGCCTAGCTTAGCAATTCAGACTAATCTTTAGCTAAATGATTCACAAGCATATTAAAATATGCTGGCAAATGTTTAGACCTGGATAAATATTCTTTGACATAATAGTCATTATAGCTGACATGTAAAACATTTACTTTGACAAGCAAAAAAACAGTTTTTTGTAAAGAAAGCTTACTTACCAAATAACCATGTGCTTCTTTCAATTACAGGGCTAGCAAAATGGAGGGTGCTTGCAGAATTATGGTCACTTGACAACAAATGTGTGCCATTGCCTAGATACAGGGAGTTTGTCAGTTTACCCACTGGCCAGTTTACCCCACTCTCCCCTATACGTCTACTCTAGAGTCTAGACCAACTACAAACATAGAATGAGGAAAAGATCATTTATCTCACATGCTCTCCACTTTGATTTTACATTAATTTGGTTTAGCTACTTTACAAAATAGCGTGGGTGTCTTACAGTCTTCAACCTCTATTTGGGAACATGCACAACCCTTCTGCATACGTTATTTTTTCTTCATTCATTCATTTTCCAAACTGCTTAGTCCTTTTTTTGTCCACACTTTGTTGTGCCTCTGTGATTCATAATGTCTCTCCTACTTCGGCAGGTGTGCGTCTCAGATGTTGACAAAGAAGATTGTCCCCCTGCAGAGCTTCTTGTCAGTGGTTTCCAGACGGGCAGGTCACCTCGCTGGACGGCACTATGACGTCATTGTGGTGGGTGGTGGCCATGCGGGCACCGAGGCGGCAGCAGCAGCAGCCAGAGTGGGAGCAGAGACCCTTCTGGTTACACAAAAAATACACACCATCGGTAAGAGAATAGGCTCTCTAAAGTCACATTTCCCTTTTTGACAAATCTGGATAGATAGATAGATAGATAGATAGATAGATAGATAGATAGATAGATAGATAGATAGATAGATAGATAGATAGACTTTATTGTAGTGCAGCAGCAGCATGACACAGTAAAAATAGAACACAAGAACAAACACTATACATAATAAATAAATAAATATAGTTCATTCCTTAACTTTCTTGTTAAATTCCACTGGCATTTTCAGTTGAACTAAGGTGCAAAGGCTCAGAATGAGAAGGTACAAAATGACATATAAGTGCAAACATATTTATGACCATAGACATCACACGGAGGTGAGTTAATCTAGAGTGAAATAGAATGCAGCAGAAAAGATTTCTATATAAAAAAAACCCATTTGTCTTGTATTTTAGGTGCATCTCTTTCCATAACAGTGAAATTCTTATCTCATTCTTCTCCCATCTCATGGTGTAGGTGCCCTGTCCTGTAATCCGTCTCTTGGAGGAATAGGGAAGGGCCAGCTTGTGAAGGAGGTTGATGCTTTAGATGGGCTCTGTGGTCGAGCAGGGGACTGGGCAGGCATATTTTTTTCCATTTTAAACAGAAGGAAAGGCCCCGCCGTGTGGGGCCCGAGGGCGCAGCTGGACCGCCAGCATTACCGCGAATTCATTCAGGTATGTCGTACAGAGGAGAGAATGGAAGTTTAGGTTGCTGTGTCGAGTAGAACAGATTCTCAATTTGCTGTGAACATTTCATGACGTTCCTGTGTGTGTTTGTGTCGGCTCGCTGTCATTTAGTCTGAGTTGCTGAACACTCCCAGACTGACTGTTTTGGAAGGCGCGGTGGAGGAGCTGATGGTGACAGATGCAAACCCACAGGAACCAGGACGTCACAGAGTCACTGGGATACGTTTAGGTCAGGATCCAGTGTCTTACATTTGCTACTTTTACATGAATATATTTAAGCAAATATAGTGTCAAACAAATATAAATACATCAATGGCAGTATTTAGTAGCTCAGAAATTGGGTAGCCTGTGTATTGCAGTTTATACTACATTCTCCAAAAGCAAAGCTACAGTATAAGTTAAGGTCAGATAATTCTTAAGATAAGATAAGATCAGATAAGATAAGATATAAAATAACTCTCAGATAGATAATACTTTGGGAAATATATGAGATATGATCATCCAGTGATAAAGAAATATTACTTAAATAAAAAACAAATATGTAATATAATAATAGTTAAGTAATATAAGCTAAAGTTAGATGATCCATAAGATTAGATAATGAGATGATATGAGGTAAATTAAGAAAAGATAACTTGAGTTAGTTCAACATCAGAACAGTTTTAAAGCAGCAAAGAGCAAGTTATAATAAATAGGTCAAATAAAGGACAAGATGTAACATAAAAAGATTCCAGATATGCAGTAAATAGAGATCATTGCGCACAGGAATACTGATCCAGAGATATTATTCATGTAAATTTGTCAGTTTTGATTAAAAAAACTCAGTCTTTGTAATATTGATCCCACAGTTTTACTATTCTACCAAATTCTTAAATACAGATATATTCACCAAATTAAAGGCAAAGTTTGTAAAAAATAAAATTCAATATTCTCTCTCAGTTCATGCTTTAAATTTCTTTCTTTTTCTCTTCAGCAAATGACAGTGGTCCGATCTCAGCCAGTTCTGTGGTTCTCACCACCGGTACCTTCTTGTCCGGTTCCCTCTTCATGGGGAAAACCACTTCTCCCGGAGGTCGGATTGGAGATGCTCCGTCCAGTGCCGGTATGTCGAATACTCTGAGGGACCGGCTGGGGCTAAGGATGGGCAGACTGAAGACAGGTACACCTCCAAGGCTTGTGAAGGACTCGGTCGACTTTTCCCTGGCTAAGCTTCACCCCCCTGACAGCATTCCAGCCCCATTCAGCTTCCTCAATACCCACGTACGCTGTAAGGTAAGGCTCACACCGGCTCCAACAGTGCTCCAGTGTCCTTATTAATTGAACAGTTAACTTGATGAGTTCTGAAAAACCTTTTAGCCTGAAGAGCAGCAGCCATGTTACCTGACCTATACAACCCCTGGAGTAGAGCGAGTGGTGAGGGAGACCCTTCATCTCAACTGTCATGTACAGCAAGACACCAAGGGTCCAAGGTACATGTACACTTAAGTTAAGTTTATTTCAAATATGCAACAAAACATACAAAATAGTCCTACTTTAGTCCTTAGAAATAAAACGGATTGCAAGAAAACATGAAAACTTATACATATATATATCAGGGGTGTCAAACTCATTTTAGTTCAGGGGAACACATTCCCCCGAATATGAGCTCAAGTGGGCCGGACAAGTAAAATAATAACAGTGAAAAAAGTAAAACTATATTATGATAATGTTTACATCTACAAAGTGTCTTTAAAAGTCTGAATAATATGAACAACTTGAAATGTCTTAAGAATATCAAGTGCAATTTTAACAATATTCTGCCTCAGTTTATCATTTACGCAAGTGCATTACAACTTGCATTACTATTACAAATACACAAAACATGTAGTAACAGGCAGAATATTGGTAAAATTGCATTTACATCTCTTAAGGCATTTCATATTGTTCATATTTGTTCACGTTATTCACACTTTTTGTAAAAGGAAAGCTTGTTAATGGAAATATTTTTGTGTAATTTTCATTTTTTACACTAAAGTAAAGAGAAAATTAGAGGTTGTCATTATTTATAGGGTATTATGATTATATTTTACTGGTGTGACCCACTTGAGATCATATTGCTCTGTATGTGGAACCTGAATTAAAATGATTTTGACACCATTGATTGTTAATATCTTCAGCCTAATTTTTGCATTTCACAAATTCATCCCACGGGCCGGATTGAACCCTTTGGCGGGCCGGATTTGGCCCCCGGGCCGCATGTTTGACACCTGTGATATATATGAAAACAAAGTATGACTTCACTTCGCATATTCGAAAACTCACACACACATTTACAGATATATGATGTTTAAATATTAGAAACTATGGTCGGTGTCCAAACACATTAAAGGATGAACCCTGTCTTGTACAGATACTGCCCCTCCATTGAGTCACGTGTGCTCCGCTTCCCGGGTCGAAGTCACCAGGTGTGGCTGGAGCCTGAGGGGGTGAACTCGGACCTTTTGTACCCTCAGGGCTTGAGCATGACCATGCCCCCGGACATGCAGCTCCGTCTCATCAGAGAAATCCCCCCCCTCCACAGAGCTGAGATCCATACACCAGGTACACCGCCACAACACTCTGGATCGATTAAAAACTGATTTACAGGATCTAGAGGCAGAGGCAAAACTTGTCTCCATTATAGTAATGACATTTATGATACAGCATTTCTACTCTCATTTCTTATCAATAGGAGAATCTCATTCAATCAGTGTGTCATATACCATACAGCATAAGTTTTCTTCCTTGTCTATTCTATTTTTACCCCTCGGCCAACTTCGGGCCGTCCGTCCCTCTGTCTGTCCATTCAACAACATAATCACATTATCTGAAGAACGCATTGAGATATCTGCACCAAATTTATACTGTGGATGCATCTTGCCATGGAGCAGAAGCCTATTGAAAATAGGTCACCTTGACGTAGTTTTTCAAGGTCAAATGGCATCAGATGGAGACATGACCACCACATTTATACCGTGTATTCATCTTGGCATGGATTGGTTTGTTGGGGTGATGTGTTTGCTTGAAACCTTCTTGTGCAGAATAATATCTATGTTCAATTAAATACGTATGTATATAATAAGTTTTACACAGACAATCTAATCTACATTATAGGGCAGTAACTTTCGACTGAATCTTACACTATATTTATCCAAGGGGTATTAAAACTGCTTGTTATGTTTATTTTCAGTGGCAATTTTAGTCTTTCTCAGCAATTTGAGCAGCTGCCTGTATCATTCCATTATAATGGTAATCTCTCAGGACAGATGACAAACCAAGCAAACCATCCAGAAAAAACAATTATACTCTATAACAGTTCACAGTAACCCCCCCCCCATCTTATCTTATTCTTATCAAGGACATGTTTGAAACAGTGATTGTGTCATCAACCAGAAACACTGGAAGATAACTTTCATATCTGTCTAGAATACAAGGTTTAAATAAGACAGAAGTGGAAAAAGATACAACTGTTTGTTGCATAATAACCTTGTTAGTGTACCCTTGCAGGTGCTAATATAATGATTGTAAAAAAAAATGTATTTATTGGCTGTAATTCATGCATGTATCAGCTGCTTGATGTTTGTTATTTTTGGGCTCCGTCAGGTTATGGCGTACATTATGACTACGTGTGTCCCACTCAGCTGAGTCCTGCCCTGCAGGTGAAAAGCACCCAGGGCCTCTTTCTAGCCGGTCAAATTAATGGAACAACAGGATACGAAGAGGCTGCTGCACAGGTGGGCTGCTCATCTCTTTAGTTACATTTAGCTTTTGAGACGTTAGAAAAGTTTACTGTTATAAGCTAAGAAAACCTTGCGTCTGCACAGGGTGTGTGGGCGGGGGCGAACGCCGCACGCTCTGCATTCTCCATGCCTCCAGTGACTCTGTCTCGAACAGAGAGCTATATCGGTGTTCTGATTGATGACCTGGTGACCCGAGGTGTCACAGAGCCCTACCGCATGTTCACCAGCCGGGCTGAGTTTCGAACCTCTCTACGGCCGGACAACGCAGACCTCCGCCTCACTCTGAAAGGTACGGAGCACGTATGGGTTCTTTGATTAGAAAAAAATGTCATTAAGTACAGTTTCTATACATTTTGCCTCAAAATGCCCAGGTCATCATTGCAAATGAGAAGTTGTTCTCAATTGATTTACCTGGAAAAATAAAGGTCAAATAAAAATAAAGGTCAAATAAAACTCAAGCGCCCATTGTTCTAACAGAGTGAATCTAACTATCAACTCTTCTTTCTCTGTCTGTTGTCCATATCAGGGTTTGAGGAGGTGGGATGCGTGTCTTCGTTTCGTTACCAGGAGACTGTAAGAGTAAGAGACAGTCTCCAGGAAGCACTCGCAGCCCTTCAGTCTCTCACTCTGTCACCTTCTACCTGGAGAAAAAAGCTGCCTGGCATCAGAATGAGCGAGGACAAGAGCAACATCCTCAAGTGAGTAACAAATATCTATCAGATTTAGTCAACTTTACATCCGGAACCAGTTGTAAGATACTTTGTGTGTTTGTGTTTCAGTGGTATGGATCTGCTTCACTACCAAGATGTGTCCTTTGAAATGTTGGAATCTGTTTTCCCAGAGTGCCTTTCACCTTACAAGGAATTCTCACAGAGGCTCAAGATAGAGGGTAAAGTCATATTTGAGTCTTAACCTTTGGGTGACCATAACACAGCTCAGTCTTTCTCACACATGCTCTCATCTTTCAGCTGTTTACAGGCCACACTGTGAATTGCAGAAGAGAGATATTGAGAGAATTCAGAGGGAAGAGAACATGTCTCTTCCACAGGACATAGACTATTTCTCTCTGCCGGTGTCTCTGTCTGTAGAAGTCAGACAGATTCTGGACAGAGTTCGACCCAGCACTGTGAGTCTGATAAAGGATACAGCGTAATTATGTAAAGGAACTGTATCTGTGCTATTTAATATTTATTATTACATTTTCCTGTTCTTTAAAATCATGTAAAAAGACCTGAGAAAATAGTTTTGTCTCCCAGCTCAAAGGGACTTGTTTCTATATTAAACTGAATTAATTCTGTGTTTTATCCTCCAGCTGGGAGCTGCTACGCGCTTGCCGGGTGTCACCCCTGCTGCTATAGTCCATCTCCTCAACTATGTACAGCACAAAGTGCAAAAGGAGAAAAGAACGCACAAACGCCAACCAAAGCAAAAGGAGGACAGAGAAGAGGAGCTGTCAGCAAGAAATGCATCTTAAGTAAAACAATACCTCTTGAAACCTTTTGTATAAATGTATTTCTGAAAATGTACAAAAATAACTTAAGGTACATAATTATTTTATGGAGACATGTAGCACTTTCATGTTTTACACAAAAAAATAGTTTTTTACTAATTGTACAAAAAAAGACCAATAAAATAAATCCCTAATACATTCCATAGTAAGTATTCACTCATTACATCCACTCAGTACATTTATTTCTTAAAATTAAGAAGCCCTTAAGCTTCAAAGTGTTACCTGAACAACTACCTACACAGGAATTGTAATCCTGTTAGTAACACAACACTGAACAGCATTAAACTCCATGTGATCTTCACGGTGTCACTGCCGTTTAGAACAATGTGTCCGTCCAGCTCAGCAGTGCCTCTGGTAAAAAAGCCAAATGGAAACTTCCATTGAGGTTGAGGTGAGCCCCTTGGGGGTTCTGGGTAAACTGTAGTGTCAACAAATATCACCTGGGAGGTTAGAGTGAGAGGAGACGACACAGGACACTGAAAGACAGAGGAGAGGAGAGAGAATTTGGACAATGACTTATTACAATATAATGCTATAAATAAGTGTGCAGAAAATGGGCAGTTTTTAGCTGTGTTTCCACCACAGGAAGTTTCCCCAGGAAGCTTTGGAAGAACACAGTGTGTCTCCACCATAGGGACCAAGCTCTAAATGTGGTTCCAGGGACTTTTATTTTAGCCCCAAAAATGTCCCTCTGCTGGATCTTCTAAAGTATGAGGCTTGCAGCACTGAAAATGTCTGATTAGTTCATACTCAGCCGGTCTTAAAAAGCTGTGGCTGTTTTTATCTCAGCATGGAGTTACAGATGACACCATGTAACAGATAAACCAACAACAAAGTTCAAACCTTACTGAGCATTTTTGCTGAGTTACATGTAATGTGATATGTAAAAATGAGTGCTTTTTCCATGTAAATTTGCCTAATTGTTTCTGGTCGACTTCTGCGACTAAAAGTTCCAGTGGTTTTGGGTGGAAACGCAGTTCATGATAGCATTCACACAAAGAAGATTACCTTAAAACTTCGACACTTGAAAAGGTATTTGGCCCCCAGGATGTAGCTCTGAGGAAGGGCCAGGAGACCCTGACGAGCCCACAGCACTTGCACAGAGAGAGAGTGTGGGAGGGTGCAGCCTGATTGACAGGTTTCCTGAGAGACATTAAAAAGGCAATCATGAGGATAGTCTGTTTTACTGCAGAGGCAAACCACACCTCCAAATGAGACAATGCAGTACACAGATGGTTACCTCGGCGCTAACAGGGCACTCTTTAGTAAGAACTCTGGTCCAGTCTGGTTGTGGACCTGAGTTCATGGCGACAACATCAGGAGCGGCAAGTCCCTGCAAGATGTCATAGATCTGCAAACGCAGCTCTGAGCAGTTACCAGAAGGGTAACTGAGCAGCACAGGGGAGGAGACGACCCATTTATAAGGCAGACCATAAACCACTAATGCACGTAAATACTGTATCATTTCTTCATAAACTGTAACAAACATAAGTTAATGTAAAGATGCATGGGGTGAGATCACAATAATTCCAGCTCACCTAAATGTGCAACCACTGATGGTATTGTGGGTAAAGAGGATGGGAATCCTCCTGCTGGGGTCGGAAGAACACACCCCACCTGGTAACGCCCTGAGTGTGGTCAGCTGATTAACAGTCAAGGAACCGTGATGCAAGATGAAGTCAATGACCATAACTAGAATAAAACTACATCTAGAAGCAAAAATTTAAGTCCTCATTTTTGTTTTTTTGCTGTGTAAATGGTTCCTTATACAGGACAATAAAATGGTTTTGCACAACATTGGACCTTCAATAAACTATGATACTGCAAATGACTTTTGCTGTCATGCATTCTTTTGTCCTACCTTTTTTAGCCTCTATAAATCTTGTCATAATAATACCTGAAATATTAAAACTTAACTAATGAATACTTTAAAATAAAACTACTTCTGCTCCAAACTGACATCTAAATCTGTACTTTCCAAAATTAAAAATGTGAATTTCTGTCTTATTAAGCTAAAAAGCAGTTAATCACATATTTAGTGAGGATACAGGCTTCACTGTGTCATCAAAGCGACCAATGAGAGGAGATCCTGCTCTAAGTCCAACTGCAGGGATCACTGGACCTGGAGTGGGGCTGGGTGTGGCCAGCTAGAAGAGAAACGCCATGTTAAGTCAAAGTTTATGTCTGCGGCTTTTAGTGTCAAATGAGTGTCTAACACGTTACCTGGAACTGTACGGAGTGTGTCTGCAACAGCAACTGATCTGGGTCCACCGTGGCTAGAACTATATTCACTGATGCATGTGACAGTTCTCCTCTGTCTGTATAGACGATGACGAACTCCACCTACAGGACAGTCAGGAAAATGAGAACCGAGTTTCATTGTTATCATGACAGAAGAAACAAGTGTGAGGGAGAAAAAGAGCTCATATAATCAATTCACCTTTTCCACCACATTGATGCAGGACTTGCTTTGTTGTCTTGGTTCAGGCCAGTCAGACAGCGGTGTCACTGGGATCTAAAAGCAGTGTCACATATACAGTGTCTCATTTTGGAGGATTAAACACTTCACCACAAACTGCACCTTAACCCTTGGTTGGTCACGTGGCCTATTCAAACATGAATGGTCACGTGGGGTGTATGCACACCCCAATGCTAAA
>JAPQRQ010000012.1:10883689-10907189 GCA_037367365.1 Apogon talboti
TATCGTAACTGGTATGTTATATACCTAATAAATCAAGAAAATACCTGGAAAGATGGAAAGAAAAAATTATTAATTTGAAAATTATGAGTAATTTAAAAAAGTTGGGGTGTCGAAACGCCCCAGGTGACTAACGTAGGGTTAAAGAATCACCAGTGATCATTTGTATTGCTGATCTTTTTTTGACACTTACCAGTAAGTTGGACACTGGTACCTCCTCAGGTACTGGAATCTGCAGTGACAAATGTTAATGTGAGTCTGTCTGCTGGGAGATTTTCTCCATTATAATAATTAGGAAAGCACGACAGGGAGCGTTAGTGAAATCGCTGACCTTGACCAGACTTAAATCAGAGAAGTAGGAGCGAGCGTTGAGATTCGGGTCTGTGACGCATGACTGAAGAGTAACGGAGCGGGTGCATGACAGAGATGCCGACCTCAAGAACTCTGCAAACAGAAGAATGTAGAGGGTATTTACATAAATGGCAGTATTTGGACAGTGATGCACATTTTGTAATTTTGCTTCTGTACATCAGCACAGTGGATTAGAAATGAAACAAGATGTGAAATGTGGACTTTTAACTTTAAAGCAGCATATAACTTTCATCATAATTTTTTTTTCTAATTTGTAAAACCCCAGTGATATCCTAATGATCACTAATCCATTAGTCTTTCTGTGCTTACACACCTGAATCACTTTCCTCACGGGGAACAACTTTGAAGATGACTCCATCATGAACACAGTCCGCCTGTTTACATAACAAACCCAAACATCACTCGGACCTTTTCGGAAATTTTGTTGCTAAGTGCATTGTGGGAATGGGAATTCCACACAGCAGCGTCTCTTCATGAGTGCTGAACCCAAATGTCACCTTTACCTCCATCCACTGATTATACTCATTCTTTAAAACAACCCTGGTGGAATGTATAATTTTAAGTTGTGGCGATCTGGTTAGTTTTCTTGCAGAATCTGTCGCCACTTTTACACAGAGATCCTGGAAAAAAGGTGAGATGGGGATTCTACCTTTTTTCCACCACTGACTGATGCTGCATAAATTCAAGAGGTTTAACAAAAATATTACATTAACCATTTAGGAACTACAACACTTTTATACGTAGTCCCTCCATTTTCAGAAGTAATTGGACAAACTAAGATCATTGTAAATGTGAGGATTGTTTTTAATACTTGGATGAACATCCTTTGCAGTCAGTGACTGCCCTAAGTCTGGCGCTCATTGGACATCACCAAATGCTGAGTCTTTACTACAGCCACCTTCAATTTAATTTGTATCACTCTCCAAATACTTATGAACCTGACTGTAGCTACACATACAGTACAATATATGTAACAATATAAAAGATGTTAATATATTAATTATTTATTCAACACAGCACTAAAATCCAGTGAAAATGACTGCAGATTCAGTTGTATCATCAACTGGAGAGACATGAGCGTTGTAAATCCCTCACAAAATAAACAGACGTCAGGGCAAAATCCATTTCTAGAGTCACTTTGCTGAAGTCATGGATATAAACCATAACCTCCTCAGACCCAGGAGCCCCACAGGATTTTGAGTTTTGGCTTTTTTAATTAAATAATTGCTTATATTGGAAACATCATGATGCAACAGTTTTTTCAGATGCATTCTTAAAAAATTTTATGGAATGTCATTCGCGGTGGACAGTTGTTTCTTTTTTTGTTGTTTTTTTTTGTATAAAGCTGTGAATTTCTTGTCCTCATACGTGGACAGTGGGTCCTAGGAGGTTTGTGTTTATCTCAGTGACAAGTGTGGATGTAAAAGTGTTTGAGAAATCTCCATTGCTTTGTGATACTCAGTAGTTTTAGTTCCTTCCTATTTTCTTACTTGCAGGGTTGCGGTTGGTGCAGAATGTAGCAGCAGCCGATGGGGAAGGCTGATGAAGAAGACCTCGAACGGACGCGTTGGTGAAATATGTCTGAATGACATCATCAACCTTATAGGGAAAAAAAACATTGTACATGCATTTAATTGTTAATAAATGACATCTGCAGATTTTGTTTTACTTCTGTCAGACACTGGCTTGACAGACTTCTGTGAGCAAGAACCTTTAAGCATTATTTACTACATTGTGTTTCTTTTACCCTGTAGAAACTTCTGCTGTGGCTGATAGTTGCAGGTTGCGGTGGTGCGAAGTGGTATGAGTTGCCTAAAACTGGATACTGAAGCAGAGCTGGAGGAGATGATGCTTTATCTGTTGAGAGGGACATAGCTTAGTTACGTTATCAGCAATTCCCCTGTTAATAGCACTGACTGAAAATCAAATAAATACAATACTGACTTTTTAATTTATCTTTGTTTATTTTTGTGTACAAGTGAGTACAGTAAAGTCCAAACATGGTAAAACACAATAAAAACTAAATCACTGAAATGTACAAAGACAACATGTCTGTGATCATTTTCTCAGTCCTGCTTATCTTACTTTCATGTGTTCCCTGTTTAAGCTCATTTATGAGTATATTCAAGAGTAAGATTTACCTTGAGGTTTGACACAATACAATGAATCAGTCACCGTGACAAGAGATGAGTCCACGTTGGCTCTGAAGATGAGCCATTTCTCAATGCAAACTCCTGATCTGTAAAATAACATTTAAAGCTCTTTAACATTTAAAACTGTATACTTAATATGTTATTATTTACGTAGTATAAAGAAGGCTTACATAGATTTTTGAGGACATCCGGTGAAGACAGTACTCAAGTTAGTGACACCGCAATCGTCTGTGTCACAGCAACAGCCAAGATCACAGAAACCAGGGGTTAAATCACAGAGACAAGCTGGAGCACAACAGGGAAGACTGGTGTTAAACTGGACAACTTTAATTCAGAGTGGATTTGCATGATGTTGCATATGTAGATTAGAAATATTATCAATCACAACATGACTGCGGTGTCTGTCCTATGTGTTTAAGACAAAGCAAAATTCAAATCTACCTGTCAGCATTGGTGACATGTCTCACTCAATCATAATTTGGTTAAATGGGATCTAGTCTAATCCACCTTCCTATAAAGTTAAATCATATTCATATTGTACCGTCTGGGATGACCACAGGTGGGACAGTAGTCACGGCTGGAGTTGGAGTCACCACTGTTGGAGCTTCAGACACCGTCGGCATCGTGGTCTCCATGGGGTCCACGGTGACCTCCTCGGTGGTGCCGACCCCGACGCTGGTGGACTCTGCTGCCGTTGTGGCGCCTCCCGGAGCGGGTGTCGGTGAACTGAAAGGCTGCCCGGGAGCTGGAGTGGACAAACCGGAGGAAGCAACACCTGAGTCTGTAACTGCATGAGCCAAATGTCCGCACAGGATGATGAACAGCAAAAGTAAACGGCACCAGCGGAGATAATCCATCCTCTCAGTCCAACATGGTGCTAATTAGCTAAATATTACTGTTAACCGGACACTTATTCCTTCAGAAAACTGAAAGCATACAGTCAAATATTTATATTTTTCTAGGCGACTCAGAAAGAGTTTCTCCTTGATTACTTTTTTTTGCTAAACATGCTAATTTACTTTACTATAATAACTACAACATTGCGTTAGCTTCCTGTTACCAAGGAAGTTGTCTGGTGACTTCCGTTGTTAAGACATCACTACCGTAAAGTATGTATGAGTGGCGAAACAAATAATAAGTTACATTCAGACAGACCGACAAACATTAAACGCCACAATCTGACAATAAGAATCCAGTCAAGTAATTCGTTTAAAAAATGTCGATAAAAATAGCACATACAATGTACACGGTGACATAGAAAAATATTTTTCTATCCCATGGTCTTTTCGTCGAAGTGGATCTAGAGACTGTCATAAAGTAATAATGTCAACAGACTGTGAATACCTTATATTGTATTGTATATAGAATAATAGTACACTACAGGCATTTAGGATAGCTGAATTAACAACTATAGTCGAAATGTGCCAAAAAAATAATAATGGGCGTCCTTCATGATGATGGGACATATTTTTCCCTTGTTTTAGATTGTATTATTGTGCAATTTGTTGATGCCATTGTGTTTACCTCTGTATTTCGTAAAAGACAGTGTAATGGTGCCCCCTAGCAGCAGGATGCATTTACTTGACCCGTCTATGAGAAATTAATGTCAATAGCATCCTAATAGCTAACAACTAACAAACTATATCATTAAGCCTGTGAAGTTTATATACAAAGACAAAGACTTTCTTACCTCACCATATGTATTTTCTCTTTTCCTATAACTTATTTTAAAACTAACTTTTTGAAGAAAACAAAAGTAAGATCCTATTTTTATCATTAATATGGGTGCGTCCTTATTCTTCTTACTACATCTAAGATGGTTGTCGCAGTATGTCAGTTTATTTTATGATCTCATATTTATTTTCACATGTCGTTACATTCCATACAATAGCAATGCATACAGCAAAAGTATGATAGGGGGCATAAAAGCTCCTGTCTATAGTGCTAAGTACATCCCGTATGGAAAATACAAATTAAAACTGAAGGCAGTGATATTAAGATGTGGTCGCACTTCTCTTGTCAACTTCATTCCATCTGTACAATATAAATCCACTCCTCTCATTTAGGCTGCAACACATTGAAGAAAATGTCAGAATAGAGGCAATTCATGGGTAAAACAAATTAAAATAATAAAAATATAATGTGAGTTATTACAAGTGACTGAAGTCATCATTTGAAAAAGCAGCATCCAGGAAAAGTAATCCTTAAGGAGCAAAGATGGGATCACCAATCTCTGTGAAGAAAATTATTGCAATTTTCACCAGTTTAAATCACATTGTCTTCATTAGTTTAACACATTAGTAGCCTAAATTGTCCCCTTTCCAACTTTTTCTTGGATTCGTATTAATAATATCCAAGAAATACATATATCTATATGAGAAATGCATGTATATTTACTGTACAGATTAACTTAACCAGATCAGACAAAACATGAAATCTATAGTGTTCATACAATCTGTAATTCAGTAAGAAACTCAAAAGTTAAAGTACATTTTAAAATCTTATTCAATTTGCATTTTCTGTCCTTACTTTTTCTTATTTTGGTTTGCATGTACAATAAATATCGAGGCAAATCATGAATTAATCTGACAAAGCTTTTCCATTTCCTTATCCTTCAACTTTAATTATCAAACCAGATAGCTAGCACATTTCTTTGGCCTCTTCCTCTGTTTTTTTAGACTGACATTTCTCCGACCTAATGAGAAGGACTGCTGGATGTACTGTATGTATACACTGCACAGGATCTAATCAGAGTCTAAATCTCATATAATCAAGTATAAAGACAAAACAGAGAAATTATCATTGTGGAAAGAATGCAAGGAATGAGAAGAACAACATAGCAGGAATAGAGTATGTGTTGGAGCTTTACTGAAAATGCATGGATTTAAAGGTGTTTTTTTTTTATTTCACACCTATTCCTGTTGTGTTCTGTGTTTAAAAAAACTGAAAACCCTCTCTCTGTATTGTAAAAGAACTCTGTACTTGTTAAATGTTTCAGGGGACTGTCAGGCTTTGCTTATTTTCAGTGAAAATATTGTTTCTGCTTCTGGCAGGGTACTCAGTGTGGAAATTCTGGAATGTGAATTCATAACAGCTGCTCTGAAGAAAACTAAGGACAGAGTATTCACTAATGAATTTGTGTCCGTCAGTTTGCACTCTAGACTTAAGTCTATATACACTGAAAGAGTTGTCTTCTTTGCAAAGTTAAATGATGTTGCCAAATTGGGTAATTCTTTTGTTTACTTAAGTTTGGGTCCAAAGGTGTGGCTCTACCAGTGTTTTGCCTTTTGGATTCAAAAAAAAAAGCCCCCAAGGTCAATGAAAGATGAAAAATTCACTTTCATGTTAAAATCTGTCAAAGTAGATGTGATACTCAGTTTAGGTCTTTGTGCTGTTTGTGTGGCTGTAGTTTGTGCTTCTGTTTTGTGCAGTGTTTCCTCAAGACCCTCCCCAGTTTCTTCCTCAAATTACAGAGGAAGTGGTTTAGACATGATTGCAGGCAAAAGTGGAGTTCATACGTAACTGGGAATGTTACATAAGGGCACTTTAGTGTAGAACCTACCCTGCAAGTTTCAGTCAGACAGATAAGACTCCGGTGTGGGCACTCAACGGGCCAGGTTATAAAGATAGAAAGAGAGAAAAGGAAACATTTTAGAGTGGCCGATGCACTTAGGCTTCATCTGGGAGACCAGGAGAGATTGTTTTTTTTAGAGGAACTTACAGACTTATTCTTGACTTTGGATTCAGATGTTTGGGAAGATTTTGTCTTAAAACTACATGAATACAAGAGGAGATCAGAGGCAGAGAATTACAAGATTTGTGGACTGTGCATCAGAATGAGGTAATGGAGGAGTGACAAAGGATGTTTACGCAGTGATACTGAGATCAAGCAGGAAGAGGTGTGCACACAGTTCACATTTATGGTCTGGGAAGAGTAAACCAACAGTGAATGTTTGTCCAAGAACCATAAGCCACCTGAGGAGACAGCTGCAGGAGACAAGGCTCCGGGAGGAATCGGCTTACTGAGCGTACTTGGGTCATTTAACAGATTTTGACTTGTTCTTGATTTCTTGACGTTCACTTTGAACCCTCTCAGTCATGTCACGGGAAGGAGAGTTGAGCTACAGCGAAGCCATTCTGAGGGCTGGGGATTCTATCACCCGTTTCCCTCTCATTCCAGTGAGAGGGGTCCCTCTCATGAACTACATTGCAGAGAACTGGGACTCCATCTGGGCTTTCCGTCCTGACCCCTCAGACCTCCTCATCGCCACCTATCCTAAAGCAGGTACTCGGGCTTTTCTATACATTCAGATCACTATTCCGGTTCTTTGTTTTAGACTAGCACTGTTTACTTCTATAAAGAGTACTTCTGGTAATGGAAGAGATTTTTTGTTATTGTGATTCAAGATGAGATTTCTCTTGATATGTCTGTGGAAAACCTCCCATTAAGCCCAGTTTAATGTTTGTGATTCTTTGTAAGGGACCACATGGACCCAGGAGATAGTTGATCTACTTTTACACAATGGAGATGCAGAGATCTGCAAGCGAGCCCCCACACCGGTCCGCAGTCCTTTCCTAGAGATCTACTCCCCACCCCCCATCCCCTCAGGTGTGTATTTATGTAACTTTGACTGTAAACATTGCACTCTGTGGGTAACAACTTTGATTTCATCTGAGTGTGTTTTATTTCCAACATTTATCGAGGGTTTTGAATGTACCATGTACTGACTGACAAAACTAGTTCTTCAAGGAATGTTTTCATAACAACTTTAGATCAGGGTCAGTGAGTGATTAACCCATTAACATTTCCCTTATTTTCCCTCAGTGCCAAAATGTCCAAACTATCCAAATAAACAGCATACAATGCCTGACATAAATGTAGTTTTGAACCAGTGTGTGAATAATGGTCGTCTATTCTTTACTATAGTGATATTTAACTGTATTTCTGAAATGATAAAAACAGATCTGCATTGAGTGAGGTTTCTGGTCACTTGGTGAACTTTGATCGTTACATGTAATGAGTATGTGTAATGGATAAACTGTTTGACCCTCAAATGTAATATACTTTTCCATCATGTCCTTGAAGTAGCTACTTCTATCAACAGGGGTGAAGTCTTTAAGCCTCATCCCACTCATAATCCACACGCAAGCAAATAAAGAAACGCCCATTGTGGAACAAAGTTGACTTTCTTCTCAATATTGATACAGATAAATTCTGGATAATTATTACTAGTTTAGGTCTGGTACAGTTAATTCGTATAGTGTGTACATTTCTGAAGGTAGCTACTGTATATTTGTGGTGACTTCTGATTTTCCTTTACATTTATCTTTTCCTAAGTGATTTATCACCATTTATTATAATATTATCTCCTGCATTTCAGATTTTCAGAAGTATTTTATTATATTTATTTTAGTGATCAGGCATATGTTCATAAATGTTCAGAGTAAATTCAAAGGTCATTATTTAAAAGCAGAGAAAACTGAGGATAAAGTTACTTTTTCTGCAAAATATATCATTTAATGAACATAAAATCAAGTGTCTACTACCACTGTCATTGGTAAAACTTTATGGGTTTTATTAGTGAATCAATGTTGTAGAAAATGGCAATGTTTCCACGTTCACTATGGAGAATCTGAACGTCCAAATGGGTCATGTCTGATGCTGCTGAAAATCTGGGAAATTTCAGTTTGTCTGAATTATTTCAGTGTATTGAAAGGATTAGTGGCTCTTACAGTATGTTATCAAGCATTTTAGATCTGTAGAAGCTTTTGGTCAGTAACTTAATAACAGAGACTTCCATTTCAATATGACAGCCTGTAAAAAAATAAAGGTTTAAAATGAATACTGTTAGGATTATGATCATAACTTTACTTCTTTGGGACCGCTTCAATAAAAGTCAGTTATTACTGAAGGAACTGCACTGACATGAACGCTGACAAGAAGCTCAGAAATATTACTTTTCTTACATTAAAATTCTAAAGCACACCAGGAAGGACAAACATTTTCAACATTCCTGCAAACATGAGCTCAATAAAAAAATCCACTCGTATTTAAATAAATAATAAAATGCACTAATCATATGAAATCATAAGGACTGAAAAAGTAATAAAACATTGTACTGAGAGCATAAAGCACCTGTAGATTCCAATTAACCATGTCATTACTGATAATATGACAGAGGTATAACAATTCTGCAAAGATGAATTGTATGCTCTTCAGTCAGCCTGCAGGTTGATCATTATTCCACCAGCTACTGTGCATTGACCTACTGAAAAACAGTTGTGCATTTTTATATCTATGTAGACGCCC
The DNA here is from genome assembly GCA_037367365.1 of Apogon talboti. Taxonomy (NCBI): domain Eukaryota; kingdom Metazoa; phylum Chordata; class Actinopteri; order Kurtiformes; family Apogonidae; genus Apogon; species Apogon talboti. Next base: position 10,892,522 of record JAPQRQ010000012.1, read on the forward strand.
AGCACGCACGCACGCATCTGTGTCAAATAATACAATGGCGTAAAGTTTATTCTTTATTGTAACCTAACAACCCAACCTAACAAAGCCATGGGGTTTCTCAGCAGGTCATGACCGCGGATTAAATTAAAGACAAGAAAAAACACACTTAAAATCAATGTAAGGTTACAAAGGATCCGTGAAATGCCTGTTTGTAGCACAGTGTTGAATATTTAGACAGTATCAGAATGGATGGATAAATGTTTTTCCTCAAATGTGTGTGTGTTTCTTTAGGTCTTGATCTCCTGCAGAAAATGGACCCCCCAAGAGTTATCAAGACTCATCTTCCTTTTCAGCTGGTGCCTCCTGCATTTTGGGAAAACAAGTGCAAGGTGGGGCTCGGTGTCACAGGTTGGACCGAAAGCGGTTTATTGCTTTAGAGTGAGCAGTTTAATGAGGTAAAAGGTTGCTGATACAATGCACATAAACAGGGCAGTACGTGAACAGCTCTGCCTCCAATGTCCTTTTAATTATATCATTGTCAATAATCCTTTCTTTATATGATCCCGATCGTGTGTGAAGGCGATCTACGTGGCACGCAATGCCAAAGACAACCTGGTGAGCTACTATCACTTCGACTGCATGAACCTGACCCAGCCGGAGCCGGGGCCGTGGGGGGGCTACATCCACAAGTTCATGCGAGGAGAGTGTAAGTAGATTAGCGCACATTCCTCAGTGTCATTTTACCTCCAGTCGAATGGGTTATTTTATTTGCACAAAGGTTCAAATCAAAGGGAAATGAGTGGACAATGTATGCCGGCTGTGTCTGGTACCACTCCCCCACCTCTGTGTATGTTCAGACACCGAGAATGTATTAAAATGACTCCATGGCACCATGAAAAAACAAGTAACTTGTACCTTGTATGCTTCACTGGACATGATGAGATTAAAGTACCCTGCTGCAGAGCGCCGCCAAACCCTATCAGAACAGGAGACAAGAGACAATATCCCCTCAGGTCTGCAAAATAGTTTAAACTGCTTGATTATTTTGCACATCATTGTTTCCATAAGTTATTATTTAGACAAAAATAAGGTACAATAAGTTGCTTCTTTCTGCACAGTTTTTAACTGTTGTATAAAAGGTTAAAAAAGCTCCAGTTGATGTTTTTAATGTGTGTGAGTTTTTTGCTTTAGTTAAATTAGGTTTTTCTGAATTGTGGCTCCTAATTTCTAAAGTCTACTAAATGATTACACTGGTCGCAAGTAGTGAAACTTCATCAAGTGTGAGTCACTAATAAAGACAAATTAAGTCAAAACTGTTGGTTCGCAGTCTTGGGTCAAAATGTAAAATTCTGAATATTGATGCGAAAATTTGTTTTACTCAAAAGGAACGTTTGTCTCAGAGCAACAGATCTACTTCAAAAAGCACATTACAATACATTTAATTTTCAGGTTCTTTCCAGTGGAAGATTTATAAATCTATTGTTTAACTGTACATAAACCAATATATGTGTAGTAACATGTTGTCATATAGATTGAAACATCAGCTAACCAGTAGTTTTGTCATTTGTTTTCCAATTCATCCTAATCAAACCATTTGCTGTGGCTCATTTGGTAACGTAGTTGTCCACAAATTGGAAGGTTGGTGGTTCGATCTCTGGCCCCAGACCAATGCTGAAGTGTCCTTGAGCAAGACACTGAACCTCACGTTGCTCCCAGTGACTGTTTCACTGGTATTTTGAGTCCCTTTACCTCTGTATCTTGAACCATTTTTTGAGAGTACCAGCTATTCATCCAACATCAAGATGATTAAATATGTCGAGGTGATGGTTTGAATATTTTTGTTTGTCTAGTGGCGTGGGGCTCCTGGTACGACCACGTGAAAGGATACTGGGAGGAGAAAGAGAAAAGAAACATCCTCTACATCTTCTACGAAGACATGAAGGAGGTAATGACACCAAGTGAACTTTGTTAACATCTTGTCTGGCATCACCGCTGTTACATACCTTATTCTCAAAGCACGGGTGCGTCTCTGTGACCAGAATCCTCGGCGTGAGGTGGAACGCATCATGAGATACCTGGACCTGTCACTACCTGACGAGATTATCAGCAAGATTGTGGAACTCACGTCATTTACAAACATGAAGGACAACCCGATGGCCAACTACTCCTGTGTTCCATCGCCTGTTTTTAATCACTCCATCTCCCCCTTCATGAGAAAAGGTGAGTGTGATAATGTTTGAGCAAAATTAAAGCAAGATAAGACAGGTTTTCAAATGCGGAACCATCATCTACAGTGTATAAAATGGAAACACTCCCCTCTGTCTAGTGGAATAAGTCATTCATATCATTTATTAAAGTAAATGTACTAATACCACACTGTGAAAACCCTCCCCTATGAGTTTTGTTGTCTAAAGCAGGGGTTCCCAAACTTTTCCATGCCAAGGCCCCCCAAACAGCATTAGCCTCTGCCCCCCCTTTGCATACCCATCGACAATACTACAAAATATTTCAAGAAACATTGACTTTTAGAATGTGTTTTCTTACTTTTATTCACTATACAATAATTAAATTTGTTTAGCATTAGAATATTATTAACTAACATGTTTCCACACTATATTCACACTAAAATGTTTTGTTTTGCATTTTTTTCCTCATCTTTCCTCCAATTTTTTAAGGCCCCTCTAGCGGCCCCCTACTTTGAAAACCACTGGTCTAAAGTATTATCAGAAAAATGCAGTTAAAGTCTGAAAAGTAAACATACTTAATATACGATGTCTTGGATTCATTCTACAGCTGAATTAATGTATCTATTGCAGATGTAGCACTAGAACAACTTAATATGAATGAATGAATGAATGAATGAATATTTTTATTTTGGTTACATTAAAAAAACACACACTTAAAAAAACATTCAGTTTGTTCCATTTTATAATATAATATACTGTTAATATACTGTTAAATAGTTAAATCTACAGCATCTCCGTCCTGAGAACCACAAAACTCTTAAACTTAAATAAGAAAAAGCCTGTTTTGAGCTTCATGACAGTGCATTTTCCACCTAATTCAACACAGTTTTCCAAGAGTTTCAGTTTAAGACAGAGGTGAATTTTATCAACACATACAGTGACACATTCACACACAATAGATTTGGGTACAGAGTACATGGTTTTCATTTGACCGGAAGAGTCAGTGAAGGAAAGTATAACCTCAGTTGCAAAAGTACATTTACCTTGTAGATGCAGTCGACTACAAGGTGCTTGTAGTAGAAATACTCCAGTTAAGTATATGTAAGTGCATTATAAGCTACATATCAACAAAAACAACACACAGTCAGCTGCATATACACAGTTAAAAGTATGAATGTAAATGTCATACATGACCACCCACAGGTCTCTACAATCCACTGGTGCCCTCTAGTGGTTGTGAGATTTTGCATGGTCCAAACAAAACATGTAAAAGGGTAAATAGCTTAATAATATATATATATATTTAAATGTATTGTTATTGATTTCTCTCTTGTTTTCTCAATATGCAGGTGAAGTTGGTGACTGGACAAACCATTTCACACCTGAGCAGTCAAAGATGTTCGATGAAGATTACGAAAAGCAAATGACGGATGCTAAAATACCTTTCAGGACCCTCATCTAAAGGATTAGAGGTCCTCCATTTCGCTGCAGCTTTGCAAACCAAAGACAGATGAACTGACACTGTGCAGTGTCAACTGCACAGATATACTATCAGAAATGTTGGCACTAGTTGAATGCCAAAAAAACAAAAAAAAAAAGAATCTGATGCTGTGCGACTCACATTTCAGACTAAACAATGTCATTAGTGCACCTCTTGATTTGTAGATATAGGCAAAATCAGCTAAATGTATGAATAAAAACGTGCTCCACAATTCCAAAAGATGAGTTTGTAATCATCACTTTATTGCAGCTCATAACGTAAACAATATATAAGACCAAAAGTGTTGTGACTGAGTGGACATGTCCATTTATGTCATGAGACCTTCAACAGAGTCCACTGACTGCATGGAGCCTATAGAGAGTGCTGGCAGCTGGAGGCATGTGGTTTTTCTGCCCATATGAAGTCATTTTGCAACCCTACACCACACTGTACAGTGCCCAGTCGAAAGAAAGCAGGGAGGCTGCACGAGACACAGGCAAACACAGACTAAAGTCAAAGTAATGAGCTGGAAAGTCAATCATATGAAAATGGACAGAGGACACAAAAACACAACAGGTGAGAATATCCAAGTTTAACAAAAAGTCATTTTTTAATACATACTTTATTTCTTAGAATAAAATCTTAAATATTTTAATACTTTATCGACAGGAATACTTCCTTTCATTTTAAGTCAATATTTTTTATTATATAGAGGCTATTTTTATGTAGCTTTTTTAAAAACAAGTTTTATTAGGTTTTTTTGTACATTTTATTGTGTTTTCTCCTCTCTCTTCTACTGGTTGGCTCACTATGGCTCCCCTCTTTGGATATGATCTTCCCCTCTCGCTTCTCCGTCTCGTTCTCTCCAACCCTTAAGATCCACTTCTTCTACATCTCTATTTAGCTTCTGTACCTAGTGGAGAGGGAAGTGATCAGTTAGAGGGGGGGAAAGGTTTTATTCAATGGAAGCAGAACAAAACAAACCCGTCTGACAAATACAGCTGAAACAATCTTTGCAAACAATGACTGATGAATAATGTAAACTTTAAAATAAGCCGAACTGAAGTTTTGTTGTTTTTTTTTTGTCTATATGAATCTAATAAAATCAGCCAACAAGTTACTAAACTATTATAGTTAGAGTTAATTTTGCCTACCACTAAATGTCACTTAATACTAGAATAATATTATCAGTACATTACAATAAACATTGAATGTGGTAAAATGAAAACAAAATTCTGTCTCATCATTGTCTGTTTGGTAATCACTGTCAATAATGATTAGAAAAATGTTGAAAATGTTAAAAACACAGGAAGTGTTCTGTTTTTTTATGCCGCTACAGAAGCAATCACTCTTTAAGAATAAATAAATACACTGATTGATAAAATCTAGATTAAAATAATCAATCTTCTAAATAAAGCTTTTGTATGGGCATCAGCACTATATAGCATATTGCACAACATTACCAGAACAGGCGCTGGTCACACCGCTGCACTACTGAACACATAAAACAATGCAGCAAACATGCTGCAACGCTGACAACGACAGCAGCAACTCGGAGGTGATTAACTCACCTTCTGAGTCATCTCACACGTCACCGGATACAATAACGAACAAAGAGCTCAAAGGAGATCATCAACTACAGAGCTCAGCACCCCGAGATCTCCCCCTACAACACCCATTTGACTTTGAGATGGATTTGTGATTAATCAATTTTGTTAATGAGTAGTAGGAGATCCCAGACGCTGATATATTGTCAAAATTTTAACATACAGTGGGAACAATACTGTATGCCAAAAAACACAGAGGTACACAAACAAACACTCAAAGAGCCACTAGCTTTGTAAGCTGTGGAATACCTTGGTTTAGTTACAGGCTAAAGGTGGTAGGATGATTTAATTAGCCTGGAAATCAACAGAAAGATGTGAGTGAGTTAAAGATGAAAACAGAGAATGAGTGATGAGAAAGATAGAGCAGATAAAGACAGATGATCACACAAATGATGGATTGAACCATAGATGACGAGATAGATGGCATGGTAGTATCAGGATGATGTAGTGAAAGTAATGGAGAACAACATTAGGAGGAATTACACTTTGTTAAGATATTAATATTGTAAATGTAAAAAAACAGATTACAGTATTAATCACTTAAAATTAAAATGGTTTGAAAGAAGATAATAGCTATTATCTTATCAAATACGCTGTATCTCTTTCAATTTCAGATGTTAGAGTGAAGATGCAGAAATGTGATTACTTACTCTCAATGTAGTTACGGGCGACGAACTTCAGCACCTCATCAATGAGGATGACGGGGAAGGAAAGCTTCAGGACCATCATCCATTGCTCTGTGCTCAGATGGGTCAGTTTGAAGATCATCTGAAGGGGTAGAGAGGTAAAGGGTGAGTACTGCTGGAGGAGTAGGGTAGGAAAACCAAACTAAGACTAAACATATATGAAGAACATTGATGAGTAAAACTAATGGGTTTTCACTGGCCTGGGTTCTTAAAGTTAATTGTAGCAAGGAGAGCATAGATGACTTACGGGCAGAGGATCAACATAGATGATCATGAAGTGCAGGGACATGGAGAGGGTCATGGCGGCCAGCAGCCAGAAGTTGCTCCATGGGGGCATGCGGACCAGAGACTGGTTCTCAGACAAGCTGTAAAAAGGAAATAAAAGTAATTATTGAAGTTTGACATCATATCATTCCTATTTCTACACAGATGTTTTTTATGTCTGAATACCTTCACTGTAGCCCTACTCTGTGCTAATTAGAAAACATTCCTTAAATCTCATTTTATACCTGTTGAGAGCGTTGCACATCTCAATGGTGACAAGCACAGACAGGGCCATGGTCATGGGAGGAGCGGCCTCAAAGATCTCGCATTCGATGCCAGCGAAGTCCTCGTTCTCATCGTGGCACTGCATGAAGTGAGACTGTAGAGGACAGGAGAGGTGAGGTTCGTGTGTGTCTAAATGTGAATATCTGTCAAAAGCGCCATAAAAGAGACTTGATGACCTACCAGCTGGTAGTAGGTGACACCGGGGCCAGTGGGATCGTACAGGAACCACCAGGCAGCACCACCAACAGTGGCGGCACCGACGTATCCTATCAGGGAAAGATAAGAATGTTCATGTAGATAAGATAACACCTAATGTGTTTCTCCTGCGTTCAATAAAAAAAAAAAAACACAGCTCTACCTACCGCCAATGGCCATGTATCTGAAGAACAGCCAGCCAGAGATGAGGGGCTCCTTGGGGGAACGTGGGGGCTTGCCCATGATGTCCAGATCAGGGGGGTTGAAGCCCAGAGCAGTGGCGGGCAGACCGTCAGTCACCAGGTTGACCCACAGCAGCTGGACGGGGATCAGAGCCTCGGGCAGACCCAGGGCAGCAGTCAGGAAGATACTGCGAGAGTGATAAAAAGGACGTAAGGTAGAGAACAAAAACAGAGCAAACACACAGAAGGACGCACTACAAATGGATCTGAATATATTGTGGCCAGAGGGATGCATTTGATTCTAAATAACTGTCGCTGATTTGAGACTCTGCTGTCACTCACCAGACGACCTCACCGACGTTGGAGGAGATGAGGTAGCGGATGAACTGCTTCATGTTGTTGTAGATAGCACGGCCCTCCTCAACAGCAGCCACAATGGAAGAGAAGTTGTCGTCAGCCAGGACCATCTCAGAGGCAGACTTGGCAACGGCAGTGCCAGAGCCCATGGCGATGCCGATCTCGGCCTTCTTCAGGGCAGGGGCATCGTTCACACCATCACCAGTCTGTGTAGGGAGGAGAGGCAGTTGAACTAGGGCTGCCTGACAGACTTCAGCAATACAAGTACTCTGTATTTGTCAAATTTTGGTTCTGTCGTGAGCCTTTGAGCACTTACCATAGCAGTAATGTCATCATAACCCTGCAGGAACTCAACAATCTTGGACTTGTGGGATGGCTCCACACGGGCAAAGCAGCAAGCCCTGCGGACAGCCTCGGACTGTTCATGGAGGGGCAGATCGTCAAACTCACGTCCAGTGTAGGCCTTGCCAGAAACATCCTCCTCCTCAGTGAAGATTCCAATACGACGGCAGATAGCAATGGCAGTTCCCTTGTTGTCACCTGAAATATGGAGAAGAGTCACTGAGCTTCTGAAGTGACAATAAAAATGTGGCACAACATGGAAGTGGACATTAAAACTCTACTGTAGCTACAATAGTATACAATACATATTTTTAAAAAAAAAAATGGGTTCAGAATGTTCCAACTGATGTCACTAATGCTAATATACTAATATTGTGATTTAGCTTGTATTTCTATTAACCGTTTAGCCCTAATACAAGGGTATCAAAACGCAGGCAAATCTGTGACACAAAAAACCAAGAAAAGACAGTAATGGCATACTACTAACCAGTGATCATAATGACACGGATTCCAGCGGCCTTGCACAGCTCAATGGAGCCAGTGACCTCCTTACGAGGGGGATCCAGCATACCCACACAGCCAACAAAGGTCAGGTCAGTCTGAGGAGAGAGGTCACAATGGTTTCATTTAGTCTTCGTCAAGGCTGTTATTGTTGTACGTACACATTTCAATGTAAAATCCATCAGCCTTTAAGCTCTCACCTCGTAATCGGCAAACTTGGTGGAGTCCTCAAGGTTCATCTCCTCCAGCTTCAGTGGGGTGTCACGGGTGGCCAGGGCCAGGCAACGCAGGGTGTCACGGCCGGTACCCCAGTCTCTGATAACAGCCATGATCTTGTCCTTGATGGCATTGGTCAGGGGCACACGGGTGGTGCCAACACGCACATATGCGCACCTCTCAATCACACCCTCGGGGGCGCCCTGTGGTACAAACAAGTGGAATCTTATGAAGCAGGCGTTTAGCAGGTTGTTAGATGCAATACGATAGAAGTGCAGGTGACTAAAGACAGCAAGAAAGAGGAGGGGCAATGAACCTTCACAAACATCTTGGCTCCACCATCGCCCTTAGAGGGGGTGCAGTACACAGACATGGACTTCCTGTCACGGGAGAACTCCAGAGTGAAGTTCTTCTTCATGAGCTGCTTGATCACCTGTTGGACGACACAGAGCGGAAGGTTTTAATCCACATATTTTACAGAAAACCTTTTGGAGCAAGTACAGCTGATCTATTTAACTAGAGGTTTTAACTGGTTCATAATTATTAGCAAGTTAGCATGAAATACAAATCAATGTTCAAGTGTGTTTATATGATATGGTTTGAACTAGACAGCACATATAACTGAGCATAACAAAAAACTTGTTTTGAATGTATTTTTAATAGAATTTAAGTATTTGTTTCCTAGAAAATGATGAGTGAACTAGAATGACTTATTATGAAAAAAGGCCTTCTACTTATTTCTTGAAAGTTTAAGCCCCTTGTAAACAACTTGTGATAACTCACAAGTTATTATAACTGTTGTTGGTCATTGCTGCACAGGTGGAGTTGACCAATCAGAGCAGAAAAAGGCAGCCTCACTAGTCTATTGGTCAACAATAAATTTTACAGATATAGAAAATGATAACAGGGAACTTACTGTGCAGCAGGCGTTGGCTCTCTCAACTCTGCCCAGGTTCTTAACGTTGGAGTTGAACACATTCATCTTCTCAACCAGGCAGCACAGGGCAGTCTCAGTAGCCTCACCGACCTTCTCATAGATCTTCTTGGACTGGAGAAACAGAGAATAAAGAAGAGTTTAACTGTGGAACATCAGGCTGAAGCGTAGCAAACACCACATTTTCAGAATCTGATGTTACCTCATTGTAGTCCAGAGAGGAGTCGTTGCACAGAGCGCAGATGGTGGACAGCTCAACAAGTCCGTCGTATGCACTGCAGTTGGTCTTAGCACCACCCTGGGAACTGGAAATCAATGGGACATTTCAAATATAGATCGTGTGTATTTTGATGGATGGCTGAAAATGGTCTTGAATGATAATGCATTGACAACTTACACCTCGCCCTCAGGGGTGTACTTGGAGCCAGAAATATCGAAGGCATCAAGATCAACATGGTCACCATCAACAGTCTTGATGACAAACATCTGCAAAGGTAGAAACAAAGATAGCTTTAGCTGTGTCTGAAGCACAGTTGTAATAGTTTTGCAATTGTAATTTATTTTCTTTTGACCTTTTGTTCGTTTTCAGTTAAATTGTTAGTTGTTTTGAAAGCAGATATGTTAATTAATAGCAGTCTTTAAGACAGGGCTGGACACTGGACATTCTCCATTATCTTGTCAAGTTAAGCTTGAGTTAACTGTCTTTTAAAGGCTTGTCAAAGGGATGTTTAATTTTGTATTTTTTTTTCAAACTTGAGAAATGTTCCACACATTTTAAGCCACTCATTCATATCAAGACATAACCAAAGTAATCCCCTGGACTCTCTCTGGTGTTTTCTCATGACTTTTATCATTATGATAATAGGTATAGGTGGACCTGTAAAACAAATACGTGAAGTGCGTCCATCTACTGACATAAAACTGAACAGAAAAAAGATTTCTGATGAAAACTACAGATAGTCTCTAGAATTTTAGTTAGTTTTTGTTTTTTGTTTTGTAAAGCCTGAATTATTATGTAAGAAAATGTTTTTTTCAAACTTAGTTTTCATTATTTCATTTGTTCTTTTTAATGGTAATAAGAGGACACACATTCATCTGTATAACTGTAAGTACTCTACCCACCTTGGTCACACACATCTGGTTGGTGGTCAGGGTACCAGTCTTGTCGGAGCAGATGACAGAGGTGCAGCCCAGGGTCTCCACAGAGGGCAGGCTTCTGACAATGGCGTTCTTCTTGGCCATACGGCGGGTACCAAGGGCCAGGCAGGTGGTGATGACAGCGGGCAGACCTGAGAGAAATCGGTGAAAAGTTTGAGTGGAACAGTAGGATAAACATCAAGGCAAAGGGAAACCCCTTTCAAAGCAGTTCCCCTCACCCTCAGGGATGGCAGCCACAGCCAGAGCGACGGCGATCTTGAAGTAGTAGACAGCACCACGGATCCAGGAGCCACCGTGGACGGGGTCGTTGAAGTGTCCGATGTTGATGGCCCAGACGGCAACGCAGATCAGAGAGATAACCTTGGACAGCTGCTCGCCGAACTCGTCCAGCTTAGCCTGCAGAGGAGTCTTCTCCTGCTCAGTGGCAGCCATCTGGTCACGGATCTTGCCAATCTCAGTGGAGACTCCAGTGGCCACAGCAACACCGATGGCCTTGCCAGCAGCGATGTTGGTACCCTGTGAAGAAGAGAGGAATGGTAATGGTAGTGTTGGGGAGTAAGTATGCTACAGTGTTGCATAGTTAAAGTACCAAATATGTGCTAATGCTATTGCTAATCAAGAACATTTATTGAAGGGGTAACATCTCAGTAAAAAGATTATATGTAGAATATATGTGTTGTTTTGCATCTTTTAGCCATGGAAGAAAGACTTCTGGCTTATTTCAGGAGTGCATGCATCAGGAAAGTTGGTGACAAAAAGTTTGGTGCAGCACCATTAAGGATGGGATGTCTCCTGAGTAGAGTAGGGATGAAGAACTTTTAATAAAACTTTGAAAGCACTTAAGTTTACACTGACGCTGACACTTGATGCTTTTCTATGTTTTTCAGCTTTATTGGAAAGTTAAATTTGTCTGAATCAGTAAAAATAATCAAATGAAATAAGTTCATTTATTTTGATGAAGGGAATGAAGTAGTTATATTAATTATAGCATTTTTAACAGGATAATTAGTCATCTGCAATCTTTCAGCCTTCCCAAAGTAACCCATTAGATGCACGTAGAAAGGACAGACAAGGTAAAGCTGAAAACACAATAGCGTTGAAAAGACTCTTACAGAGAAAAGCATGTTCTTCTTGTCCTGGTTGACAGCCCTGGGGTCGGGAACAGCCTCATTGTGCTTGATCACACTGACAGACTCACCTGAGAGAGGAAGAGAGACAATTAGCTTAAAACTGCCAACAGATGCCAGACAGAGATTCACATATGGGTAAGTAGAAATATCTTACCAGTAAGGATAGACTGGTCAACACGCAGGGTGGTGGACTTGATGGAAACAATCCTGATGTCAGCGGGGACTTTGTCACCAACTGTGGGAATCACACAGAAGCCATGGTTAAAAAACAGTCTTTTTATTTCTACAAAGTCATAGAATGCATTAAAATGTATTTTTGTGCCTATTTATTTAATGAGCAGCGTTTTCTGTCCAACACAATCTTTAATACTGTCCTTTCAATATTCAAATAATACTTCATTAATCTTTTCCCTTACTTGAGTTTAGGTGCTCTCTTGTTTCATTTTTTTGCATTTACATTTTTATTATTAAACTTACAATCTATCAAAATATTAATAACCTTAAGTAGCGTACTTGCCAACTTTTTGTAAGGAATGGATTTCATAATAAAACTGTACATGGTTCAATAAGAATGAACCAAGCATGGGGGTTGGGACAGCCAACCAGAGAAGCAACAGGTGTACATTGACAAATGAACACAAGTGGGCATTGGCAGACAGGGGAGAAGAGGTGCGGCAGGTGCTGGTGAGGGAGAGTATTTATACTCATGATTTTGTTTTCCTTCAGTCAGCATGTTTTCACAGCAGTGCTACCCCGTCCTCCCTTGCTCTCGCTGCCTTAAAAAGACACAGCTTTGCCATCAGCCTCTACTAGACACATGTATCGTGATTTTGTGTCTGTGTGGATAATAAATAAAGCTCCTTTCTTCAGCTCAAAGTAACTATTTGTATGCTGTACACATCAAAGTGACAGTTAATTAGCGATAAAGACATATTGGTATTTCTTACCAGACACCTCAACAATGTCTCCAGGGACGATTTCTCTGGCCTTGATCCTCTGCACACTCTTTCTGTCGGAACGGTACACTTTGCCCATCTCAGGCTCATACTCCTTGAGAGCCTCGATGGCATCTTCAGCATTACGCTCCTGTGAGACAGGCAGACAAAAACACAAAATACAGTCAACTGAGAAGTTGATATCAATAAACGTTTGCGGACAATGTGTAATATAACACGAGGGAACTAAATGTACAGTGAAGATAATTACTAAAGGGATGTCAACACAGCTGTTTATTCTTGCTTCAATGTAAACCATACTTGTTTCGTCCTTGGTGTGACTGATGATGTCCTCTAGCAGGATTTGAGTCATTGTGTGCAGTAATTATAAGCTGATACACAACCCTCTCATGACACGTGTAGTTGAATTTCAAAATTGCAGCATTCTCATATAAAAAAGTGATGCGTATAGATATACACATTTATTTTATCTAGTTCTGGATAAAATAAGCTGTGCTTGAGGTCATATTATTAAAAAAATCTAAAAATGTTAAAAAGAACACAGATCTTCCTGTAGGAGGTTGTGTATGTAAAAAGAAAATCAGGAATGAAGCAGCTGATTTCAACACTTGGTGTGATAACGATAATGTTCCCTTGTTGAGTAATGCCTGACAGCAGTGCCAATTACTTAATGGCACGCATGAAGAAGGGCATGACTTGAATTACGCGAATCATCCATAGCCTGCTGTCAAAATACATATCGCAGTCTTGATTCTAAATAATATATATATATATGTATATATAGCATGTGATTTATGAAGTAATTTTCAAGTTGGTTAAAACACATAAATTCTTTTAGCATTGATCTGTACAAAGTTCATCGTCTCTGTCATCACTGAAACATTCCAATAAAGAATACTTAAGTGTTGCTGTATGTTGTAACGACGCACTATTTTGAGCGTCGAGTTGTAAAAGTGATAGTGTTCAACTTGAGCAACCGCATCTGGGTTCAAAACATGGCAGTAACAGGAACCTGAATACTATCTGCCACCAGTGCTGTGGATATGTCTCATTGCTCAATGTGCAGGGCCCCTTCACTGACCTGCCACACTCCAACAACGGCATTAGCGATGAGGATAAGAAGGATGACGAAGGGTTCCACAAAGGCAGTGACGGTCTCCTCACCCTCCTCGAACCAGGCCAGGACCTGTGTTCACAGTGGTTCAGAGAAAGCCAGTGTTAGTGTTGGGGCATGAAAAATATCTGGATTTCTTAACTACTCGTGTTGATGAATTTTGTTTGTCTAAATACGATTACATAATAATTGTTAATTTGATCTCAGGGTCCCATAACTCCTTGCTCCTTCGACTTCTGCCCTTCGTTCCTTCGCTCAGTCCTGACCTTTCCCGAAGGATTCAGTTTCTCTCCTCAGCTTGAGGCTTTCTTAAAATAAACCCTTGCCCCTCGGCCCCCCTATATTTTCCTGACCCCCGTCTCTCACTTGCTCCTCAATATTCGCCTTCTAAGGCCATCATGACAGCTGCCCGAAGGAGTGAAAGCTGGGCATAGGAATTAATACACCTCCTACAAGCCTTTGCAATCTGTTTGCCTCCTCTCAAGTTGTCATCCTCAAAAATACATGGAGGGGTGGAGGAACTTTGAGGGGGATGAAAAGTTGTCTTGACTAAGTGACCAGACTGAAGTGATCAATTTGCACATGGTTGTTTATCAGATGAGTTTGTAAAGTAGGTTTTCAGCCAGTGAGTATTAAGTGTAAAGCCAGTACACCTTGTCTGAAGATATCCTACAAGTATGAGGCCAAGGAATAAAGTGTCAAAACTGATTATGACAAAGCATTCTTGGGGAAACTGATAACTGACCACCGCAATGTGTTGTGGAGTTTGCTGCTACTAATATTATTATTATCCTAGTAGTATTACATTACCTTAAAATGTCACTGGGACAACCACAGTTTAAATTTACAGACATGAATTTGCATAAAAAAAAAAAAAAAAAAAAAATTGGAGTGGTATTTGTTTACTTACAAAAGAGATGCAGGCAGCCAGCAGCAGGATCCTGACAAGCAAGTCCTCAAACTGCTCAATGATCAGCTCCCAGATGCTCTTACCTGTGTGGAGCAAAAACATGCAGAACTTAATAAGTAATTGTGAGAAAATGCAAAAGAAATGACTGAAATTGGTAGGATAGAGTGGTTTTTTTGTGCAAGATAT
>JAPQRQ010000012.1:10909026-10927285 GCA_037367365.1 Apogon talboti
CCCCCCCCCGGGGGGGTCGCACCGTGGATGAAAATGAGTTCTGTTTTTGGAACATGCATGGTCAGTGGAATAAGACGAAGGGAGAAGGTGAGAGAGCGAGACAGGAGATCATCCAGAAGGGAGGAGGGGGGGTGCATTGAGTGACGGCTCAACTGGTTTCTGCTGAGGAAGGTGCCTGAGCCAAAGAGACACAGAGACATTGAAGAGATGGTAGACAAATAATCTAGTCCAAGAAATAGTAGGCATTTCTACATGGAGAATGTGAGGTAGGAACATACATTCCTCAAGCACAGGGCACAAATCCCATCTGTGTTTATAATACAGGAAAGTGCATCACATGTACGCTTATCTGCAGTTTTGGAGAGGCAACTATCATGATTGACCTACAATCACGACAGTAAATCTAGATAAGTAAGATGTGGGAACAGCAGAGAAAAGAAGAAAGTGAGTATGTACTAGTGGAATGATTGCAGGGGGACAGGAATGCCAAGGGGACAGCCAGTATGTCATACTATCGCACCACAGCGGAGAAGCCCCCGCTGCAGATACAGGGGGATCAAGTTTTATTTCTCTTTTTTTATGAGGAAGGGAAGGCTGTGGGGAGATATGGCACCGCTTAAGTGGATGTGCAACAGATGATCCAGCCACAAACTGCCATTCAGTGAGACACAATGGCCTCTTGTGGTGGATTTAAAGCACTGTATTTATTTTTTTACCAAGGAAGAATAAATGATTTATCAGAGAAAATAGGTCATGGTGAAGATGTACTTTTTGTTTAACTTACTACTAATTGAATGTTCATTTTGACTTATAATGTAATTTACATGTCCAAGGTAACTTGTTCTTGTGACAAAAATACTAGAGACATAAAAACACATTATGTTAGTATGTTTTAATCCAGTATAATACACAATAGTGAGAGCAGAATGTTGATTTACTGCTGATTGGTTTTAACAGCAGTAAACAGCAGTAAACAGGTTATTGGGTTGTGCAGACTCCTCTATGGATATGAGGAATTCAAGTTGTTGTTGCTGATCAATAAACTGACAGGTGTTGCTGTAACAGCAGCGGTCTCTGCTCACGTCTGACAGCTACAGGACATATTTTTACTGCCATAAAGTTACCAATATGCTTAGATGTACAGGGTCACTGTGCCAAAAATGACTACAGATACCTGTAATGAATACATATAAGAAATAAAACTGCACTTTATAATGATCTAATTATATTCAATAGATGAAAGATATAGAAAGAAAGACTAAAAACTAGTGTTTTACCTAAATACTGTCAGAATTATATTCATGTTACATGTTCGTCTTCTTTATGCATCATATGTTCTTCCTTTATGTCAAGAATAAACTGCATGTGCGACACATTTAACCAGGTTAAGTTGAACAGAAAGCATCCGGAGAAACAGGAAACAGCTGCTCTTGTCCTTAGAAAGCCATGTGTACCTTCACATACAGGGAGAACAGGGTTAACAGTTATATAATATGCATAGCTCACTCTTGGGTGCATAACAAGTTATTCAACCTTAATGTGAATGAATGTAAATAAAATATTTAGGAAACACATAAAGCCCTAAATCATGGGATGGAAGACTCACTGATGTCTAAGGCATCCAATTGGGCAGAGAAATTGATAAAGAATCAATATCACAAATATGTATTTAATCTAATTTATTTTTAATTTCATTTATCATAACAGAGGATTGTTTAGTTTTGAAATAATTTGTGGTTTTATTACATAACGTTCTTGTTGGCTGTAACTGGTGTGAAAATATATATAGCCACCACAAGTGTACTTTATGCAAAATAAGCAAGGCTTATGGAACCTACCAATATACAGTACTTTATATATATAACAAATAAATTAATGAATTTAAAAGTACATTAATTAAAGATCAAACAATATTAGTAATTTAATTATATTATAAAATTAATTAATCTTCGTTTTGTGCAGTTTTACACCTCCATCTCTGCTGTTCTCTTATTCCTTATCATTCAAAAGTATTGCTACATAATAAAATCCCTAAGTGCTCTCTGTTTTTTTCCCCCCAATATTCGTTTGTACAAAAAAATCCATAAAAAGCTAAGAAGCACTTTGGTATTCAGGAAAACCTGAGAGCCCTTGTCTTTTTATAACAAAAACATGACCTTGTGCTCCTCCACCATTTCTAAAATAGGAAGTTGTCATTGTGGCAGTTTTCATGTTTCCAGTCAGCTGCTGGTGACCAACTGACCCGGCCTTTTCGCCTGTTGGAGGAGCGACTGCATTCACAGTGAATTATCCATGATGCACGAAAGCAGCAACAAGAGGGGAAAGCACTTACTTTAATGCATATTTTAACTGGTGGCAGAATCATGCTTAATAAAACATTAAAAAGCCTCGGAGTAAGACAGAACATAAAAATCAGTATAAAGATGTTCTGTCTGAAATGATGGACAAATATTTATGTTGCAAATATATAGACGGCATTATTTAGCTTGTACGGTATCATTGTCCCATTGGATTAATTGGGAATCAAAAGTGACTGACAACTGATTTTTAAGGTAAATATAATAATGATAGTATGGAACAGATGCAGCCTTTAATTAAAAATGTATGCAATATTAAATGAACTTTTATCAGCCTCTGACTTTATGAGCATCTGGATAACTGCTGAACTGTGTCAACACCAATCAAGTTACTAGTCAACGTCATATACAGCTAAATACTTATCTAAATAAATGATAGCCTGAATAAATACACCTGACCCCGAGCGTACATCAACCTAGCCATAAAAATCCAGGAATGAGTTGTCCATTCTTTGGCTTATATTTTCTCTCAAAGTCATAGTCAGTGATTCCAGCTGAGAAATCTAATACTTGCTATCATCAACTATCAGAGCTGAGTTCTGCCAATACTGATAGATTCTAAATTGTCCTATAGGTGCAGATTTATTGCTCAGACCGATTAAGCAGCCTATCAGTGTGGATGAACATGCAAAAGTCTGTTAATGTACAGTTTTTAAAGTCTATTCTAGATGTGTAAGGCTAGACTATTATTGTTACCAGACTGTACTTGAACATCTGTCACTACCTTGATGGAGTTTTTTTTTTTTTTGTCCTACATACTGCTAAAAACACTTAATACTCATGCAATGGCCTTATCTCTGCTTCACCCACCCAGTCTCCAGGCCTCAGCTGTTGTGCAGCCGTTCTGACCTCTGAGATTTGGGGGCTGTGATAGGGGTCAGCCTGTCAGTATCTCCCTCAGGGCAGAGCAGTGACATTTAACTCAATATCCCAGAAGGATAAGGTTTCTCCCTCGCTGCCCTCCATCTTCCGCCTCTGTAGTGTCTGAAGTGCCAGTAGCCTGTGTGTGCAGCCTGTGTAGGGACTACCACTACTAAACCCCTTGCAAACTGGGATACCCATCACCTCTAGCTCCCACCGCAGCGTTAACATGCCACACCCCTGCGCCAGGCTGAGGGATCACCATGTGCCGCCTTGGCCCATCAAGCCCTCGCTCCTCCGCTTGTGAACTCTATACATATTCCCAGTTCTGTACAAGTGTTAAGTACTGGGGGGGGGTGCAGCTATATACACGGCCATCTTACACAACTAAGTCTGTCTGCTGACTTGCACGGCACAAGCAAAGTGAGAGGGACAGGGAGACATTTGTCACTTCAAGACGCGGTGCCAGGAAAGCCCGACACATTTCTATATATTTCCTACAGAAGGTTATTGTCATTAACAGTGCATTCTGTGGGCTGCAGCTGGTTAATATCATCCATTTGAAGGGCCTGTAATGAAGTGAGGGAACTCTCATTTAGCTGCTCATAAACACCTTCATTCATACGTTTTATTGAATACAATCAAGGCCTGTTTTCAGCCTTATGTAACAGATTACAATATTGCCAGCAGTCTCCAAAAAGAGCCAAAAACAGAGCTCGGAGCACAGCATCATTATCTGAACTGTGCGGAGGCCCGTTCGCATCAATAAGCTGAATGATCTTTAACTTTTATAAGCAGCGAAATAAATTACACTGCCGATATGTTTACCGGCCAACAGAAGAAAATGTAATAACATAGGACATGTGTGGTATTGACAGTGAGGACATAATTAGTACTGAGCAATAAGGCAATGGATAAAGGAGCTACGGTGTTGGTGTTAGCTGGGTACTTGTTACAGCATTAGCTAATAGTAATAATAGAAGTGGCAGCTGAGTCTCTGAATCCAGAATTCCTCACAAGATATAAATAGAGCAGGTGACACTATGCTGCCGGGTATGGCACCACGACAGCTTTGCGGCTTTTTAATTTCAGAATGCTGAACCTTTTAGTTCAGGCTCGTAAAGTGTCATTTTCATCTATTGAGAGAAAATAAGACAGTATGGCGGAAGGCGCATTTGACTCGGTCGTGGCATCAGTATCACTAGGGTACGTTGGGCCCAGAGAGTTCCTGGTTGTTCACACCATTCCATACACTTAGGACTGTACTATATCAGCCACAGGGGAGCCGGTGGGAAAGTGAGGTGGTTGTGCGAAAAACTAGTGTTCATTTTACTCAGGTGTTTGGGTCTCCATTTTTAGAGGTATAGAAGACGTTTGGTCAGGAAAGCTCTGCTGTATATTATGTGGCAGCTCTAAATCACCTTGAAATTTAGTTTTTTTTAACCTGGATTGGAAAAAGACAACAAAAAAAACCCCAAAATATCTCTTTAACACTATATTAAAAACCAAATAAATGGACAGAAATGTGTTGACTGTATGGTCAGCTACAAACTGGTTCCATTTTAATAAAGGTTTAGAAATATTATATATTTCACATTACAACAATTCATCTGCCTTAAAATTACACTATTGATTAACCTGCTGATTATACTGTCACATTATTAATAATGGCTTCTGTAAATAAGAGCTCCTGATAAAAATATACCAAACAACAGGTTGCACAGTTTGACAGGGTTTTAGATGTCCCTCTGGTGTTTCATAATAGCCGTCATAAATTAAACAGCTTAGTGTTTCAGGCCAGCATAGCTCCGCGAACTAGTATGTACAGTATTTGGTATCATCTGAAAGATGAACTCTTGGAAATACACGACATCTTCAAAGTCTGTTTCAGCAGTCTTATCTAACATCAGGCTATTTTTGGGTTAATTACTGGGACGCGTTGACTGGAGACCCAATCATTTGATTTTTATCTTTTTCTAAAAGTAATGAGCACACTAACCCTACACTAAAGGAAAAAGGTCACTTAAGTTCTCAAGACTCGACTGGCAACAGAAAATTTAGAACCATAATCCTGAAGAGGCTCCACATTGGGGATCTGAGACCATCCCAACAAGAAATGTGTGATGAACAAGGGTGACTAAGTCTTTAAGTCTACGTTCTGATATTAATGAGAACTGAACACGTGAGGTGAAGTCAAACTGGGACATCCAACAGCTACGAGTCCAAGTGCACGACATCAGCAGACAAACTCAAACATCCTTCACTCCTACATTACCGCGCACACAGATGCTCAATACAGAATCAGTGGCTTTAACATCAGAATATTAGGAAATCAATTAAGAAACAAACATCTGCTTGTGTGATATAGTGAAATGTTTCTCTGGAAATCATACGGTAAGATTCACCTTATTTTAATGGAGGTTTAGATCAACCTAAAAATCACAGTGAATATAAAAATAATGCTTTTTGAATCCAAACTGACCAATACCCTTCACCGCTCCGGTCATGTAAAGGGACTTTAAGAAGGGTGTTGATGACAGGAAGACGAATGAATGCAAAAAGAGACCGAGAAATGCCTAAGTAAGAAACGGGATCCTTTTTTGATAAATATAGAAGGAGGAATGTACAAGAGAGATCTAGACTTTTCAGCATAACTACTGTATAACTGACAAAACTAAGTACATAGGACTGTCAAATACTATATAATATAGATTTCAATTGTTAATATTTTAACTGAAATTTGATACAGTAAGTTGCTGATTAATGAACTAGTAGACCACGTATTACTTTTCAGCATGCATACAACACTTCTAAAATGTTAACATTGGCTAAAAAAAAGTAATTAATGCAAGAATTTCTCAACCAAAGTTATTGAAGCCTTTTCACCCGCTGACTGGACTAGTTATGTGGTTCTGTCCTGAGGCAGAAGAGTGCAACACCACCTCCATGTGGCCAAAGGCAGAATACATCCACCTATGTAGTATAAATGAATGTTTTTTTAAGTGTGTTTTTTTAATGTAACCAAAATAAAAAAAATATTCATTCATTCATTCATTCATTCATATAACATAACAGCTTCAAGTTTATACATTGTTTTTAAAGCTATATTGCTTATACCACCAAAGAAATTCAAGTATTTCATCATATATATTAATACTAAACTAATTTACATTTTAAGTTTTAAAGCAGATGCTTAGTATTAGTATCAGAAACTATTTGAAGAACTAGTATTATACTAGTTTAGTATAAGAGTGTTTAACATATTACACTGAGGGTGAATTAAATTTATCATATAATTAGTTTTTCAGGAGAATCATTAAGATCCTGTTATTAGATTAAATACCGCCCAAAACTGTACAATCCACTAACATTCATTTAAAATGACTGAGTACCATTATAATGGCTTCTTCTATAGCAATTTGATTCCGACATTTAACAAAAATATGGAGATTAAAGAAACATATATATCACACCACGCAAAACTTGTTGGGTTGGAATTCATGTGTATTTTACACCAGGTGAGAAGAATGGTGATTGATTGTAGCTCCACCTTAAGAGATTGACATATGATCTTTTGCCTTCATTGAAAAGCCCTAGTTCAGTTGAAGCCCCAGTACATTTTCCAAATAACATATGTTGGCTTGTATCAGAATGAAATACAAAGGCGATCCGAGTAATAGAGGTTTCAAATAAGTGTCCAAGAAAACCAAGCCCATGTTCATTTTCTGCCTGGAGTAAACATCTGCAGTGAAAATCATTAACATGTATGCCGGATTAATTCTTCAGTTAGTGCCTGTGACCACAGTACTATCTTATGTCTGGAGTTGGTCCCTGGGCTCCTTCAGAGGCAGCCCACTGCTGATTGTGGATGTAATAGGAAGGGTTACATGAAGAAGTTGAATATCCCCTGTATGGACAATAAAAAAAAATTAACTGTTCTAAATGAACTATTCCAGACTATAACTACAATGCATCCAATGATGGAAACAATTTTAAAGAAAGTATCAAATATTTGTAATTTCAAGATTAAATGGTGTTTTCAGGATGTAAATTAAGGAATGGCAATTAATATTATGCCTGTATTATATCCTAACATTCATCCATGATTTATACTCTTATCCTTTCCAGGGTCATAAGGAGTCAATACAAGTTGACACTGAGCAAGAGTTGACAAAGGGATAACCAGTTCATCACATCAACAATGAAGCTGCACATTGTTGGAGTGCAGGGACAAACCCTCGTTGACATAAAGAACATGCTCATCTGTTGTGCTGGGAGCCGGACTCATGTTGACATTAGCCAGCTGTATTACTAATCTAACAGTAGCTAATGCGGCACACTGAGGATGTAGAGAGAAGAAAAAAAAGAAAAAAAGATACTCTAGAGCCAAGAACAATCCAACTCAAGTCTTCTACAAAGAAATAAGGCTGTTTTCATGGATGCAGGCACGTGACAGTTCTTCCATCAGTAATAGGAATGGATAATGTCAACAAATGACCTGCTACCATTACAAACCTCACATATACGCACAAGCATGTGTGAATCTTCCATTATGCACCTTTAATAAATCTTATTTCTACACCCTGTGGCAGATGTTGGATTAAAGTATAAAGACAGAAGACAGTGTAGCTCAGATTCTCGCTTTATTGGTCAACTTGATGAAAGACTACAAAACGAATTCACAAAAAATCTCTTTCAAGTAATCAAATCTGTACAAACCTAAACTGTATGGGGTATTTTTTTACAGCTCTGGCTCATATGAATCTGAAGAGTCGTATACATGTGTGTCTGTGAGAGTAAGCTCTTCTTTGCTTTTGGGAGACAAGGTGACATTCTTCTTCCTGTTCGAGGATCACGGACGCCACAGTCGGATAGGCAAGTCCGAGCATGCACACACATGCACACATGTACACACTTGTGTTTGAGATTTTACAGTACAGAGGACAGGGAAAACAAAACACTCCCCCCCTCCACAAATACACACACGCGACCTGCTGGCAGAGGTTTGCTGCTAAGTTCATTACATAAGCAATCTCTGAGCATCTCCCAAACCCTGCTTTTTCAGTCAAAATTACTGTACAGACACACAATGTGGTTTCAACCTTTCCACGGGAAGAGTGGTAAGAGGGGAAAGTATAAATTTCTAATACTCTCACACAAAATGTACATGTGCACACATGATTTTAATGCTCACTGGCAGACACCCGTTGTCCCACCGTGCGCACGCACGCGCTCACTCAGACAATTCATAACAATAAATGTTTTAAGAAGTACAGATAAAAAAGGAAAAAAGCCCTGGGTATAGGTTTGATTTCTGGCTGTTTGGTGAAAGAAAGGAGAAGAGAGGTAGAGAGGACAGGAGGGATGGGTTGAGGTCAAGGGCAAACTACTGGTGTCATTTCTTAGCTTTCCTGGGGGGAGTGACTGGGCGACCGGAGCCCATGCCGCCCCCGCCACCGTAGAAGAGCTTCTTGTCTGCAGGTTTGAGAATCTGTAAAAGGGAAGAATCGAAAAAAAAAACATCAGTAATGTGCAACAACAAAAACAGAGCAAGATGGATAAATGAAACCTTTTCAGAAACAGACAAGACAGACGTTTTTTCAATTTCGTCACTAGTTTTTAATGGTACATTTATCCCTTACCTGGAATGAGCACATGAGGGTCTCGTCTACACTCATCATCGCGCCGGCATTGTCAAATTCGCCACAGTAGTTTGGGGCTGAGAACAGTGTGACCAGCTGCCTCTTTGCAAAGAACTCATATCCGTCCTCGACCACCTGAAACCATAATCATGAGGTCAACAATATGGATGGTTTCCTACATTTCTACTCAATACATAAAAAACCTAAACCTTAGTCTAAATGTGCATTACAAGAATACATATCTACCATCTCCATCATTCACACTGCCTACCTGCAGAGCGGGAAAACTGGGCTGAAATCCAACTGCGCTGAGATGGTTAACTGATTTTCAGCCGCTCCCTGGTGCTACATTGTCCATATACTTCAGCAGTCCCTCCTGACTTGCAATATAAACTGATACTTGCAGAACATTTACTGCTTAATATGCTAAACTTGCATAAACTTTGCAGGATGTGTTTAAACAGACAGTAACACAACTATATTAAATACTATGACAAAACTTAATTTAACGACAAAACAATTTATCCTCTTTACTGAACCATCTCTGTAAAGGACTAATTACCTTTCACATTATCATCTTCATTAACTTTTTTCTGTTCTTCAAAATGTTATCATCAAAATCAGTTACTAACCTGGTGGGCCCGACAAATGAGGTCCATGTCGTGTTTGTGGAGGAACTTTGTGACCACGTCTGCGCCAAAAGTGAAGGAGACGCCGCGGTCGTTCTCACCCCAGCCCAGCACATCTTTGTCTGGGTCTGCCCAGAGCAGGTCGCAGAGGAGGCCCTGGTCAGGCACATCAGTGGGGCGCATGACCCTTCGCACCTGCTCCATAGACTGGAGGTCTGGGGATAGGCCTGGAGAAGAAAAGACATCAACCTTAGACAAATCTGAACTAAGTACTGTATCGCTCATGTAGGTCTGCAACTATTCATTTTCATGATTTAATTAATTAAATTAATCAAGCTGTAAAATATCACACATTTCAGCTCACAGCACATTCTTTTAATAGCTTATTTTATCTGACCAACAGCTTAAAACCAACATGCTAGGAAGAAGAAAACATTTTGAAGTCTCTTAAATATAAAATAAAATTTTACAATTATCTGTAAAATGTAGGAGCATGGGGGTTTCCATTAGTTATTATAAGCTCCTTTTTTGCACCACCGGTTGGATTCTGACCTTCTAGTTTTAGTAATGCTTAATCTACTGTTTTCTATCTTTCAACATTATGTATTCTTCTCCAATAACTTTAAAAAACACATTTATTTATCTAATACCTGTATTGTAAAAGCTATACGATTGTAATGTATGTGTGAGAAGCTGATATCAGTTTTAACTTGAAACACCAGGTTCAACAATACCAGTCGTATGCAACTTTGGTTTAAGGGATACTTTATAATGTTTCCTCCCACTATTTGTTAGCAATAGGTGGGACTGGAAAAGGAGTTGAAATTATTTTGTCATCATATAGGGCCTAAAGAAAGGACAGATATATATAAAAAATTGTAAAAAAAACTACAACTTCAGATCCCACACAGTCCTGTAGGTCTTGGACAGTAAAAACAGAGCCGAGGCGTGCAGTCTGGACAGCAGCCAAAGGAAGTGTTTGATGAGTATACCTCCATGGCAACAGAAGATCTTCTCATCAACAATGGCTGCAACAGGCAAACAGTTGAAGCAGTCAGTGAAGGTCTTCCACAGCTTAATGTTGTATCGCCTCTTACCTGTGGGAGAGAGGGAACGCTTACTTGGTCACAATCTTATCTCGGAGCCATAAAATCACAGCAGCTGTGTGTATTGCATCACAATAGCAACTACATTTTACATAACCCAAGCCCTGCAAATAGCAAGGAAAGGCATGTGATTAATCACAGCTCATACTGCCTGATCATGCCCGTTAGCCTGAAGCCGGGTGTACAGACTGCTGATATGTGTTTTAGCTTATTTACCTCTAGGTCAAATAAAGAATAGCTCCTACACAAAATCATGCTTTGTTACAAATGTGTGCACTGTGTCCGAGGACAGTTCTTTTAGTGAAGTCAGAGACAAGGCAGACTTGTTTATAAACTATACTAAACTCTGAGGCAACAGCTGATGTGAACAAGAAAGGACATGCATTTAGATTTTCGCTCAACAATCACTTCATCTGCAGTGCTATGTTATTCTTAACTGCCAATGGCTGAACATGTCTGGAAAATGTCTTGTAAACTATGCTGTGGATCAGCCAGCAGAGCAAAAAAAAAAAAAAAAACAACCAAAAACTGAGTCCTTCGTTACCAAGAAAATCCTTCACACACCATCATTTTTTTTTAACAGTACCAAACATGATCATTTCTGAACACTTCCAATTTTTAAGGGTGTGTTAGCAACATCTGTCTTGTTGACATCTATTAATTTGACAGATAAATGGGTAAAAACATAACCTGTGTGTATGGTACAATGATATATGTGTAAATGTAATGTGTCTTACACTCATCGTAGAAGCCATATATTCTGTTGATTGAGGCGCACTCGTGGTTCCCTCTCAGTAGGAAGAAGTTCTCAGGGTACTTGATCTTGTACGCCAACAACAGGCAGATGGTCTCCAGTGACTGCTTGCCTCTATCTACATAGTCCCCCAGGAACAAGTAGTTGCTCTCTGGTGGAAATCCCCCATACTCAAACAGCCTCAGAAGATCGTAGTACTGCCCATGAACATCACCTGGTGAAATAAACAGTATAAGAGGAAAGAACAGTGTTATGTATTGCAGTATTGGTCAGGGGTGTGATTATCAAGCTGTGTGTTATGTGCAAAACAAACGGTGAAAGACTTGGATAGAGGCACAACACCACCTGGCACAGTGCAGAATTAACACTCCCACCACGGCTGAGTGTGTATTATTTAAAGTAAACACTGTGCTGTTCTGGTGTTGCTTTACTTGTGTAATTGCTGTTTTTTTGCAATAATAAGACGACTAAACAAATGTGTTTTAAACATGAACACGCTGAAGGTTCTTACTGCAGTGGAAACCTGGCCACATCCGAAGATCTGACTAATGTTTGTCTTAGCTAGTGTTTATTAAGTGGCATCAGCAAATCTGGAGAGACGTGAAGTGCAAAACAGCAATGTACTGGCAAGATTACTATAACAGGTTGTCACTTAAGTTCAGTAATTACATGACATGATCATGATGATGCATTTTGGCTGTCTCAAGAATTTTCCTAAATGCTATCGCAGACCACATTTGAAAATTCCCTCATCTCTAAAGAACACAACTAAGCCTCACCACAAATCTTAAGAGGTGCCTCAAGTTCAAGCAGGATTGGCTGGCTGAGAAAGATCTCCCGGGATTTGAGACAAAGACCACGGATTTCATTCTCTGTCAGTTGAACATTTTTTCCAGGTCTGGAGCCTTTAACTGTAAGGAAAAAGCAAGAGTTAGCTTGCAAGACGACAATTAGCAGTGTGTGATACACTTTACAGTGCATTATTCACAGTCGTATCTTCCACATTGCGTAGAAAATGACACCCACCAAAACACTGAAACAAGAGAAAATATCACTGAAAAGACAGTTTATGTCTCTAAGCAATAAAGGTCAGCTCACTACAGACACTATTTTGAAGCGAGTATGTGCTCCTTGAAACAACATTATACCAGTCAGGGAGCCCTTAGAATTACATAACGCGTATTTGTTTGATTTACAGGTTATGAGCTAAAGAGGAGTTCAAATCTGCATTTGATCCTCTTACAACAGAAATGGATTGCTGAGCTTTTCTCTGTCAAAGCAACTCTGAAAAGACATATTTCTGGCAATAAGATCCAACGCATTTCTCTCCATGTATAATTTACACCATAAGCATAAAGAGCAACAGTTTTAAGACACTTACACACAGTACAAAGGATATCCCTGTAAAATATACAGGCGCTGAAACCATTCGTGACTTTGTGAGATTACCTGGGGTGATTTTACAGATATTGTGGTGGCGACATTATCAGTAAACAAAATAAATATTTGATGTTAACCCGATAGCCGATAAGCCGAGTAAAAATAAATATTGATATTTTGAAATAAGCAGTGTATTTTTGACCGAAATTAACCGAGAATCAAAACTATACACAATTCGTAGTCGTTACATACTTAGCAAGCAACAAGAGATGAACTTAACTAACGTTAGCTAACATAAGCGGCTATCGTTGTCTAGCCCCTTTAGTGAAGTTAGCTAAAATGGCTACCTCGATGGATAAATATCAAGCGAAGTGATCAGTCTTACCTTCCAGCAGACGCTGTATAATGGAGTCGATGTTAAGTTTATCGGCTTCTGCCATACTATTTCTTTCTTCTGTCGGTTTCTAAAAACTCAAAGGAATCGAATATGTAGAAAATGTAAATGCTAACTGGCTACCCAGTTACCGTTAGCTCAACTAGTTTAGCGTTAATCGGCTATCGATGGTCAGCTAGCTAGCTAACCTTGGGACAGAATCGGCAACCTCAAAATTTGAGGTTGGGTGCTGAATTGTTGAAGATCTGATGGCTGGCATGTACTTAAAAATCACAGTAGTCAACTATTTTCCATGAGATATTCGAAATCGCCCTGAATATGGATATTTTCTTGTGCCGAATCTGTTCCTGCCGTAGGTACTAGCACCATGCCATCGACAAAAAAGAGCGTACGAGCGTTAGCTCAAAGAGAGCCTCAACGGAAGTGGCCCGACGCTTCTTGAGGTCCTATTGGTTAGTTCTGTCGATAGGCGGTTTTGAAAGAGGCTCGTTGTCTTCGTTGATTGGCCACTTTTGACGTCGGTCAGTATTTACTTATCTCAAACCAGAATGTAAAAGAACAATAATTCACGGCTCTATGT
Organism: Apogon talboti; assembly: GCA_037367365.1. Classification (NCBI taxonomy): domain Eukaryota; kingdom Metazoa; phylum Chordata; class Actinopteri; order Kurtiformes; family Apogonidae; genus Apogon; species Apogon talboti. The sequence continues at coordinate 10,922,730 of JAPQRQ010000012.1, forward strand.
TATAGTTTTGCATTGAAAAGTTGGACGTTTTATCAAACAGCGCAAAATAAAACACATTTCTCCACGTCTACGTGGTTATTCGCGTTTGTATTGCTTTGTATTTGTTGCGCAGTAAAGCGACACCCACGGAAGTGACCAAGATAGGAAGAACTGACGACGTATTTTGGCATGACGCAATGTCCCAGCGCCTGGCAACGTCTGCTGAGTGATTCATTCTGAAGTTCAGAGATGGCATAGCTAGTGTGATAGTTAACTGTAAGATCAATATGACTTCCAATCGGATTAGCGCCGAGTATTTTATGATAGTGATATAAGTTCTTAGAAGGTAACACGTAAACATCCGATCATGAAGTTGATCCATAAAGACATTGAAAAAGACAATGCCGGGTGAGTGACTGACGTTAGCTCATGCTAGCAAGCTAACCAGCATGCGATTTGCAGGCGAGTGTACATATGTGAACTTTAGCCCTGTTTTGAGTCCACGTGTGTTTATGTTCATCTGAAGCATTTGAATGCGAATTGGTTTTTTATTATTAAAAGAAAATATTAACTCTTACGACAGACTTATTGTGATAATAGCAGTAAAAGCTGTGATTAGCCACACAATAACAAACCGAGCTCCTCACTGCTTAGCGATGTTTATTAGCAATATTTACTGGGTGTTATAACAGTGTGACAAACAAAACTAGTGTTGGGTTGTACTCTGTCCACAATTTATTTAATCATCGTGGTTGTGGGGGATAAGTCGATCATTGCATAAATTACATTATATTGACAGCTTGTATGTATCTTTTCAGTCAGGTCACTCTTGTCCCAGAGGAGGCAGAGGATATGTGGCACACATACAACCTGCTGCAAGTGGGGGACAGCTTGAGAGCCTCCACTATCAGGTAATGTATTTATAATGTGATTGTGACCCTAAATAAAAACTAAAGTCTTGATAGATATCTTGGTTTGTCGGTCCCAGAGGGAAAAATGTTTTTGTGAGCTGCATGGCCAGAGCAATGTCTTTGTTCAGCAGTTTAATTTGTATATCAGACAGTGAGAGTTCAAATCTGTCTATGTATACAGCTGTTTATTGTCATTTATTTGGAGTTGCTCTGTGTTTTATCTTTCTCTCACCATCCTCCACTCTTTCTGTGTGCTTGTCAATGTGTCACTTTGCTTTTGTCTTATGCATACAAAGGCACACAAATAAAATCTGCATCCTTGTTCCCACAGAAAAGTGCAGACTGAATCCCCCACTGGAAGTGTGGGCAGCTCCAGAGTTCGAACTACCCTGACTTTATGTGTGGAGACTATTGATTTTGACTCCCAGGCCTGTCAGCTGAGAGTAAAGGGCACTAACTTAGAGGAGAACCAATATGTTAAGGTGTGATATATTTTAGCACCTTTATTGTTGTCGCAGTGTCACATTTCGTGTAGTTTTAAAGTGATGCAGAGTAATACAATCAAAACAAAACTTTAGCTTAACTGTTGTTACAAATAACATTGCATGTGTTTAAAGTCAGCTCTACTCTTAATTATAAGTTGTGTAGGAAATTCTGTCGACATGTTTTCTTTATTGCCATTAATTTTATTGTCTCTTTAAAAGGACAAGAAATGGTAATTGTGATCTCTTCTTCACTCCTCAGATGGGGGCTTACCACACTATTGAGCTTGAGCTTAACAGGAAGTTCACTCTCGCTAAAAAGAGCTGGGACAGTGTTGTGCTGGACCGAATAGGTAAGCAATAGTTTATTTTATTCACACTCAAACAAAGCAAAAAGATTTTCTCTCTCTTTTTGTCCTGCTTGGGTCTGGTTTGTTTTGCACTTATTTCCTTTTATGCTGGTCAACCAGGTCTTGTAAACATTTAAAGCATGTCAACTCTTGTGCGTCTTGTTTATCAGACAGAATATGATGGTCGTTAGCACCTGCACATTCAGTGGTCAGACTTTAAGAATTTACTTCCTTATATGAATTAAACTACATTTTCAGGTCACATTCTGTATCTAATTCAAATTACTTCTTGTTCACAATAGACTTCTTGACTGCACATTTACAGGCATTTCTGTTGTTGTTATTACTAAAGTATAATAAACCATACCAGTTCATGCAGAGATCACACTTAGAAAGTTTGCTTGTTTTCCTTACAGGGAATGACTTTTGTCCAAGACTGGTCTGGAAAATAATAAATTTTTTTATACTGTGATGACACAGATGAAACATAGACTTTCATCTATTGTAAATCTTTGGTTGAAACATTGTTTACAGATAAATACAGTATGAGTGTATACATTGATACCATAGTGAATATACACAGCATTGTAAATCAACTATGTAATTGCCTTCTTTTCATTTGCACAAGTCATTTGTTGAAATAATTTCCAGGATGGGCGTAGACTAGAACTAATCAGTCTTGTTCTGTCCCACCTCTGTTTAAATTACCGTTTCACTCTGGTTACATAATTCAGTTGTGATTTTTATCAGAGCAGGTTTTCTTTCAAGAACAGTGATCATAACTCTTTTTCTCAACCAGCAAAAATGTCACGTTCTAATAGGAACAGATTATGGAGAAACCAGTGGGAGGTTCACAGCTGACAGATGGAGTTTGTGTATTTGAAGAAGTCAACATTTATTAATTCATTCACTGCCAGTTCTACTGTAATTTTTCTCCATAATAATCAGCATAACATTGCAAATTGTAATTTCTTGGTGGAACTCTTAGCTGTAACCTTGAGCTACCAGTTCCTCCACTAGCAAAACATCATAACTATTTAAAAAAAAGGACATAGAGACTAATAGTTAAACTTTTTGTGTTGTTTTGTTTTCAGAGCAGGCTTGTGATGTGACTCAGAAGGCAGATGTGGCAGCTGTAGTAATGCAGGAGGGTCTTGCCAATCTTGTTCTGGTGACACCGGCCATGACTCTCCTAAGGGCAAAAGTGGAAGTCACGATCCCTCGCAAGAGGAGAGGAAGCTGCACCCAGCATGAGAAGGTAGATTAGGACTCTGAACTTTGAAAGCAAATAACCTAAGTGTATTGAAATCTATAGTCAGATTAAATGGAAAGGGGGATGGACTGATCTGAGAATCAAGACACCAAGTCTAGGAAGCATGTTGGACTGTGAAATGTGATACCCCTGTTTTGAATTAAGATATAGATATATTATATGTATGATAATTGAAATGTGTTGGCTTGCATGGGGTAAACACATGAAAGTAAAGCAAATCTATATCCGTATACAGTGCCAACCACTTATAGGAATCGTCTGCTTCTACGGATCACATAAAGGGACAGAATCATGCCTGTGCATCTGCTCTTTAAATAATATTTTCATGAATGAAGCTGGTGCTGAATGCACAAATCATTTACTCGTTATAAAAAAACAACAAAATCCAAATGATGTGGACCTTTTGACTAAACCAGAGCAATAATGAGACTCCATGTAATGCTCCTATGCTGCAGGGAACAGGTGGAGAGTCCACAGTGAGCCTATGAGAGGACAGTTTATAGGAATTTTGTGTTAAATAAACTGCACAGGAGGGGGCTGGAGGAAACCATAACTATATATAGTTACAATAGCATACATGTATAATGTAACAATATCTATCTGTATCTGTGTTTATTAAGTACCACTACCTAAGACTTGGATGTTATGATCATCTTGTTTAATCACTATGACCTGGACAGATGTGATGACTAAAAGCAGTTTTCACTGTATTTTAATAATATGCAATACATGAATCAAAATGTACTTTACTTATAATTCTGCGTATTTACTTTTATTACGATCTTTTTATTTTATAGTTTTTATTTTTATCAGTTGCATCATTTGGAAGATGCAGAGAGACATCAGTGTATTGATACATAACAGTTATGTCTAGTCATAAGAGAAAGGCCCTATCCTTCTAATGTCCACACAGTAACTTAACGTCCATTAGCAGTGAGATCAGTTGTGTGTGAGGCTGACTGATGCCATAATGTCCGCATCTCTGTGTGCAGGCACTCGACAGGTTTTACGAGGCCGTGATGCAGGCAATTCTTCGGCACATCAATTTTGACGGTACAGCTGTCGTGTGAACACTCACGTGTACTCTCATACATGCACACACGTTTGCTCTTGCTTCGTGTCACTCATGCACTTCTCCCTTTATAATTTCTTGTTCCTTTTCTACTTTGCTGTGTCACTTCCTTGACTTCCATCAGTGGTGAAGTGCATCCTGGTGGCCAGCCCAGGGTTTGTGAAGGACCAGTTCATCGCCTACCTCTTCAAAGAGGCGGTGCGACAGGACAACAAGACCCTATTGGAGAACCGACCCAAATTCATGCTGGTCCACTCATCATCAGGTCATAAGTATTCACTCAAAGGTAAAAGAGATGGTTAATTCTGACAATGAAATACAGTTGTCCCTCACTATAACGCGACCTCACTGTTTCGCGGATTTTTTTTAGTGCAATTTTGCATGCTTTTTTTTTTTTACAGCGTATGAACAAGCATTGTGTTCTGCGTCCTGATTGGCTAAGGGACTGTAGACCATTGTCAATCAGTCTCCTCTGTGCCGTGTCTCCTG
>JAPQRQ010000012.1:10952589-10963218 GCA_037367365.1 Apogon talboti
TAATAATAATAATAATAATAATAATAATAATAATAATAAGTATTATTATTATTATTATTATTATTATTATTATTATTATTATTGTTGTTCTCCCTGGTAGACAGATCCATGCAACACATACCCTTAGAATTAGCTCCATTTCCATTTGGTAAAATTGCTGGAATTCCTCCTACGTTACAAATATAAACAGGTGGAGAGATGTTTTAGTAAAATATGCTGCATTATAGTTGGTCATGACTAAGGAAAAACTGAGTTCTTTAAATGACTGTTACTGATTAGTAGGTATACTTATAGTTTTAATTCCAAATAAAGTGACATAGTTTGCAGTCTTGTCTGAGACCGTTTTATTTTGTGTGTTTCTGCTCATGCTTTATCAGTACTAAAACGTTGGGCAATGTTGCTTTTGCTGCCATCTGTTGGTTGAACTTGCTGCACCCAAAGAAAAAATCTAATTATTATTACTGTTGGTGGCATTTGAGGTATCATCACCTCATTGGAAACAAGTTGCTTTAAATCAACTAATTAAAAGATCTGACTTTTACTTTTTCCAGGACTATTCATCTCTCATTTAAAACTATTTTTTCACCTCAAATTCTTGCTCATGTCTATTATATGATACCTACCCTGCTGTTTGCCACCCTGCCCGTTAGCAACACCAGCTGCCGCTCCATAGCCTTAAAAGAAAGAATAACATAATCAAAGTCTTCATTAAATAAGGATTTTCAGAATGATTTGTTTAAATGGAGCTAATTCCGGGACATTATGAACCTACCTTTTGTTCCTGCTCCATTGGGAACTCCAGCTGCTGCACCATAGCCTTAAATAGATTGTCCATAAGGCAGAAAATACGTAAATGAGATTTTGATAAACTTTCATTTTAAACATGATTTGATGGAAGTATATTTACCATTGTATTTTGCTCCATTTCCATTTGAACCTCCAGCTGCTGCCCCATTGCCTGAATGAAAACATTTAAAAAAGGACATTAGATAAACCATCAAAGCAGGTTTGTACATTTATGTTCACAATCTGAAATCACTCACCTATTCCTTTAGATGGATATCCCCCATATCCATTCTGTGCACCCATTCCTTGACCCACACCTTATAGGTTAAAAAAAACAAACATCTTACATTTCATACATTTCATATGTTTATCTTTTTTTTTCCTTTTTTTTCTGTCAGTGTGTCTGTCTGTTGTCTTTGGCCCTGTCATTGTGAGATGATGATATGGTCTGGTTTTGTAACCATGTATTTTTGTCTTTTAAAAAATCAAAAATAAAATATAAAAAAAAAGAAATAAAATAAAATAAAATTTAAATTACTGAGAAACAGATGTATTTTAAGCACTAGGAAAACCATACCTTTGGATGGCATGAGCATTCTCCCTACACCTCCACCATTTTGAGGTCTTCTTCCTAGAACAAATGCAATGTCATCTATGAACTAATGGTTACATGTATCGTAAAGACAACATGAACAGAATGTGCTAGATTTACCATTAGGTTGTGGCCCCTGTCCATTGGACACTCCGGATACAGCACCGTAACCTTAAAAACAGCATGTCTAATGTAAAACTGCAGTCAGGGCAATTCAATTAAACAACACACATATATTTTAATTTGATTACAAGTTCAGTCATGTTAGGGTTTATGCTTCCTTCATCTGTTTGATTGAGAATCCTTTAGAAACTCCATATTATTTGTCATTATACTGGAACAAACTGAATGTTTTTTTTTTTTTTAAGTGTGTGTTTTTTTAATGTAACCAAAATAAAAATATTCATTCAATTCAAAATAATAAATCACTGGAGAAATCTTAAATCTGAAAACAAGTGCAATAATAATCCGTTCTGACTACACAAAATAACACATTATTGAAAGTAGCACTCCAGTTGGTCTGTACATTGAAATTGCACAATACATTTGGTTAAATCCACTGTCCTGCTCAGTCAAAAAGCTGACGAACATTTTTGGGAAGTGCCAACCCTCGAGTCAATGAAGTGACTGTGTACAAGTAGTAAAAACCACTCTCATCGCTTCTCGCAGAGGGATGTTAAATTTAGACTACTGCCGCCACCGAAGCTGAGCTGCCTTTGATTTCAAGAACTGAGAGCCGTGGTAAAGAAAAAAATAGGATATATAGCTGCTTCACATCATAACAAGAAAACCTGGTGGACGGCTGAGCACACTTAAGAGCTACACAGCAAGCGTTGCTAAGATTTTAGTTTAACATGATCGTTTGAAATTCGACAGGCAAACCCAAACATCCGAAGTTCGTCTCATCTGTCCCTCATTCAGGGACCGTGGCAGGTTGTCTCACTGCCGCGAGACGGGCAGGATATCAACACAATTTGGACTGTTAGAATAAAACTGCCAATAATACCATATGTGCGGTTTGTAATATTTAAAAAATTTATTGTTTAATCATTTACATGATTCATTCTGGCTGTAATTTACAGAAAGCTAATTTTAGAATCAGATTCTAAAAGGCAGATCGCTGTTCAATTTGGAAAGAATATGCAAAAGGACAGTTCAGACATTCATTAGTCTGAGATGGGTACTTTCAGAAACTTCAAAACATACTGCAGTCAAGTGCATACAAGCTTTCAAGAACAATGACAATAATTAAAGTTCAGTGATGTTGGAAAAAAAACAGCAGTTACTGTAAATATTCTACCTTTTATTACTAAATGAAGGATAAACATTAAATGAGGCTTAGATCCAAATGATCCAGATATTAGTCAGACTCCATGTCCAAATGGGCCTGTTGAGACAGGTTTAGTTTGGACTCATTTTACTTTGAGTTCTTGACTTCTAAATTTGTTCTTTTCTTTCTTTTTTTTTAATTGAGAAAAACCATGTTCACTCCAGCAGAAAACTTGAACTCTGAGGAACAATATTACACATTACAAGATATTTTACCGGGAAAACTGATTAAACTGACTTTTACCATAGCAACAAAGCTTTTATATCTCAACTGAAACCAGTATAAGACACACATGAAACAGGACATATTACTGATATCAACTCAAATGAGAAAATCAAATGATGATTAAAGGCTATAGCATCTTTGCATCCCACTATAGAGTCCTGATAGTTGTCTGTCCACAGGAGAGCATAGACAGACTTCACTGATAATACACTTCATATTCTGATGCTGACATATAACACATTACTTTACACGTAATCTAACTGAACCCTTTCACCTTCACCTCTGCACTTAAAACACTCACCCCCTGTATGTGCTGTCTGAACCAGCCAAAGGATCATCATCACACTCTGCAGTAGTAGTCGCCCCAACATGATGGACCTACAGGAAAGAAGAGCCCAGAAATGCTTTAGACCCAACAGGAAGATAAGGATGCACTAGTGGATACTCTACAGTGGGTAACTCCCCCCGACTGTGAGGGTCTGATATACACTCTGGTCCGAGGTGTCCCTCCTCCTTCTGCCTGTAGGTGCTCCTGTTGTCCAGATCCTCCCCCGTCTTGTTAGCAGAGGCACTCGAGGTGTACACACACAAACTGAATAATTGGGCACTTAAAGTACATTAGCACTTAAGAGAGAGGTGCAGAGGCAAAGAGAGGGAGTTCATCTGATTGGACATTGACTGATGAACTTTGGACGGTGGTTGTTTTACCGCGCAAACTGCATTAAACAAAGGCAGATGTTGCAATGATTTATGATCATTAATTTATTTAAACAGTCTACGTAACTAGTTGGCTGACGATGTCTTTAAATACTTCATATACTGTGGCTACTTTAGTATAAGTTGTATTTTAGAAAAAGATGAGTTTGCTGTCAGTATTTATGTCAGGCACAGCTGCAAACCACAAATACATCACCCCTGGAAATATGGTGCATTTTAAAATATTGAAATGAGTTATACATAGCAAATATAACACGAACACAGACTAGGAACACTAGTGCACAACCAAACTGAGCAGACCAAGCACAGAAAAGGACATGCTATTCTGCAGACATACAAGTACAGAAAAATAAGTCAATTACTACATTACATTTATTGTCGTTTAAAAAAAAAAGCATGCTTGTGTACTGTAGGACATAAAATTAATCTGTTTACTATTAACTACCATCAACTTTGTGAAGGGACACTGACATTTCCCAATGGGGTCAGTTCAATAGGTGTTACAATACAGTGGGCAGACTTCACCATCCACTAGTGTCTCCTTTAGTCCACGAGGTCTCCATGGTCTCAGCCTAGACACACATACACAAACACAGTTAGGCTGAGAGTGGCCCCTTGTATACTTAAAGGGAAAAAAGTGGGCAAAAAGAGAAAGATCTCTCACCTTCCACATAGATTCCTCACCCAAAGTCCAAATCCTCTTCTTATGGGGTCAAGGAGGGGTTAACGTCTCGCCTCACAGTTCGCCCAGACCTCTCACATACTTGGCTTCTCAACAAACTTCAGTCCCCACCTCTGCTGCCACTGACAAACCATCTGTCTAACTTTTCACCAGATGGTAACAAATGTCTCTTCTTTACCTTGTAATTATTTTATAATCATTTCAGTCATTTTGTTATTCGTCCAACATTCAGGAGCGTTACTTAACGTCAAAAAAAAAAAAAAAAACACATTCAAAGGAATGACTGGTGTGAGAGAATTATATAAGCTTGTAAAAAGAATATGGCACAGGTGACAGCTATGTTGAGTGGAAAATGTACTAAACTGCAGAGGAGTTCAAAGGTCATATGGTATTTATGCATGTATCTACAGATCTTTACAGAACTATGTAATACCACTTTTGGTCAATGTTGACCTCCCACACTCCTTCATACTGGGATGTTAGGACGGTGTGCAAGATAATCTGACCCTCCATCTTGTTTCCTTGTATGATGTTTCTGTACTGTATATCAACCACACTAGTGACACAGTAATTCATTAAGATGTGCTGTAATATTTTATTTGGCTGCACGAATGTGAAAGAGCTGAAAAAGACCAGGTTTAGTGAAGGGTGGCGGTCAGAATGTTAACATGACACTGTGTTAACTGTAAAATGGCCAAAGTATAACCACTGTTGAGCAGGGGTCTTCTAACTCTGCAGCATGTCTGCCCAGATGTGTGCAGCTGTTGTGCGCAGCTGCTGGTGAACATAGTTCTGACTCAGTGTTTGGTAAAGAGCCAGTGGAGTCTGCCAACTGTTGGCATCGGAGGATGGTTGGCATTGGAAATACAACTTCACTTGGCAACCAACCGCAAACAAAGCCAGACTGACAGCTGGAGCACAGAGAGCGATTTGAGCAGGGGTTAAAAAACACTTCAGTACATCTGATGATTAAGAGATGTGGAAATACTAAAGCCAGGAGGCCTTGAATAATCCTATAGAGAAGTGAAAACACAGGAAGGATTCATCTATAGGTTTCAGCCCTTAATTATTTGACCTTTTAAAGTAACTACAAAGTCACAGGATGTATAGGAAGAGCTAGTGCTTTTAGTTTAATAACCATTATAAATGTTTCCTGCTGGTTTCTGATGGATCACAGTTTTTATTCCCTTTTAGAAATTTACATATGCATGTCTGAACTATTTCATTTTGTTTTCACTGTCAGGACCAATGCATTCTCTCTCAACATGATTTAATCTAATGTTAATGAATATGCCTATCCTTCCTTAAAACCAGCCCCGCCTCCCCCAACTCAGTCAAAATAACCGACTTACTTTCTAATCATTTTACAATTTAAGTGACCCTGAAATGTAATAACACAATGCAACTCTTACAAAAAGCTGAGTTGCATCAGGACAGACTGTACTGCCTGCTGCTTCTGCTCGTTTACCTGCAGTAATCCACATTTCGTTGAGTTTAAAAAAAAAACAAAACATCTGTACACATGCAGGATGTTACCACCCACAATTCACACTCAGCTGAGAGTAAAGCAGTCAAGTATAATTCAAATGCTTGCCCACACTAGGTGTTGTATAACCTTTACAGTCTCTGCAGTCACAGACAAAATGATTTTAAGCAGGACAGACGGAAACAAGGACCTCAGAAAAAGGCTAATTAAATCTGCAGACAGAACATTTTGTCAGTGAAAACAAGTGTGATTATACCAAAGTATTTAGGACTAGTGCTAATATTAATTTTGGCAAATTGTTGCGCATTTTTAAAGATTTTTTTTATTTATATTGCAAGTGCTCTACAAGGGTGCAATTTAAATTATTCCTGTTTCCAAATGAACAAATAAAAATCTCTTTACAACTGAAATATCTAAGATGGAAAATTACATCAAATACATATTTAGTATCACTACAAATGTACACACAATGCATTCCTTTTTACAAAAAACCAAAACCGCTTACGTGGATGTGCCATGCCAAGACAACTACTTTCATGGCTGTTATAATGAACATATAGGTACAGCTGTACATGGATAAATTACTATACAATCCCCAACCTGGTCACCAATATCTGAGTCAACATTCAATCTCCCAGTAGGATACCTCTGTTTTATCCAAAATGTAACCAATATTTATATACATACTGAAATTGTGCAAATGCAGAGTTTAAACAAATGTGGGTAATAAATCATCTAAATCTGCTTTTTTTAAATTGTATGTTGAACGTATAGCGCATCAGTAGAAATGACAGATAATCAAAATGGTAGCTTTCTGATTTCAGAGTAATTTGCGCCGACGTAACCTAGTGGGGACCCCAGAGAGGAAAGTAAAACACATTTGATAAAGGAAATAAAAAATGGAAACAGTTTTCAGTGTGAAAAATGTGAAGGGATGTGGGGAATGGGCAAAAAAAGAAGAATCAATGCAGTCTGAAGACAGGTTAGAGTGCATTGGATGGCTTGTGCTGCAGCTCCTTTCACTCTAATCCTTATCAAACCTGGTCATTAGCTGAACATCAGATTTGTAACTGTCCACCTTATGATGGAAGAGCCAGGAATCCAGTTGCAGACCTGAATAAAAATGTCATTTACAGTAAATCCATCACATAAAATTTTGTGCTTGGAATAAATCTCCCATTACATCATCAACATCCAAAATAAATAAATAAATGCAATACTCACTCCATGTTGCTCTTCAGCTGATGCACAGTGCGTTTGTCCAGATAACGGCAGAAGAGAGTGAGCAGGTTGGATGGAAGGAGGAGTGGCTCTACCAGGGAACACTGGGACAGCTGTCCCGCCACCTGGAAAATTGTGTCAGTCCTAAAAGAGAAGACGAACACCCATGTCAAAACCTCAGATGCTAACTTTATTCCGTGAATTATAATACTTCTGCTCTTTCCCACCAGGCCTCAAAGTCGCCGATGCTTGGCTCAAGAGGAACACCTGAGGACAGCAGCTTCTCTCCTTGTGACAGGAGCGCATAGAGTAAGGAGAGTCCAAACTGAAGACAGAAGAGACAAATGACGATCTGTAAATGTGGTGGTTGAGTTACGCTGATCTGAACCCCCCCAGTTTAATCTGTGTTGTATGTGGTTCCCTTCATCTGTTGTCTACCATCCTCCATCATATACAGGCATCCACAGAAGTCAACCCACAGACCTTGTTCTGACAGGCCAGTGTGAGGCACTCGTATGTCGTTTGAGACTCAGATGATGTCAAATCTTTGAGGACCCCGATGAGCTGACTGAATGTCAGACCTCCGATTACATTTCGAAGAGCTGGGTAGAGTACTGGAAGCGCCTAAAAAGTGCAAAATCATATTAAAGACATTTTCCTTGGTGGTTCTTCTAGGTTCCACTGGACTTGTAAGCCTAAATAAGTCCAAATTCCCCCACAGGCTATAAGAACTGAAGAAGTCTTTTGGATGAGGGACGAAACATTTTCAAAAGAGCTAAACAAGTCTAGTTGAACCAAGAAGAACGACGACCTGGGAAAATGAGAACTTACACAGATATATTAAACACCATTTTCTAACAGTGAATGAGCGTTAATTGTCATTTATTGCAATGTGTCCTAAGTGCTTTACCTCATCTGCATCTCTGCTCATCAGTGCAGGCAGGTTACGGGTCACAATGTGCAAGATTGTCTGTGCAGACTCATGTTTCAGGAATGGGAGTAGACGGGCAAGGAGCTTTTTGCCTTTTGAGACCAGCAGGAAAGGCAGGAACTCCCCTCCTGAATTTCTGCACCGCAAGTAGAGTGCATTCATAAGCAATCCAAATTAATTTCACTTGTAATAAACTATGCATGTTGTTGGCGGGAAGGACGAGACTCACAGGGGATCGTGGTGTTGCATTTGGGAGTAGATGTGCTCCACTTTCCTCTGCGTCTTCTCCATTAACCTTCTTTCTTCCGCCTCAGACAAGACAGTGGTTTTTGTCCTGTCCGTCTCCTCAACCTCCAGCAGAACTATGAATAACTACAGGACAGAAAAAAGTGAAACCCAAGTGTTCAAAGGGAGACATTTTTTTTTTTTTTTTTTTAAACGTATGCTGCATTGGAACATGAGACCAGATACCTTTTCTACTTTGCTAAGGACTTCTAACCGTTGTTGTCTGGTGTCTTTTTGTTCCTGTAAAAAGGAAACAGTCTCAGAAAAATGTAAAGGAAATTAATATAGTTTAATATACAAAAATTTGTCTCCGTCACCTCCAGTGGACTGTGAGCTTGGACGGCGTGAACTGCACTGATGGCACGGCGAGGAGAGTAACATGTGGACACGGCAACTTGACCCAAAGAGCCTTCAATGTGCACCACTGGAAGAATAAAGCACTTAAACTGTAACAAAAAAATGTGCATACCACTGAAAGTGTTTTGGCAAGTAATGAGGTCTGTGTCAGGATATCGAACACTGATCAAGTAGCATTAACGGTAAAAGACCTGGTGTGTACGAGTCAGTTTTGGTGATGTAAGGTGTGGTGAGTTTGGGCGGCTCCCTCTTGCTCCTGATGCCCAGCTCTTCCTCAGCGAGCTTAGCTTCCATCCGCCGATAGTACTCCTACAGCAGTGGAATACATTTTTTTTTTTTTACATGCAGGAAATAAGGGAAAAACTGGTGTATGTTGTTCAGACCTGAAACCTACTAAACACTTTGATTTCCCACCTGATAATAGTAGTCCTCCAGGTAAGGATTCTCACTTTGCAGCTGAATCATTTGTAGCCGGGTGATCCACTCCTTCTCTTTGGCAGTCATGAGGTTACAGTAAGGATCCCAGCCCTCTGGTTTTCTACACAAGTCACGTTTTTCCACAATGTTATTCCCTCACACATCAAATAAAATACGTGAAAAGTCTGTGACACTACACCGACCTTTGGAATACATTTTGTTTTCGAACAAGAAGCCGTTTATGTTGCGGGTGGAGCTGGGTGACAGGATCAGGATACCTGTACGGCAAACACATCAAATTAAAGTGAATTTGATGATACAAAGTAAAAAAAAGTTTGAACTTCAATACTTCAGGCTTAAAATTAATTATAAGTACCAAATTCATTTAGTCGAGTACAAAGTTAATAGAAAATAGTGATTTTTGCCAGACAATGTTACAACAAAGAAAAGGTTGCATTCATTGATCAGGTAACACAGTGTAAGCAGCTTTAAATTTAGTGTGCTACATTTCAGTCCATTGTCTATTTCCAGCATGTTCCTTCCTCCACCTACTGCAGTACCTTTATTCTCTTCAGAGACACCCTTTTCTGTTGAAGCAGAACATTTTCAGGCTTTCAACAAAATCAATACTCTGAAAAGGCTATTTTAGGAAGTAGTTTTTTGCACCGTGGTCAGATTTGTCCAAGTGTGCATCAGATTTTGCGATGCACAGCTGCATCTTCTGTCAGCTGGTGGGACAGCTATCTGTTAATTCAGGATGTGACAGCAGGGACTGGACGAAATGAATGAAATTTAAGCCGATGGAGAGCTTTATATACTCACGAGTGATAACCCCACTGTCAAGCCTTTAATATATGCTGAGCTCAAACTTTGCTGACAAATATTCCATCCCACACATCAAATGTTGCTCTGGGATACAGTCAGTGAATCACACACCTGAAATGCTGCACCGGATTAGACGAGGGGCTGTAAAAGGGGGACGGCCTTGGGGAGTTGGCACCAAAGCGAAGTTGCATCATCTTCGGAGTGGAGGGGCAGCGGTGGTTTGTGGGAAACATGAAGCCCCCTGTCTGATGTAGCGAAAGAGTTCTTGCGTCAGGGCATACAGCATGAATTCACACTCATTCTCATGTGTGGTGTTTACTTAACCATGTCAGATTAGGTCTGATTTATTGTGTGAAAAACCTGATTGCAGCGCTGCCTCGGGGTCAGCGGCTGACGTGAGAAGAGGGGTGATCCTGGCAACATAGGTGCATGCATCTGCAAGAAAGAGCAGCACTCAAACCAGGAAACAACAATTCCATTTAGAGCCGATCAGATTAACTGACACGTTGTGAAACCTCGAGCTGATCAACCATTTTGATTATCTGAATTTCTTGGGGTTGGTGTTCTCAAATGTCTTGATCACATCTTGGGCTTAACAGACAACTTTCTGACACTTTATAGAAATAAACACTACGTTAACAGGGTTCAGAGTGGAGCGTACATGACATAAGAGCTTGTTTAGGTGTCAGTGGTAAAGGCATATTAACCCTTGGTTGGTCACGTGGCCTATTCAAACATGAATGGTCACGTGGGGTGTATGCACACCCCAATGCTA
>JAPQRQ010000012.1:10997085-11009872 GCA_037367365.1 Apogon talboti
TCTGCAGAAGCCTGATAATGATGTAATGGCGTCCAGGTGTGATGGAAGAGGGAAATATCTAAAACATGCAGGGACACCGGCCCTCGAGGACCGGAGTTCGACACCTGTGATCTACAGTGAAGAAAAACATGTACTGATGTTCTTGTTGCTTTTTACTCGGCTTTGTGGTTTTTATTCTACGGGGTTTTTAACACTTAAAAAGTATAAAACCTACTAATGTAAAGCTATAATTATAGAGTTAAATGCAGTTCTCAGAGGCCTTGATAGATGATTGTTTTTTTTTATTATCATGCGTTAGAGCTGCATTGGGAGCATGACCTGCTGCTTTTCATGTTGGCATCATTGCAATCACGTGAAAGACGACTCAAAGCGTCAGTGCATAAAAGTTTTCCGCATCATTCAGCAAAAAGTCTGTAATTGCCTTTTAGGATTTTGTAAGTTATTCTACCCTCTTCTCAGGCTGTAGAAAATCTACCCATGCTGCAAACTTTGGCTCATAGTTGTTTTCAGACAGGTAGAACGATTAAATACATGGTTAACAGCTATAACACTGTTCTACAATTTCTTTGAAAATATCTGCTTCAGACATTGAATGTGCTAAATCTTACATACTTTAATAAGATGAATCAGGAAACACATTACAAAAGTTCTGGTTAGCCCATGTTTTCAATATATATGATGGTGTGTTATTATACATACAGTATATGTTGGTTTATGTACATTTATACAATGGATTTATAAATGTTCCACTGGAAAGAACCTGTAAAGTGAATGTATTGTAATGTGCAGACAGTGTTTTGAGGTAGATCTGGTAGCTCTGAGACAGACATTCCTTTTGAATAAAACCCATTCTCTCATTAATTTTCAGAATTTCACATTTTGGCCCAAGACTGTATCTTACAAACTACAACCAACTAGCACTTTTGACTTAATTTTTCTTTATGAATGACTCAAATTTGATAAAGTTTAACTACTTTCATTCTGGAAGCATTTTACTTGTAGACCAGTGTAATTACCCATTGTAATCAGGATTTCATCAGATGTGATTCTACTACTCTGTGGCTCAACAGAGAAACTTGAGAAAGTGTCGTCGCTTCTACATGGTGGTGTGAAACAGTCACTTCGTTTTATACTCGGTCTTTTTAACCGGACTGAGCAGAGGGAGTTGCTTCATTCCATTTAGAATAATTTTAGAAACTTTTTAAAACATCTATAACTTGCTGAGAAACTACAGAAACCTTTATTTTTGATACCTTCATATTCTTATGTTTATATTTCCTTCATTTCGCAGGGTAAAATCAAGGCTGTTTACGGAAAGCACATCCACTCCTCTCCAAGCACGCCATCTAACTCCCACCCATACACCCAAACACTCAATGTCAGCGTCCAGCATCCACACAAATGGTTCCTGGTATAGAATGACGCCCAATGCAAGCCCCAGACATACGGAGAGTCACACCGACAGCATGAATGAAACCTCCGCATCCTGCCAACACTCTTCATCCAAAAATTCTGTGCAGCGAAGTGGCCGAAGACGCAACTGGGTCAAAGCCGAGAAGGATTTGTCCCACCCAAACCTGCAACCAAAGAACTTGCTCGACCTGTTTGAGAAAGCTGCCTTTTAGGGACAGCCATGAAACTGCCAAGACACATTCAGAGAAAAATGTTTTTTTTTTTGTTTTTTTTTTTTGTGCTTTAAAGTGGCTGGTAAAATGAATGTGTGAAATTCTCTGATCAGTTTACTTAACTATTTTTGCCATGTTGTTATAGAACTGTAATATCTTTATTTATCAACCATCTAGGGAAGAAGGGTGAATATGTCAGCAGACTCTGATGCACTTTTTACGTTCGATCAAACGCAATCTGTTGCTGAAATTATAAGTCCTTTTTTATTGTTGATGTATATGGCCATTTACCATTGTTGATGTACTGTAATTTAATCTTAGTTTGGTGAACTCATAGCCATGTACCTCGTGAGTTTAACCTCCTGTGTATCAAAAGAAAATAAACTCAGGAGAAATCAGTTTGCTTTTATGGCACCTCAAAATATAGAACCTGACTCGTTTGTTTTTGTCTTAAAATGTTTATTCATTCATTCATATTCCAAATTGCTTAATCTTCAAGAGGGTTGTGGGGGGTTTATAATTGTGTTTTATGTATTTGTAAAATTCATAAAAAGCATAATCAAATACTTAACATTAATGTGGCAGTATTCTCAGGGGCCTTTTGGGTAGAAGTAAAAGCATGCATGCACTCTGATTCCATCAGTATGTTAACCTGCATTAAAAATATGCAGCCAGTCAAGACACAATGTACTTGACTTACTTTATATGGAATTTAGACTGTACCATTTGCAGCCTGCAGGGCCATACAGTACTTGGCCCCTCATTGCATTCGCCAGTCTCATGGTTATTTAACTCTTATTTAAAAAGTGCTGTAAAATGCAAAGTTTATTCTGTTGAAATATGTGAGTTTTAAAGCACATGGAGCACAGGCTGTTTCTCTCTGACATTACACACACCTAATCTACACATTTTCCTCTAACCTTTCTGGCCCTTCTTCACATATATGGAATGGCGTAACCAAGTAGGCTGCACAGTGTACAGGAACACTATGCTCAAGAAATACCAAGGGCTCAAAGGAGATAGACAAAATGTGGGGTGTGAAGACAGTGGTGCCAGTAGTGATTGGTGCACTAGGAGCAGTAACCCCCCAAGCTGAGAGGAGGGCCCAGCAGATACCAGGAAAAATCATCAGAGATCTCTGTCCAAGAGAGCGCAGTCCTGGGAACAGCTAAGATCCTGCGCATATACTGTATATAGTTAATGGAAATGTATTTTTTCTTGTAAAAACATTTTGCTTCCCAAAAAGAAGAACATGATGCTTTTTTATCATCTGTCATCTCTACAACTTAAAAAAAAATACTACTGGGTAGGTTAAAGAGTAATGCAATTATTATTATTATGATTATGATTATTATTAGTATTATGATTATGATTATGATGATGATGATGATGATGATTATTATTATTATTATTATTAATAATAATAATAATAATTATAAGAATTATTATTATTATTATTATTATTATTATTAATGATAAGAAGAATTATTATTATTATTATTATTATTATTATTAATAATAATAATAAGAAGAAGAAGAATTATTATTATTATTATTATTATTATTATTATTAATGATAAGAAGAAGAAGAATTATTATTGTTATTATTATTATTAGTATTATCATTATTATTATTTTTGATTTATAATGCAGTTTAATGCAATTCCATACAACCTAATTATGGTAGGGTGTAATGTGAGCTTCTCTCCATAGGGTGGCGGTAGAGAGCGCAAAAGCAGACATTCACTAAATAACAGAAGAAGACGAGGATCGGTGGTTATGTTTTATACACACAATAGATCTATTTATTTATTACACTGCTTGTGGATTTAGACTCAGATTTTTGTGCACTATAGGAGCCAAACATAAGGTATGCTTCTAAATCTTTGTGTTAATAATTTGTAATAAGATGCAGTATGTCTATCGGACCTATGCATGATAACTCAATTGTTGTATTCATGCTATGTTTATCTGTATTTTGCAGCGGTATCAAGCGACGTTAGGAGCAAAATGATCAGATCTAAATGATAATTCAACAATAACATGTTAATATAGCGAGTTAAAAATGAGTCCTGTGTAATTAAAAATGAACCTGTTTATGTTTTTGCAGTTCATAAAAAAATGTCTAAAATCGAGCGTCTGAGTGCCAGAGTGGAGAAGCTTCTGTCTAAAGCAGTCCTGGAGGTTTTGGATGTCGTGAAAGAGACGGTGTATGAGTATCAGGAAAAAACGGCCAGAACTCAAAGAGAAAACCAGAGTCTGAAGAGGAGACTGCATGAGCTCCAGGACAAGTTAAAGCTGTGCAGTGATGGTAAGACTGTAACTGCACAGGTGTTAACAGGAGGTTGAAACTGCGTGTAAAACTGACATCTTTTTTTTGTAATGTCTGCAGAAATTGTGCCACATATGTCCCCCACATCCCTGCAAGCCGAGGCAGAGCTGGAGCAGAAGCAGAAGGACGAGCTAGAAGAGGACATTGAACTCATCTCTTCTAATGAGGATGTTGATGTAATCTGTGCTTCAGATCCCTACGAAGACCTGGAATGTGAAGAAACCTTCACCTCACTGGCTGCGTCCTGTCTGACCCCTAAAGCTGCACCAGGACTACATGACAGTAACATCATAGGCAACTTCAAATCTCACAGAGCAGAGATGAATAAAGCACTAGTTTCAACTTATGCAGACACCAAAAGTGATTCTGATTTGCTCTTTACGTCAAATAAAATGAAAGTAGAACCTACATCGGATGAAGATGCCATGCACTCAGCCTATTTTTACGACGATGCTACAACAAGCACTACATCTATGAGCAGACTGAACCCAGACTCTCCTCAGGCCAGTGAAGAACTCTACAGCGAACCAGGAGCTATGTTCGGTCCAGAGCAAAACGGCATGGAGGAACCACCGGTGGATGTGATGGATCCTGTGGTAATGTCCCATAGATTCAATAACAGCAGCAGCAGTTTCGGAGAGTCAGGAACTCGACTCATGCCTCAAACAAATACTAAAATGAGTCTTTTAGAGTCACGGGAGCTGGAGAGGAAAGTCAGAAAGCACTACTGCTGCTCGCTCTGCGGTCGCACCTTCAGGCACGCAGGCGACTACAAGAAACACAACAGGGTTCACACGGGGGAGAAGCCGTACTGCTGCTCGGTGTGTGGGAAGCGCTTCAGTCAGTCGGGGTACCTGACGGTGCATCTGCGTTACCACACCGGAGAGAAGCCGTTTGGCTGCAGCCACTGTGGCAAAAGCTTCAGTCACTCAAGTAACATGAAGAAACACGAGCAAACTCACCAGTGAGTTTTTCTATTCTTACTGTCTTATTAACATTGCGAGAAGGACACTATAGGAAGCTGCATTTTCGTGGACTTCACATGAGCGAATTAAATTTACACGGAAAAGTAAGCGTGCCTTCTCTAATTAGACTCACTGACGACAACCTAGTGACTTAAATATCAAAGGAAGCACAATCTGAGAATTACTACTCATCCTGCCTTACTGTTCCTTGTCAGATGTTAATGTTTTACTCACCCTGGGCTTGATGTGAATCTGCACATATTTCCAAATGAAAATAAATGTGTTTGGTACTCATACACGGTGAAATGTCCTGTATGTGTCGGGAAGCTCACTTTACATTGACCCTGTAGAGTCTGTTTTTGATATTTGCATTGCTGATCAGATCACATCCTTCATGAGTAACTGGCTCTTTCAACATTTTACACCATCTGTGTGAACGGGTAAAAATCTGCAGTACTGTGTGACTGTAATGAACATCGACTCACTATTAAGTTACAACTAGGAAATACTCTAAATATGTGCACATTATTTAAAGCACAACCCCAAAAAAATCTGAATTGTCTTCTATAGATAGTTTTTAGTGTGACCTTTATTCTATGACAAAAAGTGGCCTAAACAATAGGAAATGTCTGAGGTGTATGAAAAAAACTTGGTGTACATCTAGTTTTTTACAATTTTTGAGAGACACATTCGTGTTCCTGTTGTTTACATGCAACAAATATGTGAACATGCAATTTCAACAAACCAATATGTAAATGTACAGATATTAGTACAAAA
Organism: Apogon talboti; assembly: GCA_037367365.1. NCBI lineage: Eukaryota > Metazoa > Chordata > Actinopteri > Kurtiformes > Apogonidae > Apogon > Apogon talboti. The sequence goes on from JAPQRQ010000012.1 coordinate 11,002,785, forward strand.
ATATTAATATTCATCATTCACCTAAGGCAGTAATAGTACATTTATAATGAAATACATGTACGTCATGTTCCACTTCACATGTTTCTGTTCACAAAAGGTTTGTGAACATGCTAACTCATACATTGTAAGTTTAATTTACTATAGACCACAATTGAGTGCATTGACACATGAAAAACAGTGACGCAACTCAGTATATTAGGCATTCTGTACTTTATGTTCACCTGAAACACAGGTCTATAAGATAAGATATACTTCATTGATCTCCCAAGGTTGAAATTCAGAAATAGGTCTATTAGGGTAGATAGATTCTATAAGGGTTATACAGACGGAACACGATCAGCTTGATTGTTATCTGCTCAGTCGCCAACTTAAACCCTAATTAACTGATCTGGGATGAACTATGAGGTATCCAACTAACCACAGAAATTAACTATCCAGATTTTAGGATTCTAAACTTTTGTTTTTGTGTTACAGGGATTCTGATTTGGTCCTCATTGGTCCTCGTTGTAAATGAGAAGCTGTTCTCAGTTGATTTCACCTGGTAAAATAAAGGTCAAATAAAATCAAATTAAAAAAATTCTGGGAGAACAAAGTAACTTAATTAGACAGTTTCAAAGTAATTCTGATAGTTAAATGGCTTGTTAGGTGGAGAATGGAAGCCCTCCGCCTTCTCACTAGCGCCTCTAGGGCCGAATATGCCACTTGCAACTTCTCTAAGATCTCGTCCCAGAGGCCAAGATCTCGTGTCTCTCGCGAGAAACGGCACGGTTTACGGCACTACGACACAGCACACTGGCTCGCTGTAAACAAAGCTAGCCGTGGCTTCATTTCACAGGCGTTGGACCCTCGTAGAGGTGGCAGGGAAAAGGAAGATTCGGCCGTTGTCAGAGGATGGAGGAATAAGAAAGGAGTGATGACCGAATGAGGAACAAGACAACAGTCTACCTTAGTTCAGCTTTTACAGAATGGCGAGAGCGGAAAGAAAAAGAAGCTTCTAGACGGATGCAGACTCGGCATTGTTGCTGCTGCACTAGTAAGTACTGCAGAGGTAAATTCTCTATACTCGATGTGTTTCAGTGGATTTGTGCTCTTGATGATGCTATTGGTTGTAACAGTGTTTAGATCGTTTATTTACATATTTTATCAATGATGCCTGCACGCTTGTTGGCTAGCGGAGATGTTAGCGCGGACAGGAACCCCCTGGTCATATACTGTACATATTACAACATATCTGTTAACTTCACGACTACCTCACAGGTACTGCAGTGCTGAACACAGTTATATACTTATATAGACTGACATTAGATCAAGTTTTGACAATTTTACATTTAATGTGTAACCTTACTGAATTATTGGAAAGGTCACATGAACAAGGAGAGTTTCTGAATAAGGTAAATATTGACTTGGGGCTGTAAAGGGAGGCTCTACTGGAAACCGTGGTGAGTGTAAAAGCACTAAGGATGGCCCTGATGTGGCAGCAGATGACTGTCCACCAAAACATGAAACCAAACAGCTTTAAGGTTAAGCATAGGTTAAACTGAGGAGATTCTACAACACCAGAATCTCAATCAGTACAGTGTGTAGTCTTACATTAATATACAGTGAGTATAATAACAAAAATCTCACGTTATTTTTTTTAGTAAAAAGTAAACCCTCTGATTATTATTGCTCATGATATTACATTAATTTTATATTGTGAGATTGTTGTTTTATGATGAGGTGATGAAATATGTACATAGTTGTATCTTCTATTAACTTTTTGGTGGAAAGAATAGTGTATGCTTTTGTTATGACCTTTCTTTTTGTCATTGGTATGACATTAGATGGTATGACATTCGATGTATTGACTGATGGACATTCCCCAGTTGGGTCCTGGTCACTGTTTGATAGAGCTCACATTCACAGATGTTCCTGAAGTGTGGAAAACCTAGGATTGAAGCACATCAGTTCTTACTCTGTCATGCAGTATTAAAATGTATGAAGTTAGTATTTGACATACTTTGTTTTGTGTTCTATTAATGGAAATATTACTGCTCTTTTTGCAGGAAGGCCATGCACAGATGATCACTGCCCTTACTTTGCCCTGAATGTAGATTCATTCCAGTATGTCTAAACTTCAGCGTTTGGATGCCCGTGTGGCCAAGCTTCTTACTGAAGCTGTGCATGAGGTGTTGGAGATGGTGAAGGAGACCGTGTTGGAGTATCAGGAGAAAACTGCCAGAACACAGAGAGAGAATGAATGTCTGAAAAGAAAAGTGCAAGAGCTGCAGGACAAGATAACAAAAGACAGCACATGTGGGTATAAATAGTGTTACACAGTGATTTTTGTTTTATTTTACTATAGCAAACAGCGACTGTGCAATACTGATTAAGGTCTGCTCAGAATCATTTGGTATTAACCTTTTTTTTTTTTTGGCCATTTTTCAGCAGTTCCAGTTCTAAGTGGCCCATTGCCTTTGGATAAAGAGGACACAGTGGATCAGGAGCAGGATTTAAGTCTCACTCAGAGACAGAAGTCAGAATTCACTGATGTAGATCAGAGAGAAATCCACAGCTACAAGCCTGTCCATGATGTGAAGCAGGAGTCCAAAGAAGACAACTACATTAATACTGTAGCAGACAAAGAGGAGGACACAGAGCATTGTGAAGCAAAATCAGATGATGTGACATACACAAGTGAGGAGGCTGTAACTATCAGCGTATCACACTTTCCAAACAGGGGCAGTAGTCCTGTCTCATCTGTTAATGTGTGTGCTTCTCAGTCCACTGCCTCACTTAGAGAAAACCAGCCTGTTGTCAAAAAAGAAACAGATCTGACAGACTGTCCAACAGCAGAACCGCCATCACTTCAGAAACATTATAGCAGCTCTCTGGAATTAAGCTGCAGCTCCTCTCATCATAACTCCACAGAGGTACTTCAACCACAGATTATTACTGAATCTCGTGAACATGTCTTTGTCCACTCCGGTCATAACATATCTAAAAGACACGTGTTTTCAAAAACCAATGGGACGGCCTTTGAAATCAGAAGAATCAGGAGGGAGCACTTACAAACCAAAGACTCACACTTGTGCGTCACGTGTGGGAAGTCATTCAGCAGGATTGGGAATCTGAAAATCCACCAGCGCTGTCACACTGGGGAGAAGCCGTACGGCTGCGTACAGTGTGGGAGGCGTTTCACTCAGGCAGGAGACTTGAAAAAACACAAGAGGGTCCACACGGGGGAGAAACCGTACTACTGCAACCAGTGTGGAAAGAGTTTCAGTCGGGGGGAGAATCTGAATCGACACCGGAAAATCCACATTGGAGAGACACTGCAGTTACAACAAGTGTGGATGGGGCAACAGTAGTGACTTTAATACTCCATTATAGACCGAGAGATGACCAGTAGGGCTGTGGATGAACTCCAGAATCTGACAATATGATGGAAGGACTACTGTTCAGTATACTGCAATATTTAGCAAAGCTGCAACCGAGGCAACATAGTGTCATTTTTCAATTGTAATTTTAGGGAAATTTTCACAGTATAAAGAACAGGCGATTATATGCAATGAATCTAAGACTTTTCTTATGTAATGAGACCAATGTGTTTGCATTGATCAAAATCCCTGTCACATTGATTTCCATAATAATTGTAACTGCTAATACTTTATATGGACAGAGAGTTTTTTGTATTGTGACCTTGACTTTTACCCTTTTACTTTTTTTGTGTGTGTGTGTGTGTGTGTGGGGGGGGGGGGGCTTTTAAAGCATGAGTAGTTGAAATTGGGGAAAAAATTTAATGAAAACAGATGGAGGAGTAGATGTAGAAGTCTCAAGACCTCTCAGATGACTTAAATTACAATTATGCTGAAAAATGGTAATGAATAGGAGGTATGCCTAGTGATAGTAACAAATTGTCAAGCATTTTAATTGATTATTTTCTGGCTACAGGAGCTGAAGTCAAAACTGAATTTAATTACTATTTCTTAAGGAAACTTCGACACCATATCTGACTGGAGAATAAGATTCACAGTAACTGTATGACAGGAGGCAAACAGGTTGCATTTTGAAGGTTTTTCCAAAGGAATAATCTTGATTTTGTGATTGTATCTGATCTATATGTTTACATAATACATGTGTAGAATTAAATCAGAGTTGTGAGTTTTGATGAGAATACGTTTTTTAAATTGTTTTATTTTATCAACAAATAGGAGTTTTCCGTGAACATAAACCTGCAGAGTTGAGAATTTAAGCATCTATAGCCTCTGTGATCAGGAACTCATACAAAAAATCATGACAATTTGGTCAAAACTGTGGATTCTTAACAGACAGATAAACAGATGGCAGTAAAAAACCTCACTGACAGAGGTAATACTGAGTGTATATTTGGAGAATTTAAGTGTTTTGACATTTTCTTAGACTCCTACTAGTACTATCAGTGACACACCTGTGAAAGACGCTGCTGTTCTGCGCCTTTAGTCTGCACCAAGTTGAAATTTATGCACCAAAATATATGAAATCTTATGTAACTCAGCTGGTATTAGTATTTATTCTTTTTTGGATCCAATTTTGTCCAAGTTCCACCAACTGTGTCTGATCTGGGTTTGATACATTGTTTAACATATTGCAGTTTATTTGAATGGAAAAACAGATTTCTGTAATACCCCATTGTCGTGGCCGAGATTTCAGTAGTTGTGGTTGAGGGGTGGGTCTGCACTGATTGTAGCTGATTGGCATCTTTCTTTGTTGGAAAAAGAATTGGTAAACTTCACTTTAACCCTCCTGAGCAACAGTCAAATCAGTCAGACAATTAAAAACACCCGCTGAGCCTGTGCAATAGGCATGACTGAATTACAGTCTTTTAAGATCCTTCTTTTTTTTTTACTTTTTTAAAAATAAGATATTACTTGTTTTTCATTATCACAGTGTAACAGTATGGAATGGATATAATTTTTGGACATCAGTTTTAATAAAAAAACATTCAAGTGCATCCTGGCTTTAGCAGCCAGTGTACTAGGAATGTAACGCTGCACTTTATTCATTACCTTTTGACTAAACTAATTTCTATCTGTTGTGTTTTATAGTCTAATAAGTCTTTTTGGTCACATGCAGAATATTGTTATGTTGTTTTGAATAATCAAATGCTAAAAACAGCTATTGAAAATCATTTTAGCTCAATTATCATGAAAATTGCCTGATTTCTGTGGAATATATATATATATGTTATAAAGCAGGATTATTTGAAGTTAATACAATGTTACTGCAAAAAGTAAGTCAATGACATTTTTCTTTAGGAGATCATAACTAAAACACAAAGATCGGTTTGTTTTATACTTTTATTAAGGATTATAACACATGACTTACATACAGTCTGTGGTGTTGACCATGAGAGTTATTTGAGTAATAATAGAACTATATTCTGTAATCAAGTGCCACATGCACTACACACCACCACCACCTACCACATATAAGGAAGTTCCACAGATGACCAACACTCACCAGTGGCTGAACAGATGTTGAAACTCCCGAATGTTTATTACTTTATTATGTACTGTTGAAATCAAATGAGTGAGTTCAAGACATAAGACCTCAGTTCTTAATATGGCATTTTTACTATAATAAAAACATGATAAAGAACTTCATCACAGTGCTAATATGAATATAGGGGAGTATGGTTGTAACTAGAGGTTGACCTATATGGGTTTTCTATGGCCGATTTTTAAAATTGTCAGCTGATGGCCGATATCTACACCCGATTTTTAAGGATGATATTTAAGGCCGATTTTTATTTATTTATTTTAAAGCATATTGATCGTAAAATTCAATTGAAACACTCAGATAATTAAGATTTTAATGCAGCAATATAAATGAAATTATTAATACATGTACACATAGTACTCTTTTAACATTTATTGAACTTAAATTGCTGCCCTCACAAGTGCCTGATCAAATATCTTAAAACATTTTTACTACTGATCAAATATCAGCTTTCAAAAAAATTAAGGCCGATGGCCGATATTGAAAGAAAATCAATATATCGGCCGGCCGACATGTCGGTCTACCTGTAGTTTTAACACCCACAATTCCACTAATAAGACAGGAGTCATATGTTCATTTCAGTGTTTAACCTTTCACATGGGGAATATCAAGGCTGTAAACAGACATGCCGATTCCATTGAGAAAAGTAATGCATTTACAGATAATTCACATGGCCTATATTGGGTGAAATTATAGTTTCTTTGGCAAAATGTGCTGTAGGTTTCCTATGCTAATTTTGTACCACAAGGCTGATACTTTAAGCGAAAAAATAAGCGACAATGAGCCTTACAAAATGTTTCAACCTTTAATACAGCTACAAAAGTTTTACATAATACCTTCACTCATGGACACCCCAAAATGCACATATTGCGATTGATTACTCCTCCATATTTTGATACTAAATCAGACCGTTTCTACTTACTTAGCAGAGCACATTATAAATAAACGCCTCCCTGTGAAGTCTGGTGTGTGTGTGATGTGATGATGGGCTGAAATTATACTGATATCTTTGACCTTCTTCTAATATCTGTGTGTTCTGAAGCTGAGGTACAGAATTTGATGAAATACAATATGTTACAAATGAGCGTCATGTATTTGATATTATCAACTCCTGATCTTTTGCAGAATGCTGAACTGGTGCCTCTTTGAGAGCTCTGGGTTAACGAATAAGTGAAGTAGTGTGTGTGTTTTTATACATGTAAACATATTCTGATTTCAGTAACCCATGTAAGACCTTATCTGCTATAGATGCAGTACACTGATAGTAACTGTGATACTGTTACATCTATACATCTGATCCCTGGTTCTGACTGTTGTGAGTTACTGCACAGGAGTTCGACAACATAACAGAAATACAAACATGGTGGAAGCAGCAAAAGTATCTGACTTGAGTTTTATCTTTCAGTAATGAATAAATTAACCCACAAAAACCCAAACAACTACTGGCAACCAAAATCATCTACTGATCTGAAATGTTTAATAACTTCTGAACCACTAAACCTATCAATACATGTAAATAATTGGTGTAAAATGCAGTTTGTCATCTTTTCATGGTCATCAGATATGAC
>JAPQRQ010000012.1:11020712-11035117 GCA_037367365.1 Apogon talboti
CCTTCAGTGAGAATCTACAATGTAAATAGTCATGAAAATAAAGGAAACACATTGAATGAGAAGGTGTGTCCAAACTTGTGGCCTGTACTGTACTTTACTATTCCTAGGATGGGAAATGATTGGTTGCAGCACACACAGAACAAAGAGGAGACAAAGCTATATATGCAGTAATCTACTACCAGCAGCACACAGCAATGACTTCAAAGAGCGAAGACAAAAATGAACTGTTAATAAAGTGTGTAAATCAAGTTTGTGTCGAAGTGTTCAGAGAGTCATCTGCTACACAAATAATGCTCATTTACCCCCCTCTAAGTATTTGTTGTTTGTTCGTATTGCATATGTACAGTGTATAGATTTAATAAAGAAAACTTCTTTGAATAATGTTTTAACTTGAGTATATGGATGAAATCATAAATTAACCATAACATTGACTAACTTTTAGACCAGTCTTATAATTAATATTTTAAAACAAAAAAAACTTAATTGCATTAAAAAGTCTCTTGCTTGGTTTAATTCACTGAGCTGATTTTCCTAATATGTTAGTTTTTTAGTGCACACCCATTGCTGACATGGAAATAGGCAGTAAAAAATCCTGTCAAACATTTTTATGATTGATGGCCATTTTTTGGAGAAGTAAAAACCAATTTACAGTCAACTGTTGTTTTTTTATTAGTACATTTTTTTCCTTCCAACCTTTTGTGGGTGTTTGTGGTAATGCTTTAACCTCCTAAGACCCAGGAAAGCCACAGGTTTTTGAGTTTTGTCTTTTTTTAATTAAATAATTGCTAATATTGGAAACATCATGATCCAACAGTTTTTTCAGATGCATTCTTAAAAATTTTTATGGAATCTCATTTGCGGTGGACAGTTGTTTCTTTTCTTTTTTTTTTGTGTATAAAGCTGTGAATTTCTTGTCCTCATATGTGGACAGTGGGTCCTAGGAGTTTAATTAAGTTTAATGTCAATTTCACTCAATCCATGTGGTGTATTATGCTCTTATGTTATTAAGCATATGTGTAACTTTTCTTTATGTATTTTGTGATATATAAGTTTGATATTTCCGTCTCTGTGCGTTCATGTTTAGGGTCTAAAATATTTAGGATAATAAGTCCTAGTTACAGCTTTGTTTTTCTCTTTTCTTTCCACAGATGCTTTAAGTGCATACCCCAGTGATCCGGTCAACAGTTTCACCATGCCAAATTTCAGCACAGCAGGAGCAGGATATCCCGCTGCTGGCAGTTTCATCTCGCATGTGTCAACGCTGCCTTCGTTCTCAGCATCAGCTTTAGGATCCGGACCCAACTTGAGCCAAAACCCAATGCTTCAACCTCCTCCGCCCACTTCAACCAAATCAGCAAGTAGGAGATCACCCAAACTCTGGCCCAAGAGGAGCGCAAATGTAGTGCCTGCAAACAGCCTCCCTGCACCTTTGGGGGAGTGGTCAGGGGTCATGTCAGGCACCGTGGAGGACTTTAGCAAAATGCATGAAGATTTTGGAAAGGAAGTGAAAGAACTGATTGCTAATTGGGCAAAAAAAGGACATGGTGACGTTGCAGAAGGAAACTTGATAGATTTTGGCTGATTAATAAAAATGCCTCTGTATTTTGGCTGCAAATTAAAACAGTGTAAATAGGAACGAGAACCACCATGGGGACCTACCATTAGTGTATATTTAAGATAAGACGGTGCATGTTTTTTATTTACTCATTGCCATAGCCTCAATAAATGATCTATGATCTGCTCCTTTGACCTTTGCTCCTTTTTCCACTTCATTGATATTCATGTGGACAGAAAACAGGCAACACACTACAGCTTTTATAACATTAACCAAGCCGCCAATCTGCTTTATTATTTAACAAATAAAGTAAAAGAAAAACTTTGAAATGGTAAAAGTAGTTTAGTCAGCTCCATTGACTGTTATTTTAATATACAAGAGTCTCTAAACTTACACACACTTCAGTCAGCTGTGTTTATAAAAAGAATAAGAAGTTGTATGGGGGGTAAAGCAGGCCAAGAAGGGTGAAGACTGTTGAATTTTGGTGGCGAGTCAAAACGGCTGAGAAAGAGAATGGTGGGGGGGAGGCAGCGCTATTTCAGTCTGTACAGCTGTCTTGTTTTTATGGTCTTTGACAGTGCTTGGTCTCTTTCTGTATGTGTGTCTCTCTCTCTTTTCACCTTCAAGCCCATACTTGAAGTGGCTGCTCTTCTGCTGACGGCCTTCTCCACACGAGAGTTAATACCACAACCATTTCCTCTGCCTTAAGTAATTACCGCCTTGAATCAAATAAAATCGGTGTCAGGGTGATAGAAAATTCACAGACACTCTGGGTACCTTTGGGTAAAAATGTGGTCATATTTTCCATATGAAATATCAGGCCCACAAATGAAGCAAAGGCACAGTATCAGTTCCTGCTAACGTTGGGTCCCGATACATTCCGAGGACGTATAGTTGCATGATTGATGGCAGCCTATGGCGCACATATAAGGAGTTCAGTGGGTGGGTCACTGTCCCCTGTTTTAAAGCAACTATACTGGGAAGCTGCAGGAGCAACCAAAATTAGTGCATCCATGGTGGGAAAGCTGCTCATTTAGTTTAATAATTTCATGTTTCTAATCATTGATCTCAATATTTATAGGTTGTACTGTCACAGATGTGGAGGATGTGAAAATTAAGCATTCTGAATCTGAATGAATATAATTCTTGAAGAACAGAGCAAATAGAATAGTTAGATAGTTGTTTAATTTCATTTTGTATATATACCTGTGGATATATTCATGGAACATGCTGTCTTAGATGTCTAATTGCACCGTGTGTATGTTTTTTTGGTTTTTTTTTGCAATACTGTTAAACAACGTAGCGTTCCATTTGGTGCATCCTTTCAGGAACACTAATTAAGCTCTATAAATATAAATCATGTTTACTGTAGGTGTGTAAATAAACACCATCTATGCAGAGTCACTGTTTATGTTTGCTGTTAATAAAATGGACACCGTATCTCGAGGCCTAGTAGTTGAGCGTCAGAATTTGGACCTGGATCAAGCTCCATCAGCCAACCGTTTTCAAATTTCACTACTGTTTATAAACCCTGCTGGCCACTAGTGATTTCATAGAGGGCACAAACTACGCACCAGACTTATCATCCAGACAGGTGGTGACTTCAGGATATGTTAACTGGAGATACATGTTGGCACCTTTTGCTGCGTGTGGCTGTTAATTATTAGAAAGCATCAGGTCGGCAGCAGGATGAGTGTCCTGGACTTAGTGTGTATTAAGTGAGCAAAGCAGCAATAAACAGCTATCACACATCGGGGTTTGTTCTCTCACGACGGATATAAATGCAACAAAAATAGCCACAACAAAGACTGAGTGTGTCAGGAATAAAAAGAGGAAGGGCACAGGGTGGATTCAGTTGTCCCTCAGCATATGGCCTATCAGTTTGGCCATATTAGTCCACAGATGTCACCAAAGTCAGGGTTGTGTGTTGGCATTGAATTCACCTCATTCCAAGACTCCTGGAGCCTATTTTGGAGCATCGGTAAGATGATATGTCCTGTCACCTCCTCGCTCCTCCCCCTTTCTGTTACTTTCCCCCGGCTCTGTTTTCCAGCCAAACCTGATGGTGTGGCTAAAGTTAGCCCCCCACGGGCTAGTATATAAGGCCCCAAGGGGCCAATACTTACATGTCAGTCACATCGGCTTGGCGTAGGCTTCTCTTCTTCACCAACAACAACCCCACAAACTTGAGAGATGGTGAGTGTGGCCATGTTCCTTGGAAGAACAGTCTCTACGAAATAGGATCTTCTCTATGAGCTGAAAGCATCACTGACACATTTGCTATCTGGAATACCAAGAACCAATGAAGCGAAATTTGGAATTCGAGCATCACAAATTGTGGATTGTGGACCCAATCTTACTTAATCCTCTGACTTGAGCAAACATCTTGCGAACATAAGCCTAAACATTACAATGTGACTGGGGCGTGAAATACTTAACAACACTGTCCCCATAGTCATTATGTTGTACTTAAACCTTGAACGATTGAGATCCTCCTATTCAAAAAAAGAAAATTTTAGAAAAAAAAAACAAAACACAGAATTTGCAATTTAGTTGACAAAATACACCAAACACAGAGTCAGTTTTACTTATACATATTTTTGTACGTTTAATTTATCTTTAGCCAGAAGGCACACTTTTAGAGGAACAGTCCTATGTGTCCTTTTGCTCTTGATCACACAAAGGACACTTCATTTTTTATATTTCTACCTTCTGGGATTTTTAGCATAATCATTTGTTTTGCTTATTGTGTGTTAAGCATATCGTACCTTTTTGTCCCCTTTTCTCAGGCACCCAAGAAGGCCAAGAGGAGGCAGCAGCAGGGTGAGGGTGGATCCTCCAATGTGTTCTCCATGTTTGAGCAGAGCCAGATTCAGGAGTACAAGGAGGTAAATATTTCTTCACAGAAGCTCACATCACAAAGGTAGATAAAGCTGTGTAGCCGTGAGAACTAACGTCCTCGTAGGCCATGCATTTTGGAGTATTTTGCCTTTTTGTGGAGCTTGTGTAAGCCATGACTCCATGGATCATTTGACCTCGGAGGTACTGTTACCGTAGCTCCCACAACGTGTGGACATGAGTGACCGCTTTGACTTTATGACAGCAAAAATGTCCTCATCAGCATGAAACCTCAGTAAATCTGAGCTTTTACCGATGACAGCAGCTACCGCTCCCCAGGGATATCTTAGTAATCCTCCTCAGTGGCTGGAAACACTCCCACTGTGACCCCACTGGAATGCTGCCCAACAGCTGGTCGAGTCTGACATTAATCAAAGCAGGAAAGATGGGCTCAAGGTAGAAAGAGCAAAAATTCACTTAGATGTTACATGTTCCTACAATCAAGGAAATGAGAAAGAGGAACAAAATGTTACTTTACCAAAAAATACATTTCTGGATCGAGCACCTACACCAGATTGACAATGACTAGATTACACGAAACAAAGGATAGTTCTTTTCTTCTTTTTTTAAGGTAGAAAGGATAGAGTACGTATAACAGCCATGTTAAGAGATTAGAGGACACTAAAGAACATTGAGGGCACGATCAGAAGATTTGGTCACAAGGCAAAAATGGGTAGGGGGTGACAACTGTAATCAATACCTTCTCCTTAAATGTCGCAAGGGGCTTGTCTCACATTCCGAGACCATTTTAACACCTTAGAAAGACAAGTGGCCGACCAGCTGCCAAGTCCCAAAAGGTTTGCAGGGCCATCTTTGGTTTCACAGGGGGCTGCACACAGTTATGAGGAGGGAGAGGTGGAGAACAGCTCCACATTTACACGTTTATGTTGGCAGGCTACCTCACGCAAATAATTATCATAAGCAAGTCTTGTGACAAGAACTTGTGAGGCATGTGAGGATCTCAGTTTTCACCGTTGTAATTAGAGAGAAACACCAAGAGCGAACACCAGGTGAAAAAACAGAGAGTGCTGTTGTGCTTCTTATGACTGACTTTCCTTTTACCTCACTTTCCCTGGTAGGCTTTCACAATCATCGACCAGAACAGAGATGGCATCATCAGCAAGGATGACCTCAGGGACGTGCTGGCCACCATGGGCCAACTGAATGTGAAGAATGAGGAGCTGGAGGCCATGGTGAAGGAGGCCAGCGGCCCCATCAACTTCACCGTGTTCCTGACCATGTTCGGCGAGAAGCTGAAGGGTGCGCCGACACACTTGTGCACTTCATTCTTCCCTGACTTCATTCAATACATGATTATTTAACAGTATGGGGAACATAGAATTCAGTTTTATCTATCATATGATTTATGTAAAAGAAGCTTAAATACTTTTTTCTTGTAACTGAGTGCCGTTCTGTCAGACTAAGTGTCCTGCTGTGACTCGCAGGTGCTGACCCCGAAGACGTTATTGTTAGCGCTTTCAAGGTCCTGGACCCCGAGGGCACCGGCTCCATCAAGAAGGAATTGTAAGAGCTTTCACCTTCAGCTTATCATCTGTCATAGATTCCTAAATTCTGTCATATTTATTCATCTCCATTCTCTCTATCTCCAGCCTTGAGGAGCTCCTGACCACCCAGTGCGACAGGTTCACCGCTGAGGAGGTGAGTTCACCAGCCTTTGCCACATTCAGTTTTACTGTTGGACCTGAAAGTCAGTGAGAGTTTTTTTTTAGTTGTACAAGATTTTTAAGATATTTCTTTAATCTTTCCTCCCCAGATGACCAACCTGTGGGCTGCCTTCCCCCCTGATGTGGCTGGCAATGTGGACTACAAGAACATCTGCTACGTCATCACACACGGAGAGGACAAGGAGGAGTAAATCCCCCTCTCTCAAGACCTCTACCTCCAACAAAAGCTGTACTCACTCCACCATTTACTCCGTCCTTCTTCTCCAACGCCGTAGCTTCCTTGCACACTCTCACACCCTGGCCCACTCTTTCCGCTTGCCAGCTCACTACAAAAAGACTAGTCTCCTTTCTCGAGATACTCAGTGAGAGGACTGAAGGCTGTGGATGTGTTTGTGTGTGAGTACCAACGGGGGAAACATGGGATTATTTTCAATAAAAATAATCTTGTGACACTGAAACACTCTCTCTATCTCTGTCCCTGGCTCTTGTTGCTCCTCCTTCTCCCCTCCTTCCATCACTCATTCTGTCTTGATGTGTTGGGTCTAACAGTGCATGTATCATACCTACGAATATTGTGTGTGCATATACAGTCCAGTGTACACAGCGGTCAGTCCCTTGGGTGCTGTGGTGCATGCACAGTCACTTGCTTGAAACAAGTAAGTAGCCTGACTAAGGCAGTCTGTTAGTTTCAACCTGAAACAGAGTGTTTAATGGATTTGTCCAATGCTTTATATTGGAGAGGAGTGCATAGTAAAAGAGTGGGGGTACTGTACTATAATAGTTTCCTACCCTCCTCTTTTATTGTCTCATAAAAAAGTATGAAAGGAAAAGTTGTAGCAGAAAGAGGAAAGCATGGTTTTTTTAATTTTGTGACAAGAGAAAGAGATGGTGAAAGAAGGTGAGGGGGAGGCAGGAAAGGCATAAGCAAAAGTAAAACATCTTTGTTTTCGACTCTCCTTCCTCCTGCTCACCACTGTTTCGCTCCTGTTGTTGTGACTGTGTCTGTGTCTCCACTGTAACAAATAAAGAAGTACAAATAAAATCCACTATCTTTCGTACGACACTGTGTCTGTTGGTTTAAGTGGGGACATGGGTTGGAACGCTGCTAGGAATCAACCCTGTGAGGTACTGACTGCACACTGACTGTGATATGCATATGGTGACACATTAACAAGGTGTACTTTCAAACACTGCACCTAAATGATAAACAAAAATGACTCACTGAAGTCCATGGGCAGGTCACTGACAAACATAACAGGGGAGTGCCCAAAAATACATGCAGTGACTTTTGTATTCATTCAAAATAAAAAAAATAAAAAAATGTAGTCATGTAGTCTCAACCCCAATATCCTACAATGATAAAATAAGACGAACACAGTAACGACAAGAATAGCACATACCTTGTAAGGACAAGGGTAAGAAGGTTAAGAAGTCAGTCCTAATTTCATCCAGTGAAGATTTATTTACCTGAGTGTTCAGATTTTTCAGTCCTTCCTGAAGTGTATTTATCTCAGATATGCTGTATATTGACCCTAAGAGCAGCCAATATTAAATAAATAAGAAAATAATTATTCAAATGAATAAATGGAATAAAATATGAAAACTAAGTTGGTATTATTTATGTAGTCCAGTCTCACAAATCACAAATTTGCTATAAGGGGTTTTAAACTCTGTTGAAGACACAGGACCCTTTGTCCTTTTACCCTCACTTTGTAGGCAAATTAACCAAAATTATTAGATTTAATGCATTATTCAATATTAATAAGTGTAAAAAAAAAGTCATTTGTTACCGAAATTAAATCAATGAATTAAATTAAATAGCAAAG
The DNA here is from genome assembly GCA_037367365.1 of Apogon talboti. Classification (NCBI taxonomy): domain Eukaryota; kingdom Metazoa; phylum Chordata; class Actinopteri; order Kurtiformes; family Apogonidae; genus Apogon; species Apogon talboti. Next base: position 11,028,677 of record JAPQRQ010000012.1, read on the forward strand.
AAGGTTAATTACAGTACGTCTTGTTTGTTTCCTTTCAATACACTTAAGTAATGAAAGGTGGTGCAATCGGATTTTGTTATTAGTTAAGTAAGTTAGCTCAGACATCATTTGTTTAAGCCACTTCATCTACATAAAAGCCTAGCTCATTTATTTCACCAAACAGTGATAGCTGACATCATGTAGAAAGTGAGTGATGAGTTATGAATATTTGCTTTGACTTTGCTGGGAAGGATGGAGCAAACTGGAGATGAGCTATTTAGACAAAAAAAATCTTTTTAAATTGATCAAAAGTGTGCATAGTAGACACAGTTTATGGAAAATCACACTTTTTATGTTTAGTGTATGTATCAGTCATAGTGTTTTATGAAAACCTGTTTTATTACAAGCGTCTTTATGAGAATTTCTTTATTTATATATTCAACATTGTATACTATATCTCTAAATCTTTTTTATTATAGTTTATACCATGAGATAATGACTTTACAATAATCCTGTTTTTGCTGTGTGTGCACTTTACCGATCAATAACGTCAATAAATCAATGAGCCACGTGACCAAAAACGTTCCCATCAAAATAGGAAGTAAATGCAAAACTAAGGATAAAACGGCACAATTTCAAAATAAAAACTTAGCACAGATTTTTCTATAATAATATTAATTGTCTTAAAGTGTCAAAAACAGACAAGCTAAGACGCTATCTAGATCTTAACAAAACGGATAAAAATACCTACACACTGGGATCTGCATTGTAAAACTGATGTAAAATGTTCCATTGTTGTGTCTTATTTTGAAAATTCTTGGGCGGAAGCAACGTGTGAGTGTGAAACCTGACCCAGATCAGAGTGTGGAGGACCAGTGGCCTGTCACCCCTCCAACTGTAACGCCAGACCCGGGGGTCCACCTCAAACCCGGAATGACCGTCTTGTAATGTGGACCGTCGGCCGTAGAAGCAATAGATGCCGCAGTCACCCCGCCGTGCCTTCCTGAGTCCCGACGGGCCGAGACCCACCGCCATGGCCTCCCCGTTACTCCGGTGCACATCTGTCAGACTCCTCGCTCTCGTCCTGCTCCTGGTGTCGGTGACCACTGTGCAGTCCTCCCAAGGCGACAAGGAGCCGGTTTACCGAGACTGTGTGAAGCAGTGTGTCCGGACTAACTGCACCGGAGCTCGGCTACGGGGGTTTCAGTCTGCCCAGCCGCATTACATGGCGCTGACAGGTGAGTTGTTGACGCTGTTGCCAGGTGAGTTAGCTAACTTGCTAACGCTATGTGGCATTCACTATTCACTTAACATACCTGCAGTTAGCATTATCCAATCATGCTATACTATCAGTAATATTTGCTAATTTGATCATCCGGTTTTATTGTACGCTTACTGTACCTCTCTCTCCTCTGAAGCTGCTCTGTGAGTTTTATTCAGGTGTAGTTTCTCATCTTTGTAGTGAAATGTGATAATGTGAGGCTTAACAGTAGCACTGTGTCATAACCTGAAAACTGAAAGCTAGTTTTTCAGGCTGAACAAGGTGACACAAAAGGCCTTTTGTCACTCTAATCTTGGGCCATCATTTAAAATTGGATGGTTGTCACACCTTTAATTGAAAGGTTTGTAACGTTAACCTTAATAAAAAAAAGAGAGACTTAACTGAATATAGGTCGCAGGTGTTTTTTCTCCATGTATATTTCTTTATTTTCAGCTATCAGTCAAGCTACCCAAATGTATGTATGTATAATGAATTGTATGATGGAATGAATTATAGTGAATATACGAGTTAACACACACCTTTGGATATAATTATTGGACCACACTCAACATTTGTCATTTGACATGTGAACCCAGCAGGAGTTTCTCTTGTGCAAATCTGAGATAAAAATCTGATAAACGATACATGAACTGTTTGTTTTACAATTCTATAATAAGCAATATTAAGGTAAAGAAATAACCTACATTTTAAAATAACAAGTAACATATAATTTGAGAAAGTGTGATATTGAAAAGCAGACAAGAAACAATTAATATTCCAAAATCAGAATATCAAAAGGTCATGTCGAGAGACCGTTGTAGTGAATTCCTACAGGATATTACTGTGGTCTGATAATTACTTACAAAGCTGTAATTATATTTTTTTTTTTAAAAATTTACATGTACTGACAGATATGTATACAGGTTTATAAATGTATAATAGTATATTTCTGAGGTTTAATGTATGTGATAAAAATTGCATAAATGGACATGTACTACACAATGTTCGCCATAAAGTTGGAATTAAATGTTTTTAACCTCTTCTCGTGAAATGATTGTGACAATGGGATTTATTCTTGATGGATAAAATGTAACTTAGACTCAGTATGTAAACATTGTACCTGGTCACAGGTGATTACTGATATGTAAATACGAATAAAAGAGGATTGAAAGAGGATTCTTATTCCAACTGTATTGGTAACAGTGTAGTTCTTAAAAACCTTAATGCTGACAGGTTTTTTCCTTCTGTCGTCCAGGTTGGACATGCCGTGATGACTGTCGGTACCAGTGCATGTGGACCACAGTGGGCCTTTACCAGGCAGAGGGCTATAGAGTCCCACAGTTTCATGGCAAGGTTGGTGCTTAATGAGATCAGACAAAGTCATCCAACAAGTTATTAAACATTCAGTGAAGGTTCTCGGCATCGGATCATTGAAGCTTGTAGATAATGCATTTTAATGAGTTTTTCAGATGATTCTTTGCACGTTTTTCTCTTCAGTGGATTAATTAGACCATCTGAGTTATTAATGTGTGGACTTCTGTCTTATCTTTCTTTTTTCTCAGTGGCCATTTGCACGCTTCCTGTGTTTTGAGGAGCCTGCATCTGCCCTGGCCTCCCTGCTTAACGGCCTGGCTTGCCTTCTCATGCTTCTGCGTTATCGGAGCACAGTCCCACGCCAGAGCCCCATGTACCACACCATCAACGCCTTCTCTCTGGTGGGTCCAACTCTGTGCTCGTCATCCCGAGACAAAAAAAAGATTGAATATACTGTACATAGTCTTATATACCAGATTCTTTATTCCAGCCTGTAGGAACAAGACAGATTTTGCATCTGAATAACCTGAGCCTCTCTGTGTTTGCCCAGGTGTCTCTTAATGCCTGGTTCTGGTCCACAGTATTTCACACCCGGGACACGTATCTGACTGAGGTAATGATTTTAAAGTGCTGTCATATTAAAGCTACAGTTAAAGCTGCATGGAGAAACCTAATCAGGCGTTAATGTTGTTTTTTCTGCATGTCTTCATGTTGGTTTCTCATGTCAGTAAATGTGTTTTTCTGTTACATTCATTCTTTTAGAAAATGGACTATTTTTGTGCCACCGCTGTCATTCTTTATTCAATCTACCTATGCTGTGTCAGGTAAGATCTAAAGCAAGTGCACCCCAGAAATGTTTTATACGTCCCTTGATAGATGTTGGTAATAGAACAGAAATCCTATTAACTGACTCGTGCTGACATCTTCTTCGAATAAGATTTGCGATTCATGATACGAGGCTGACTACTGAAAAAAAAAATCTTTAATGTCAATTACCTTATTTCTCTTGATGTCGTCTCTCCCACAGAACGTTGGGTCTGAGGCGGCCCGGGGTCTCCAGTATGGTCGGAGTCCTGCTCATCTTAGCCTTTACCTCGCATGTGTCCTACTTGACGTTTATCAGTTTTGATTATGGTTACAACATGGCTGCTAACGCCTCCATAGGTACAACCAACGTGCATGAAGTATACATTGTTTTGGCCGTAATTCTTGCTGTTGCTTTATCTATATTTAACCGTTTTTCCTGTCTTGTTCGATGCCATTTTCCTTGCAGGCATGGTGAACCTCCTGTGGTGGCTGTGTTGGTGCTGGCAGAATCGGCGGACCCTGCCCTACTGGTGGAAGTGTGGCCTGGTGGTGCTGCTGCTCCATGGCCTGGCCCTGCTTGAGCTACTCGACTTCCCTCCACTGCTTTGGGTGCTGGATGCCCACGCCGTTTGGCACCTCAGCACCATCCCAGTTCACTTCCTTTTCTATAGGTTTGTCCACTCACATGTTTTTCCCAGTATTACACAGTTTTACCGAAAGGGCAAATGTACAGCAGTGGTTGGGGCGGCCGTGGCTCAGGAGGTAGAGCGGGTCGTCCAATAACTGAAGGGTTGGCGGTTCGAATCCCGCTCTGTCTGAGTCATGAGCTGTTGTGTCCTTGGGCAAGACACTTCACCCACCTTGCCTCCAGTGCTGCTACTCACACTGGTGTATGAATGCGTGTGAATGTGGTGGTGGTCAGAGGGGCCGTTAGGCGCAAATTGGCAGCCACACTTCCATCAGTCTGCCCCAGGGCAGCTGTGGCTACAAGCGTACTTTACCACCACCAGAGTGTGACTGTGAGAGTGAATGAATAATGGTGTACGAGCTTTGAGTATGCGTTAATAGAAAAGTGCTATATAAATCTATTCCATTATGATTATTATTATTACAGCAGTGTCTGAAAGAAAATGAAATTGGGTTAAAATGTCATGGAGGAGATGCTGTGACTTTAAATGTTCCTTAAATGACTTTGAATGTGAAAAAAAACTCCGGTTTGGTGTTAAATATGGTCTGCGTTGGGTTTTGTCCTCAGTTTCCTGATAGACGACAGCCTCTACCTTCTAAACACGGAGAAGATGGGCGTCAAAGTCGAGTAGGAGGAGCTTATCACCTCTTCACCACGCCTCCACCCTCGTATCTCTTCAGTCCGGGTAGCCGCACACCCAAATAACACGGGAGCAGCTCAGCCTCCCAGATGACATCTATTACACCTCTGCAACTATGACTTCCATCAACGTAGACTTTGTTTACATTTTTCATTTTAATTTTCTTGTATTTGTCTGTGATAATTTTCCTTTTTTTTTCGCTGATGATCACAGTGCTTGCTCTGCTTCACTTTGCCTTGTACTGATATGTGCGCCGCCATTCTTTTGCTCTATGTCACACCTGAAAAACAGGATGAAGGAAACAATCTCCAACCACAGCAGTTTTTTTTTTTATTATTATTTAATTTTTATTTTTTAACCTGACTCTTCCAACTGTGATAGAGGTGCATATCCTGTTTCTTGTAACTCACGGGTATTTCTGAAATCGATCCAGCAATCCATCTCGAGCCCCTCAACCCAGGATTTGACTTCACACAAGCCCATTCTCACCAGCTTCAGCCTATGAGGCGACTAAAAAAAAAAAAAAGCTTTGCACAAATGACAGTTTGCTGTGTCTGACAATAGATGGCACCAAACCCCTTGCCAAGCCATCATCGCACATACTCGACAGGAGTGCAGCATGTGTCAGGGTCCATCTGTGCCAAAAGTGGACTGGCGTTCACAGAGAGGTGCCCCTTGTGAAGTGTGTATGTCGGGGTGGGGGTGGGGGGGGGCTGCCAGTGGATTGTTCTAGACAGCGGGGTAAAGGGAGTTTATGTTTGGAGGCCATTCTAGCTGACTGTGTTTTTTTTCTTTTCTCACCATCACACCTTTATTTTTGTGCCTGCATTGTTTCCACCGCTGCTTTTGTTTCTTATACTCATCATCATTTACATTTTTTTATTTATTTATTTTTTTTCCCATTTTAACGTCCATCAGCTGCCTTTTTAAAATACTTTTATTTTCATACCGTTCTATTTTGACCACTTTGTGCTTTATGTTGTCTCTTTATTACATGATTTTGGATTTGGGTATGATTTGTTCTAAAATGTAAATATTATTTTTAATCACCTGGATTGCCTTTTGGTGTGAGAAATGGAGAAAATGTTTGAGGTTGGAAAAAAAAAAAATCAGCAATGCAACAGAAGGCTGCCATCAACAGGCTTTATGACGTACATCAAGAATTTCTGGGGTTTTGGTGGTGTGCGAATGAGTATTTCAATGTTTGCTTGAAGCTCATTATTTGGATTTGGTTACATTTCCTGCTGCAATATTCCCCAGAATGGCACATACACAACCAGCCGTTTCACAAAGAGCACCCCATCATATAAACGCTCCATTTCCCTCCATGTCTGCCTTATCACAACCCTGTTTCTTCTTGTATAGCGTTTTTTGTATCAGATCTATTTTTTAGCTCAGAGAAACTTTGAATTCATACCATGTATGTCTTCATCCCTCCGAGTTTCCCTTCCATATGCGCACTTTAGGGCCGTGTGTACATTTACATACGTTTTTTGTGTGAAACTCTATGCCCATGCCTTTGTATGTCAGTGTGAGAATGCGAACAATGAGCAGTATGTGTGTAAACGTTGCCTTGACTCGACACTGTGTTGTTTTTGCCCTCACTAACTATAACCCTGTGTGTGTTTGAGAGCTAGATTGTGCTCGATCCTTTTGTAAAACTACTGATGTGTAAGTGTGTGTGTGTGTGTGTGTGTGTGAGTGTGTGTGTGTGTTCCAGGTTTGCTGCATGACCGTGCGGCAGACGATGGG
>JAPQRQ010000012.1:11070115-11086402 GCA_037367365.1 Apogon talboti
TCTCTGAAACTGACTGTTTTGGCTGATCAGTAAAACCAAGCATCTTTTTATTAATTTACACATATTTTAGGAATTATTAATGTTATATATATCTTATATTTCTCATTCAGGGGTGACTGTGTGGGAACTGATGACGTTTGGAGCAAAGCCCTATGACATGATCCCAGCGAGGGAAATCCCAGATGTTCTGGAGGGCGGAGAACGGCTTCCACAGCCCCCGATCTGCACCATCGACGTCTACATGATCATGGTCAAATGTCAGTAGTTGCATTTCTAAGTACTTGTGAAATATTTTATTTTCAACTGGATTTTAACTGTGCGAACTATACATGAATATAGTGTGTATTCATACGCTGATGTGTGATTTAATATTTGATTGACAGGTTGGATGATTGACCCAGACAGCCGACCGAAGTTCAAGGATCTGGTGAATGAGTTTAGTGCCATGGCTAGAGATCCACCACGTTATGTTGTCATTCAGGTAACATCTCACAGCTGTAGCCATGATGTGTCCCAACATTTTTGTCCATATAGTGTATAAACATCAATATTTCCTTAAAGTTTAATGGGAGATTTTTCTTCCTAAGAAAGAAATTTTTCACAGTTTCATAATATACAACTATATTATAACATTTGTCATTATTGTTTTGTGGCCCAGACTCCTGTTAGAAAAGAAACACCTGAATTCAACGTGTCCCAATACTTTTGTCCATATAGCGTATGACTTTGACTTGGTAATTATGCTATGAGGCTAGCGAATTATGTAACACTGAAGGAGGAAGTCTAAAGCACAGTTTTGTTTCATCAATCTGCACCTTCACATCCCATAAAATCCATTCCTCTTTCTGTGTTTTCAGAACGATGACAAGATGAACCTGTCCAGCCCGGTGGACAGCCAGTTTTTCCGGATGCTTATGGAAGAAGACGGAAACAACATGAGCGACCTGCTGGATGCTGATGAATATCTGGTGCCACAGCCGGACATCTTCCCCAGGAGTCAAACAGATGGGATGCATTCCAACGGGCCGTCCAGACACCAGTCGTACAGGGTCAGTGAACCAGTGCTCAACACTTTTCGATCTGTTTTAGTGACACGAACAAGTATACTTTGAGGTGCAGCTGTGAGATCAACAGCAGTTTACATTTGGAGAAAAATACCAAGCCTCTCAGAACATATTCATTTAACTAAATCACATTCAGTGACATTTTAGCTGCCTACAGTACATTATAGTTCTATGATATAGTGATATGTTGTTGTTGAGGCCAAAGCATAGATCATAAAAGTGTGTGTGAATCTGTCATATCTGCTGTTTGTTAAAGACGGTGTTATCTTTAGTGAGTCTGGTTGGGTTTACACACCAGCAGCTCTTGGTTATGGTCTGTCAAAGAAAAACATTTAGTCTTTATTGATACCGACACCAAACTGAATGAATGAATGAATGAATATTTTTATTTTGGTTACATCAAAAAAAAACAAACACACACAGTTAAAAAAAACATTCAGTCTTGCAATCTTTTGTGGTTTTTGTTGTCTATCTACAACAGATATAGCCTCAAGAAGTGTCCCTGACAGCTTCGTATTAGCTTTTAAGCCATGTATGAGTTCTGACTGTGAGGATCCAGGTTTTCAGACGCTGGATTTAACAGCTTCTTGATGTTTTTTTAAATTTATTTCTTTTCTCACTTGCAGAGCAGAGATCAGGGTTTGGATATTGATCCCACCATTGTCGGTGGTGCTCGGAGCATGGCGTCCTCCCTGAACACTCTCAGCCGCAGCCAGTATCCTACATTACAACTAGGAGCCAGCACCTCCAACGGCCTCTGGACTCAGTACCCGACCCTGGCTCGCAGCCCCTCAGCCGGGGGCCACTCGGACTCTGTCTTCCTGGACGCGTCTCCAGACAACCCTTCGCTACCACCGGCCAGTCCCGGACGCTACAGCAAAGACCCGACTTACCCTAATGGCAGTCAGAGTGATCTGGAAACAGACGGGCCTTCACTCTTTAATCCTCCTCATTACCTTCATCACTCCCTCCCCAGAAGGAATCATGGCTATAATCATAACCACGCCTTACCCGGTGAGTGGGAGCGTTGTCAAGTAGTCAAGGATACTTAACAAATTGCCATTATTATGACTCCTGACTCCTGGTTGTTACTCCAGATATGTCTGATACAGGTTTGATGGTTCAGAAATAAGACGGTGCACTGGAGGGTGACTTCCTGTTTCAGGATCACATGGTTTCTCCACGGTCCTGCCTCTTTAGGAAACTAGCAGCACACTGTGTCCCATTCATTCTAGTTTGAAAAGTGAATGTAAAGATTACAATCCGTAGTCAGTCAAGTAAATATTGCAGGACAAATCTGACTTAAAGGTGGTAAATGCAGTGGGAAAATAAAGCACATATTAAAAAACAACCTTAGGTAAAAACAGGATGTCGGTGTGTTATTTTATTTAGCCCTTATAATCGACTTCAACCAACATTCTTAACCTTTCTGAGTTTCTTTTTTCTAATTATAAAGGGTCTTTGTTTCTGTTCAGTCAGGTAACAGGTGTACACGTCACTGAATGTTACTACTAAAAGGTTTATTTAGCACAGTTAATCCCTTCCACTCCTTTATTTCCTTGTATTTCATGATGTAGCGTTAGCAGAAAATGCTATGTATTCAACTTGTTGCACTGTCTACTTCCATGTTACCTGTATTTACAGATTAACATTAGCCTTGTTAGGGTTCATTTTGTTTTAAATATTTGAGACCTGTAAAAAATAAGATGTGTGTATGTGTTTAGATCTGACTGTTGTTCTCTTAACTCATCAGAGTACGTCAACCAGGACGTCCCGGATCTCAGGCTAGTGATCCCCGATCGGCCCACCACCCTGCCCCGGAAAGGCTCCAAAGTAGACAGACGCTACCCAAATGGTCTGAGTACTGGTCACAGTGTGGAAAACCCAGGATATCTGGTCCCCATAACCTCTGAAGCCCCTCACTCCCCGGCCTTTGATAACCCGTACTACTTGGACCTTGTGGCCAAAGCTGTGGCTGGGACTGTGGGAGTGGACGGTACCGGGGATTTGGAGTCGGACGGAGGCGTTCCTAGGCAGCTGAACGGGTTTGTGACCCCCACGGCAGAAAATCCGGAGTATCTGGGACTAGCGGATACTTGGAGTGGATATACTTGAGAACGGAAATGGGAGCGACGTGAGGAACTCAGGAGTTGTCACAGATTGTGTCCAACTGAGATGAATCAAGAGCGTGAGAAAGGGAAGATGAGTGTTTGTGTGGCAGAAATGAGTCTAGTGTATGTGTGTGTGTTTGAGTGAAAGCATCAGAGCTGTTTGTGCCTGAGCATACTCATGTATATGTATATATGTGAGTGTGCATGCATACGTTCGCCTACACACACACACGGAACTGAGTGGATCCGGAAGGTCCGATAATCAGTCACCAAACTGCCCGGCTGTGACACACTGTGACTCAGTGTAGCATTTAATCTGGTGTCTGCGGCGTCGTTTGTATTCCCGTCTTCCTCTCGGCAATCTGTGCTCTCTGTGTGACTTTTCGGTGCCAAAAACAGAAGTTTACTCAGCATCTGAAAATATCTCAGTACAAAGACTTCACAAAATCATCATGGTACTAGAAGGGAGGGACGGAGCGAGGCGTTAATCAGTCGGTTTCATCGATAATTAACATTTGACCACATTAATGAATGCTGAGGTTTTTCTAAGTTTGATTTTTTTTTTTTCTTGTAAGTTGTTTACTGTCTCTGTTCGTTTCTACTATATGTGAAGCATTTTTGTGATTACTTAATTCCCCCTGAGCATCCTCACACGTCCAGCTGAACAGAGAGAAACATAAACAACACTGACAAAGTGAGCCATGTTATGCATTGAACATGACGTTTAGTATTCTGGTCACTTGCTCCAGGACTTGATAGGGGTCTTCAATACACTCAAAGCCATTTTGTTTTGGCCAGAGAAGGCCCTGCAGCCCATCTGGCCAGTAGACATGCTCCCTGAAAGAAAGGCATCCTGTGTGTAGAAGACAGAGGCATTGTGCCACACTGATGTATGTGGCTGTTAGTGTTTGTGGCTGCAGCTACTTTGTGGTACGGAAGAGATACAAGGTACAAACAGACTCTCTAAGCTGGAAAATCTTTATTTTAGAATAAATTTATCAGGGATTAAAAGTTCTGCGGAGAATCTGTTTGCATTTTAAATAATGCACAATGCACTATTATACTATGTCCACATGTGTGTTTCCATTTACTTTTGGTGACACTGTGCAAAGAAGCACAAGATAATGGCGAATATATTAAGAAAAGAAGTATATAATTTGCATGTAATGATACATTACATGATAATTACAACCCTTTTGTGAAACAAAAAATGGGCTTTTGTGTAAAAGTGAGCAACGCACAAAACATCTGAGGTGAACGTGATTCCGAGGAGGCAAACATTGTTCGGTCTGGATAATCAATGCATGGCTCAAATTCCACTCAGTGAGAACACACTGGCATCCCAGTTAATAATCAGCAGCATTTTTTGAAGACTTTTTTTTTTTTTTCCATGTTAATGGGTGTTGGGGCTGGGGGAGGTCAAAGCAACTCAAAGGAGCCATTGTCTGACCCTATGTCCTGTTGGAAAGTCAGCGCTCTCCCATCTCGCACGTTTCAACGACCGATGTTGTAACAGCTTTGAAAAGAGAAATGCAGTTTTCTGCTGCAGAGGCGTGAGCTTCTGGGTATCTGGGTATCATGTTAAGCCTTTCCACCGCTGCATCCAAAATAAACCACTCATCCAGCTACTACTGAGTATGAGCACTGAAAGATTGTTTTAAAAGGAGATGTTCTTTGAGATGGGTGATTCTCAGTCACAGTAGAAATGATTAAGATGGGTTTTGTAGAAATGTTAAATATTCTCCCACATCGCATTTAAGTCTTGAGGAAGGTTATATTTTACCACAATGTTCTGATACGGGTTCGAAGAAACTGAAGAGATGTGTTCCAGTCTAGTATCTCTAATTTTATATAACACTTTCTTACATAGAAATAAAATGTTTTCCTAAAAACATGCTTTTTAAATACTTGTGCACTAACATTGTTTGGAATGAAATTATTTTTTAAATGGTAGATTCACATTGACAAATGTTTTTTGTATGTTTAGATGTAGTGGATTCATAGTGTTTCGGAATGAAACCCCTCATGTATGTTGTTGCTGTCGGGTGAGGACCTCATATCTCCAACAAAATTAGCAAAAATGCATTAGAGGTTCAACCATATGGTGTTTTAACAGAGGGTAAATGGTTTATGCTACTCAGTGTGTAATTTTTGACCAGTAATTTTACTTTAAATATCAATTCCCAGACTTTATTGCAGCATTAGCACCAATGAATTTAAGATCTGTGATTAAAAAAAGTGACTTTAGTGCATCAGCTGTAAGGTACCAGGATGTTAGGGGTGTTATTGTCCATTATAACAAAGTAAAGGAGTCCTTTTAATCGTGCACATGACCTCTGCTGGAGATACATGGTTATTCATGTAATGATGCACTGTGTTGTAGCTCACACATGTTCCTCCTCTCTAAAATGTGATATTTGTAGTTGTTGTTCTGAGACCACTTACACTTTCTATACAATCACAGTTAATGTTGTGGTGTTTACACTGTATTGTCATTTTTATATTAATTGTCCATTTAAGCTGTTCTGTGTAGCCTGCTCGTTACAGAGGAAGTTCCCAGACAAGAGGTCCGTCTACATGAATGACACGCTCTTTACGTTTACGCCCTGTTCCGTGCACTTCACTTTAAATCCATGTACAAGAACCAAAACCCAACCCAGGCCCGAGGACCGGGACCTGTCTGGTGTTTTACGATGACTAACATCCCTCCTGCTGCCGTGCTTTCTGGTTAATGAAAATATTGGTGTACTGAGGAATGCATAAATGGTTAAACTAAATAAAAAACAGGGTCTGTGGTTGTTTTATGATTTCGCTAAAGAGTAACATGTGAACTGAAGCAAGAAACTGTAGAGGAATGCAAGAACAGGTGACAGCGGTTCAAGAAAATGCATCTTTTGTACTTTTATGTGATTTATTTTATTTTTTTTTTACCTTTTACCATTTGTGTGATGTAGAAAAAAAATAAACAATGCAATTTTATTTTGTGTCCAAAAATGCATTTTCTCCCAATTGGTCAGTAAGCCCTAATGTAAATGTGTAGAACATGTAAGTAAAACAATCATTTTGGCATCTAATTTGATTCACTACACTGTGTTCTAGGGAGGGGGATTACATGTGAAAAAAAATGTTCTATGAAGAAATAGTTGTTTTTATATGGAAAGTTTGACAAAAGTGTGTGTTGTATATAAAATAATTAAACCATTCTACATGTCTGTGTTTTACTTTACATGAATTTTCTGTATTCAGCTCTCTTTCTGCTCACTTTTTCCAACATTGAGCCACTTTATATAAAATGAAAGTATTAAAATAGGACCCTGTATTTGTATAAGATCCTATTGTCACACATTTATTTTAGTTGCATTGAGTTTGACTGGTCTGAAATGCTGGTGTTGAGATGCCGTGGACAGTATTGCAGGTTACAGTCGAGAACTACATTTTGCTGCCACCTAGTGATGGAAACTAGAACTACAACAGTAGTCATATTAAAAGGAAATCTTTTAATTTTACATATTTACACTTCTAAAGAAAAGTAGTGGTATGTGTGTCTCATATGTAAGTGCAAGGCTTTTAAAAACAACATCTGTGAACAAAGTTAACCTGGACATTTACTCCCAGGTTTATTAAAAACAACATTTTACTCTGCCTGTAGTCTTCATCAAGTCAGAAGGTTTGGAAAAATGATAAAAAAAAGATGCCCATATTTAAGCAAAATACCCACTAATGGGTTGCTAAGATGTGGCAAAAACACACCAAACCGCACAGGATGATAAATTCCAGACACAATAAATGCATTCTTTCTTTGTGCATTTTCATTCATGGTTAATGTTTTATGTTGATTTTAAGTCCATACACTATTTACGTTTGTGCATTACTGTATGTAGAGTATGAATAATGCAGTGGATACATTTATAATTGAATAAGTGAAAATGGCCCATCACCTTTAACTTCTATGTGTTCACTGTATTGGTAAAAATATTGGAACATATCAAAAATACAGCTTGTAGGACTTCACATTCCTGTTGATACAAAATATTATCATGATAAAAATGTTCATGCCAGTTGACGTCAGTAATTGTCATGATAATATCAAATCAATATTTCTTTATTGATTGATTTCTTATTTAAAATGATATTTCAGAAACGTAGAGGCAGGATATTCAAAACCATTTTAATGCTGAACAAAATTCAACACTGAGTGAAATTAAGTAAAAACAAACTCTTATGCATTTCAAAGTTAACCCTGAACATGAAATAAAAATTTACTGCAATGATATTTACCACAATCTAAAATTCTATGGTGATATTTGTCATTATTGTTTTATAGTGCAGCCTCATGTTAGTGATGAAACACCTACATTTAATGTGTCCCAATACTTTTGTCCATGTAGTGTATCTAGTTTCAGTTCATTTTATTTAAACCGTGCTTACAATAACAAATTTTCACCGGTGAAATTTAAAACTCATGCAGTGAGTATGTAAGGCCATTTCTGTACACGACTGGAAAGTGATACTCAATGTCACTTGCATATTCAAAGAAGTATATTCATAAGAGGAACAAACGGACCGTCTTAGTATGAAGTACGAACTAAAAATAAGGTCAGATCCTCAAGGTAAGTTCACTGATTAAATAATGGCTTTTAAAACAGATGGAAAATAAAAGAATTGGTAAAACTGGAAACGTCTGGACTTTGGATTGGCTTTGGTTTACTCACATGTACGTTTTATTTTGCAGGCTCATAAGTTTCTGGGTCAGTCAAGGAGTCTCCACTGTAAAAAATGTTTAATCGCGCTCTTCTTCACTCTCAAAACCTAACCTTCAACACCACTGACCCCGGGGTCGTCTCTAAACACTGTGAGCACATGATGGAAGGTGTTGTGGTGTGGGCTGCTTCCAGTTTTCTGTTCTCTCTGGTTGGCTTTCCTGCATGCGTAGCTGTTTTCTGGGAAATGTTTCGAAGACACAAAGCCGGAACCCATTTCACCCCCAATGACATCTTCATTCTGAACCTCACCGTCATGGACCTGGTTTTCCTCATTTTCAACCCGATTGGAGTGTGTAACTTCCTATTCTGGTACAGCAGGCTGTTTCACAAGTTGAGTGAGTTTCTGTACGCCTTGAACCTGGTGGGACGGCCTCTTTTAACAGCATGTATCTGTCTGGACTGCTACCTGGCCGTGGTCTACCCCGTCATCTACCGTGCGAAGAAGAGCCTGATGCCACGGATCCTCATGTGTGCTGGTGTGTGGACCGTCACCATGGCTCACGGCGTCATGTTCGCAGCCATTGACAAGTTCAGTCACAGTGGTTTAAACATGATTGTGTATATCGTAGTACTGCCCATCATTGTCATCTGTGATGTCTCCGTCCTCTGGACTCTGAAGAGGTCCAACCATGGACAGAGAGACCTCCACCCGAGGAAAAGGAAGGCTCTTCAGATCATCACCAACAGTATGGTCATGTCCATCACCTCATATATCCCTGCTTTGTTGGGACTGACCATTGGAGAAGGGCTGATCAGGAACAGCGAGGTATATGAATGTCTTGTAGCAATACCTGTCCTTATACCACCGACTGCAGGAAGCGCAATTATGCCAGTCCTCTACCTGGGAAATCTGGGGAGGCTCAAGAACCTCTGCTTTGATATGACATGATATGACATGACAGGACAGGACATGATATGATATGATATATGTTATATGATATGATATATGATATATGATATGATGTACAGTATGTTATATGATATGATATATGGTATATGATATGATACATGATATGATATGATATGATATATGTTATATGATATAATATGATATATGATATGATATATGTTATATGATATAATATGATATATGATATGATATACAGTATGTTATATGATATGATATATGGTATATAATATGATATATGATATGATATGATATGATATATGTTATATGATATAATATGATATATGATATGATATACAGTATGTTATATGATATGATATATGGTATATAATATGATATATGATATGATATGATATGATATATGTTATATGATATAATATGATATATGATATGATATACAGTATGTTATATGATATGATATATGATATATGATAGATGATATGATATATGATATGATATGATATACAGTATGATATATGATATGATATGATATGATATACAGTATGTTATATGATATGATATATGATATATGATAGATGATAGATGATATGATATATGATATGATATGATATACAGTATGATATATGATATGATATGATATGATATACAGTATGTTATATGATATGATATATGATATATGATAGATGATAGATGATATGATATATGATATGATATGATATGATATACAGTATGATATATGATATGATATGATATGATATGATAGTAAGATGAAGCTGAAATGATTGTGCATAACATTTGTATGGTTTTAACAGTAGACAAGGCTATACATATTGTTTGTAGCTGCTACATATTTCTTTTAAAGTGTGTGACTTAATGCAGCAAAGCTTTATTCAAACCATGTTGTTTACACACGGATACATTTCTTATCATCTGCAAATATCAGTCAGATTTAGGATGTTGCACATGGATATACACTGTTGCCCATAAAGTTGGAATAAAATCTTTTTACCTCTTCTCATGAAATGATTGTGACAATGTGATTTATTCTTGATGCAGTATAACTGAGACTCAGTATGTAATCATTGCACCCAATCAAAGGTTATTACTGGTGCGTATAAATAGTAATAAAAAGAGGAATGTGTCTGAAAACAAAATCATTCCAACTTTATGGCTAACAGTGTATATGTACAATACTTACAGGTCATTATGAGACAGAATGAATCACACACACACACAGCAGTAACTGTTATACTATACAGTGTAAGTGCAGAAAGAAGTCAACTACAAATTAATGTAAAAGTTCAGGTGTGATTGTAATATCAGGACAATGATAAAAAATGCTCAAAATCACCTGTAAACACCACCACAGTATGTAAATTATGTTATT
This sequence comes from Apogon talboti, assembly GCA_037367365.1. NCBI lineage: Eukaryota > Metazoa > Chordata > Actinopteri > Kurtiformes > Apogonidae > Apogon > Apogon talboti. The sequence continues at coordinate 11,080,309 of JAPQRQ010000012.1, forward strand.
TTATACCTTCTCTTCTACATGATCCCGAGTGTCATAAGAGATGACAGTGATTTACATCTGAAATGTGATCTTTGTGCATAATGAACCACATGTAAAGAGACTATAAGGACAGAAATTAGTTGGACTTTATTCGTCCCGTTTGGGAGATTTGTTTCCACTTGACTGTACATAGAAACTGTCACGCAAACACACACACACATCAACCTCAAATACAGAAGAAAAACATACAGAGGAGCGGACATATCACAAGTACACTTAGTTTACAAAGATTTACAAAGTCAACAAATATTTATCAAATTTAATGTACATTTCTATTATTGTTTTTTTTTTCAGATTTTTAGCCATTTTTACCATAACCTATATAATAATACACCATGATAATTATAATACATGCATGAGACTCAGCATGTATTTATTTAGGAGATCGATCACTGCATTAGTTAATTTTTTCTGATGTTGTATCTGTTTGTTAATCTAATATTTATGCATAGATTAAAAATGTAAGCTTGTCCAAAATCATGCTTCATATTGTCTTTTTCCATTGTTTGAAACATCTTTACTAACCTTACAAAGCAGCGATTCGTTGCAGAAAAGTGTTTTAAATAACATTATGCATGGCTTTGTCTCATGTAAGTGTGAGCAATAAGGCAGCATTAGTTTTAACACAGACCTTTTCTTTTACTGCAGACAGTGTGTTTTGTTAAAGCAGGAAACGTACAGGTGTCAGGTGTGACATTAACAAAGACTATGGTCTCTATAAATTCCTCCAGTGAGTCAGCGTCATATTATTTACACCTGTGTACTTTTTCCTCTGTTAAAAATGGGACATATTCTGTTTCTTCTTTTCATCTTGATAAAAGTATTGTGTCTGCACCTTGGGAGTTCTTCTAGTTGTGCCATGACCAGATTCTAATGTTATAACACCTGGGTCCATGCACACAGCGCTTCTGGGACAAGTGAATGTGTCATCAATGCTTAAAAAAATAAATGGACACAGAGTGAAAAATAAAGATCATGAGCAAACAATGATAAACAGTTTTATTGGAATTTCTACAATGCAAAATGAATTCCTTACTTCAGTAAACAGATTACTGAGCAAAATATCAAGAAATAAAAACATAAACATATACAGAAAAATTATGGCAAAAAAAGACATATATAATTACTGATAAAATGTTAAATTATATAATATTAATTCACATGTATCTTCAAATGTAGTTCATGCAACTGAAATATTTAATATAAATTACATGCAGATTTGTCTGAACATTTCACAAAAAATTTATTTAGGTCTCCTACAGCTCTAAGTAAAAATTATTGAGATGCACTTAACTTATCTGAGCAGAGTTTAATAGCCTTTTCAGTGAAATACATCTTATTGGTCACAACTTGTATGTATTTTCAATTTATAAAATATCATCAAACTTTATTAACTCGTCCAATATTACAAATAATAATAATAAAAAAACATCAGGTGGAAATTACAAATGACACAAACTTAAAAACAAAATTATTCAAATCTAATCAGTAAATGACTTCAATGTGTTAAATTTAGTGATTGCTGTGTTAATTTATTAACTAAGGTGATTAAGTATATTTCACCCTCGTCTTACAGCGTGTCTGAAGTCGGACACAAAGAGAAAACTATTAGCATTTTCTGCGTTTAAACATTTTACAGCGGGTTGCATATATGAGACAGGACTGAATAAACTATGACTTTTTGCAGAACTTAAGTCTGAAACAATCAAATTTCCCCAGATTATTGAGGTGGAGGAAAGGCATGACTGCAGATCCCATAGAGGAAGTGATGGTCATTGGAACAGCAAATGCACAGAAGAAGGTCACTGCGTCACTGATCAAGGATTTCCCGACTGCATACAGAAGCACTGGGGGTATGTAGGAAATGACTGCTATCACCAGGCTGTTGACGAGCGTCTGTATGGCTCTTTGCTTCTGTGGGTGGATGTTATTTCCACCGGGGCCAGACTTAATCAGTGTGTAGAGGATGAAGGAATCGCAGATCACGATTATTACAATGGCTATTAGGTGAGGTATGATCGAAAAAACGGTTAGGAATAACAAGAAATTATGAAAGTACAATATCCCAGATGCAACGGTGAGAGCCCATACAATCAGCGCCATGAGGATCCTGGGAGTCAGGCTTTTCCACTGGCGGTAGATGAGTGGGTGAACTACAGCCAGATAACAGTCTAGACAAATACAAGCCATCAGCAGGGGTCTTCCACATACACTTAAACTATAAACACCGTTCCACAACCCTTCAAGCACCAAAGAGTGTACGATGTAATGATTTAACATACCAGGTGGGACGGAGAACAAGAACACCATATCCATGACGGACAGGTTCAGCATGAAGAAGGTGTTTGGTGTGATGGGAGTTCCACGTCTGTGAGTTTTATACAACTCGCAGAGCATGGCGATATATGCAGGTATGCCACAAATAGTCCACAGCAGAGTAAAAAAACACCAAACATGTTTCCCCCCACACATAATAAAAGGGTCCACGTGAATCCCAGATGTGGAGGAGCTGTTGGAGCGGAGATGAACTTCAGGGAACATAACCAAGGCAGAGCAGGTAAAAGACCTGAGAAGAAGAGTCACTGAATTACATCAACAGAAATAACATTACTCATGAAAAATAGCAAGGGGAAAAGGGAAAACCAGTCCATAATAAATAAATAAATAAATAAACACACTCTCATACTGTACCTTCTGACAATGTGTTGTAGGGATGTTAGATCTGTGGTGTGTCGAACATCTGCATGTGCTGCTGAGCCTGTCTCTGTTCCCATCATTCAAATGAATGCTGCTGTAAGTGGAAGGTTTGCAAATCATGTAAAAGATGTGGAAACAAGGAGACAGTATTAGATGGAACATAGTGAAATTAGAAAGTGTTGTTTTAGCTGCTGACAGGTACAAAAGAGTCATTCAAATTACAATGACTTAAATATGTCATTGGTGATGAATAATGGATAATAATGAATAGTGAATAATGTGGGGAGGTAGACATGGACTAGACGGTTGGAGAGACGGCTTTTGACCAAAGGGTTGCTGGTTCAACTTCCTGGACCAGCAGAGAATCAGAATCAGAATCAGAAAACTTTATTTATTCCCGAGGGACAATTGGGAAGGGTGAAGAGCGGCGCAGAAGAGCAACAGGGGAAAATAAATAAATGAATAAATAAATAAATAAATAAATAAATAAATAAAATTGTTGACTAAAGTGCCCTTGAGCAAGGCACATAACCTCTCATTTGCTCATCAGGCACCTGACATGGCAGCTCCTGATCTGCAGTGTGTGTTGTGATCCTGCATGTTAAAGGGTAAATTTTAGTGTTTGTTGCATGTAAACTATCTACTGTCAAATAAAGATATTTAATTCTTAATCCTTCACATGTTACTGAGGTTCGTTTTGACGTTGAGAAGTGTCGTACTGTCTAGTGCTGCGGTTTATGCAAATGTTTCTGAACACTACTTACTGTATCTCGTGGCACGCATTTTTTTTTTCTCGCATGTCAAATGGTCATTAGTTACTATTACACTATTATATTGAATATTTTGAATTCATTTTATTGCTGCAGTTGTATGTTTCATTTCACTGCTGTGAGATTGACGTCAGAGAAGTAGTTAAGATACTTTCACCTTCCTTCCACCATTAACCTCCTGAGACCCAGGAAATGTCAGGAAAGTACAAGTTTTGGCTTTTTTTAATTAAATAATTGCCTATATGGGAAATATCATGATGCAACAGTTTTTTTCAGATGCATTTTTTTTTAAATTGGTCACACTTATATATAAACTACATAATTTGTACTATAACATATTAATATCAGTTATGGTTATATTTGTATTTATCACAGCAGTAATTTTCCAGTAGGAGGCTCTTACCTACTTACTTAAATCCAGGTGGAGACTTTAGCAACCATCATGTCCAGTATATTCATAAACATGTAGTAAACACACACACACACACACACACACACCATATAACCATTCGTTTCTAATGTAGTTTAGTTTGAGATAACTACTGATAAATCTCAGTAATAATGAATAAACTGAGGTTATAGACAGGTTAGATTATGTACGCCATTGTTGTGTAATTTTGTTGGATTGCCTAATTTTTTATTATTATTATTAATTTTATCATTTGTTCACAATTTGTACAGCCGACCAGAGGAAAGACACCACAGGAACAGGACCGGTCCAGGTGCAGACCAGCCACAGATCAGGACCTGATGACATGGACCAGGACCCACACAGGTCTCTCTCACTATCAAATTAATTTCTTTCTATATCTCAATAATAGGCTGTGTAAATTGAAATCACTCGTGTCACTTGTGAATCATTCATGTAACAATGTCATTTTTATGTATTTATTCCAGTGTTTAATATCAATAAACAGCTCTTCTTCTTCATGAGGAGTATTGTATATCTACAATTAAACCATACTAGTCAAGTGTAATTGCAGTTATTTGTGTGACAATTAATGATGAGCTAAAATGTCATTACTGTGTCAGGGCTTAGATGTTGTGGAATGAGAGAATACAGTTTCCGACCACTTCAACGCAAACCTGAACATCATTGCAGTAACTTCTGTGGAACACAAGAGGGAGCTCTATATGTACCAAAACATTAACTTATAACATGAGAAATGCATCTGGTGATACTGGGAGGCAGCAGGCCCCAGTGGTGTCTGCTGCAGTAGAATAAATCAGAAATGTTCAAATCCTGACCGACTCATAAATGCCTCTAGTTTGTAAATAAAGACATTTCTGAGCTTGAAGCGAAGACTCTCCCTGTATAAAGGAAAATAGGTCATCACACTATTATGAAAAATATGGTTTCCTATCCGTTCCATGTTGACCTGTTGAATAAAATGAAATGATTAAAATCAAATGTCCTCCCCTGGTTTTGTCTAGCGGATGACCATCAGGCTCTAATCTGGGACATCCAGCAGATGCCCCCGGGCTATCGAGGACCATATACTGGCCTACACAGCGGACGGGGACATCAATAATGTCCAGTGGGGCTCCACCCGGCCAGACTGGATTGGTATGTGCTACAACAACTGCCTAGAAATCCTTCGAGTCTGAGCAGCGGTTATGATCCTCCCAGGACTGAAAACAAAAAAAGAAACAAGACATAAATCAACTGAAACATTCTCAGTTGGATTTACAAACTGACATGTCTGAATCGAACATGGACTTCATGATCCTACTTGCTTGTTGTTGTTACATTAAACTTTTTTCAACTCTGTGACAAAACTAGGCTGTAAAGATGCATTTAAATGAATTAAACCCATCACTTTGCTATTCAGTTTTGTAATACAACATATCCTGTAGAAAACTAAGGTGAACAAGGGTTAATACATGTTATACATTTTACTGCCACTGAACCCACTATGTTATCCTCAACTATTCTCTTTTTTCAGCCGTAGTTAAACATGATTGAATGTTTTATGTGGATTCAAGCGTTCATGTTATCAAGTCATTTTTTTAATATATAAATATATATTTGATTGAACTGAGCATCATTTGTGATATGAAAAACACCTCAGTTGTGTTAGTGTGTGCAACAGTGTACTGTACTTATAATAATAATAATACAGTTTTTTGTTTTCTAATATTTTCACCAGTAATTTTATTATTTGCTACATCATTTTGTTTCATACAGAAATAAATGGTCCAGTTAAACCATTAGACAGAAACTTCATGTTTAGACAAAATATAACTTATTTCACAGTAAAGCGACAAAGTACTGATAATAATATATATTACAGAAATGATAGGTGGAATCTATTCTTCCAGTTACTGTAGTATACTGTAAAAAGCCATCATCCATTCTGTCTTTAATATTATGTAGAGAATCAACAGGTAAAATGGATGTTGTCAGAGTCACGGAACTGGCATCAAGATTGTGGGTTGGAGTGGGAACTACAAGTGAAAGGGGTTATATCTGCTGTAGCTGTTGGGTGTTACTTTTTTCTGAGCATAAATTTATGAAATAAATTCTGTATACGCTCATGGCCAAAAGTTTTGGGAATGACACAAGTTTTGTTTTTGCTGCCAATGCC
>JAPQRQ010000012.1:11105361-11131194 GCA_037367365.1 Apogon talboti
ACACACACACACCACCACTTGGGCAATGTCTCCTGTGACAGATTCCCATAACAAAACTGAACAACAGCACACAATTCAAGTGAATACAATAGGGTGTATTGACCATCATGCTGGTAATCCATCTTTCCTTGATTTGCAGACATGCACACAAAAGCCATGCGCTGATAGTAGCACTATAGGGGTGTAATGGTGCTGTCAGCTGCTCCGAAAGCATCCTCCCTCCCTCCCTTCGTCTATCCTCCACCTCTCGCTTCTCACTCCCTCTCTCTTTACCACCACCACAGATGAAAACAGGTCCCCACTGAGAAGCCAGTATCTCATTGGCTGGAATACCACAGGAGTGGATGGGAGCAGGAGCGAGAGAGAGAGAGAGAGAGTGTAAGCAAGGAGGGGAGCAAACCACGGTGAGAAAGCTCAAGAAGATACAACTACTCTGTCACAGCATCCTGACAAAGCTCTGAGCTGAGGGATGCAAGAGATGTAGGTGCATGCACTGTCCTGTTTGTCTCGCTGATTCCTCGTCTTCTTTTAAATGGAAAGCGTAGTGGACTTCAATGATAACTTGGTTCAGTTTGATGCTGGAATGAGCTCTCTGCCTGAAAGGAGCAGGCGAGCAACAGCTGGGCTGACAGGTCTGAGGCTCTCTGGATCTCAGCGTCACCTGGACTTGATCTGTCCTTGTTGACTGAACAACTGTTGGTGACTGCTAGTCTCCGTTTCTTCTGCTGTTTTGTGTAGTCGACCCACACACCCGAACCTCTGCGGTGTTGGAGGGAGCTATTTTAGTCTTCTCAGGCTACACCTTTTGTCTTTGGGAGAGGCGTTGCATGGAGAGGGTTGGTCACTTTTAAATGTGTGTGTCCCAGTGGCCGCCGGTGGACTGTCCTCAAAGTATCCTGCACCTGCGAAGCCACCTGCTGTGTCACTGTCATGGTGTGACCTCCAGCCTGCTGTTGGCTGCCCGACTTCTGGGTCAAGATGCCAGTGATGAAGGGCCTCCTGGCCCCTCAGAACACTTTTCTAGACACCATCGCTACACGCTTCGATGGCACCCGTAAGTCTGAGCATGATATTTTTCAATTTTTAAATGAGGATTGCATGTCTAAATATTAAAAGTAAAACTGCTGCGGCCATAAAACTTGTTATTTTCCACAGCCCTCAATGTGATGCTCCTTCAGTGGTTTAGGATCATACACTTGCAGCATCTGGACTGAGAATCTGACAGAGGAACTGCTGTGGCAAATGTTGTCTAATGAAGTCATAAAATGTAAAATAATTAAAAGAGTAAAAACTGAATTAGTAGATGTCTCCAGGGCTGTAATTCCAGTACAACACTTGCTGTTGATAGATGATGCTCTCCAGCTGCAAATAAAAAGTAGCTAATTGAACTGCACTAGGAAGATAGTTTATGTGCACTATGCAAGTAAAACATAGGCAGAAATCAAGTTTTCTTTCCACGCTTCTTTCATGTAGTTAGCCTTAGACTAGCTGCTGCATCCATTAGGTAATCCTACAAATTCAGCGCAGCATGTGTCTCTTGTTTTGTACCTTGTGCCTCCTCATGGGAGGTTGTGGCTTGTTGTAAATAAATACCATGGGGACGTCTGCGTTTGTTTGCTTGTCGATTCAGCCGGTCCTCCCTCTGCTATAGTCGTAGCAGCCAGAATGAGCGGCTGTCTCACAGTAATTCCCTGAGCTGTGACTCAGTTCGAGTCGACTGTCAGCGCTGTCAGCGGGAAATAAACACAGTGAAATGGGTGACATTACTGTGTAATTGATGTATAGGCTATATAATTATAGCCTTGACTTGGGAGCCATTCTAATGAGGTGTTAGCGGATCTCTTGAGGGTTTAAAACACACATTGCTCATCAGGTTTTGTTCTCATATCTGAACACTAACTACGGTTAAACTTACAAACTAAGAAGGTTGAGAGATGACAGGATAAACACATAATGCGAGTAGTTCAGAGCTCAGTGTGAAGGCAGGGGTCATGCACCCTTGTTGCATCATCCCTGCTGAAGAGTACTTGAGCGAAACATGAACTCCCTGCCAACTCTAGCAGGTTGCTCTCCAGATGAACCCTTCTGATGTCCTGTTAAAAGAAACAAGAGGGAAAAACACTCATTTAAGTCCAGGGTGTTTTATTTAAGTTTAACACCATACAGTTGCTTAATAAAGTCTGTACTATTTTACATTTTCAACATTTTACGTCCACTTTATACTTTCTCTTACTGAATAAATAATCCAATAAGTGCCGTTTATGACACCATATTATGGGACAGACGTGCACCAGAATACACGTCTTTGGAACTACGTGCCAATTTTTGCCACATTCAAGCCATTTTCAAAGCCACCATAAGGCTGTGGCTCCTAGAGGGGTGGCTGGGTGCCCACTGCTCAAAATAGCTTCCTTCCTGTTGCCCCGGCGACAAGGTCCTGCCACTTGACATGGATGATGCTTGAGGACTTTGGTCTTTGAGGAAAGATGGTCGACTAAGCAGAAAACACTTGAACTTGCTTCCCAATCAAGGACTTTTAACATGCAGCTGGCCTGTTGTTTGGCGGCCACATCTTAAAACAAGTGGCATTGTGGGATGTACAGCTGGGTTCTGTTAGCAGCATTACCTCACGCTGCCTGTAACCTGCTGTCGCTACGGGAAAGGTGGAAGCATGTTCCATTCTTGCCAAAGTTCAGCCTGAAATCCTAAGATTTAAATGACAGAACAGAATATATCGAGTGCTTTGTTAATCCTTTATTTGAACCGTTTCTATCAGCGCAAAGCATGTTTTGAATTCCACAAAAATCATGAGAAATAGGTTTTGATGAATTCCAGAGAGCACAGTGAGTTCCTCAATTTCTGTTAAATCTAAATGCCATGAATAAGACATTTTTCAAACTGTTTTTCAGTTGGAATTCATGACTTTTATCAACAATAATAGGAAAAAAACAAAAATGGCAGCTAGGTTTCTGGTGTTCAGTTCCAGATCCTGAATCTATTAATTTAGGTAATTATTATTGATTATTTATTATTATTGACTTGGATTTTCAGTTTAACTCTTATCCAATGTCTAATGAAGTCAAAAATAGTTCATTCTAAACAAACAATAATTAATCAACTGCTGCCTTTTTCCTGCTAGAAAATCATGATTATATCAGCCTTTTACAAACCTACTCTACAACTACTTAAAATGATAAATTAATCAGTAAGTAATGAAGAATGAATATAACAAAGGGTTCTGTCTGGCTTGACTTTGCCCTTCTAGAGGCACCCTGATCTAATGTTACTTTGAGGAAACTGATCTAAACAAACACTCATTGTGGATGTCTGAAATTCTACTTAATATACAGTCCTGTGCAAAAGTCCACCTTTAGCTTAGTTGTTTTTGCAAGGTTGAAATGTGCATACATATTTATTTCTCATTCTTTTTTCTTCAGATGCAACAAGAAAGTACAGGGAACATGTACACAGCCTTAAAAAACACACAAAAAACTGAACTAAATGGTTTCTATAGGTTAATGTCAGTATTTGATGTGACCTCTGACCCCATGAAAAGAAAGCATCACAAACAGAAACATGTTTAGTTTAGTTTAGTTTANNNAAAAATACATCTACAACAGAAAAACAGGACACTAATGTAACAATAACGTATACGTGACAAACTGTTAAGGGAGCACATCTGACATGTGTTGAATGAAACCCGGAATAACCCTGGAACTTGTTTTTACTGCTGCGTATACTTCACATATATCCAGACTGTATACTAACGAGTAAAGCCATAATCAAGAATAAATTGTACCTCTTAAAGTCTAACATAATTTACAGCAATCATCAAGCGAAAGATGCTTTTTCTGACAAGTCTCCTACCACATTAGTAAAAAAAAAAACACTGGAGGGAAAGCTATTAAATGCAGACAAAATATCTTGAAGAAAATGCCTGTTACATATTTTCAGTGCTTGCACAATACAGTAGAAAAATGCTTTTAGATCAGCAAAACAAAACATGGCACCACTGCTGACTTAGCATCCACTCTGTCAAACATTGTCCACATTTTTACATAACGTGTCAGTCCAACATAACCCTCCCCTTGATTGCTGTTGCTATTCACACTAACCACAGTTTTTAATTACAGGATTATGAACATACACATAACTCTTCTAAGACATTTGTTCCTCTCAGCTTCCACATGCAGTGATTCACCCTTTGCCTTTGTGCAAAGCATAAATAGATGTACTCTCTGCTCAGCCAAATCATATAGAATTTACATTTTGAGAGCATAACAGCAGCCATTATCTATTGTACAGCCTCAAAATTCACATATTTGTAATGTCAGGGCTATAATTTCTCCAGTGGGTGAGAGATGGTCGCAAATGTTGATTGGACCGTGTTTTGCCCTCAGGAAAACATTTATTAATCCAGTTTAAGTTCATTAAAATTATTTGATTTAATGGGTTCCTGGACCCAGAAAATTACTTGTGTGTAGCATGTATAATCTCCTAATATAAGCAAAATGTCGGAACAGGTTAAGACAGTAACCTTTGGAACAGCACTGCACATTATTTTCCCCATAGCAATGTCAGTGTTCTCCCAAAGGGTCTGTAGCAGTGTATGTGTGTGTGTGTGTGTGTGTGTGTGTGTGTGTGTGTGCGCATGTATGTCGAATGCCTGAGGTCAGGGCTCTGTGATTGTCATGTATGTTTTCTATATATAGTACACGTGTGTGGTTTGATATGTGTCCATTTGATGATGATAACGGTCAATTGATCCCTTCAGGGGAATTCTCAGAGGTCGAAGGTCAGGGTCCTTGTATGGACTGGAACCTCTGGGGCAATGTTTGGCCTCAGGGCTCTTCAACTCAATTTTATTCTCATGGACAGATGTGGCAGATGCAGTATTTCTAAAACACTTATCGCCTATTAATAACAGTATGAATAATATGCATAAGAAAACAGATGAGAAGTTGCTGCTACTGTGCATCTGTCAGTAACGTGGAAGGCTGGAGGGTGGAAAAAGAGATGCAATTTAGTTCAGTAAAATAGGTTTAAAAATAATAATTTAAGGTATTTAGCGGAAAAACAGTCTTTCATAAATGTAGAATCTTCCATTTGGCCATGAAAGTGAAAAGTGCCTTTTCATCCATGGATTCTGAAATGAAAATCAAATTACTTTTCTCTCCGTTTTCTGACTTCTGTCTCTAAAACAGCGACATTTCTAAAGCCTTTTATTGTATTTATCATTAACCTTATTAGTTACAGTCATGCATGAATCATATATCAATAACAGCTTCGTTTGACCCTGACGATGAAGATGCAGAAAAATAGAAAAGCATTTGCAAAAATAGCAAGTTGTTAATATTTTAGAGACCCCTGAAAATGTCACAAATCTTGTTTTTCAGGGGGAGCTCATGTTTTATTAGCCAAGCTCCACCTGGATCCCCTGTAGTTTGCACTCTGCTTCAGGGAGGTAGATGTTAGCGTACTGTAACACAGACTTAAATCCAGATCTTCCAGTTCTGTACTTGCTCATCTAACTGTGCTGCGTCTGTACTGTGTGTGGGCGTGTACGCATGTGTGTCAGAGCGTACATGCCTTCAGCCCATGCCCATCACTTTCACCCATCCCCACATCCTACCAGCCCCCAGCTCCTTTACACAACCTCCCCAGCAGCGTTTTCACTCTGACAGCAGCGCTTACCCTGTGGGGCAGCATAACTAAAGGGCAGCTGCAGGCAGAGATAAGAACCAGGTTCATTTCCCCCCAAACACTTTTCAGTTAAAAGGCGACCGAGGAACTAAAGGAGAGACAGAGCCGACTGTCAGCTGGAACCTTACGGCGCTCATTGTTACCCAGCTGATGAACAGGTCTTAATAGGCAGCTGCAAAGGCCGGCCCACAGACAGAATCAGCGGATAGCTGAGGCAATTGTGTTGCTTATTCTTCTTTTTTTTAAATTTTTCATGCCAATAGGGACATGCAGTATTACTAATAGTAGTCCTAAGGCTTCTAAATTTGATCGAAGCAGAGGCAAAAAATAAATAAATAAAAAAATAACAGGCAAACGGTGATGTTTTAATCCCTGGCTTTGTCTAATGTGTGTAGATATCTGTGTAGCAAGAAACTGAAATCTAAATCTGCTCCTGGTGTGCAGGTCGGCCCCCTTGCTCCACAGCTCCACCACCATCAGTGTGTGAACGTGGGTGTGAGTGGGTGTGAAGCTTTGTAAAGCACTTTGCAGCGTTCTCAGGATAAAGGCGATACATAAATGCAATCCATTTAGCTTTTTAGGCGTTCAGGTCACACACACTTACCTCTAGGGTAAATATGCTGTATATATCGCCCAGTTATATTCTAACGTGATTTTAATATAGCAGTTAAACCCGTCATTTACCAGGCCCGTGACCTTTACCCCCTGCAAGTCCACTCGTCAGCCCCAATAAGTAAATACACACCGCTGGGTGGTAATTACATGTTGGTAGTGGTAACCTCATGGGCTTCATCTGTTTTTGACACTCTGTTTTCCCCCACAAAACAAACCTGTGTGACATGAACATGAGGCAGGCTGTGCGGTGTTAGCAGTAGCATGTAGCATAATCATGTCAGATTACAGTTGTAGCAAGTCAGCACAGATGTGTAATTAAGGAAGCTGGCGCAGCAGAGCAGCCACTCGAAGCAATATCCCTGAGAGGATTACGGTCTAAGAATTGAGGCATTGTCACAATCTCTCACACACAAACACACACACATAGAAAACTGTTTATTAAGTGGGGTTCATGTGGCCGCTGTGATGCCTCTTTACATAGTTACAAGACAAGAGTTAAAAATGTATTTGGGAAGCTGAAGAAAATTACGCATAAACTTCTGTTGGTTTTTAGTCGAAGAGCACAGCCTGACAAAAAATTGGACTCCACAATTAGACATGTAGAAACAATGTATGCTTGGCCCTGGAAATGCCTTTTTTTTAACTCTCTAACCAAGATTAAAATTAAAATTTAAGCTATTCCGCAAAATCATTACTTTTTGGATTAACTCTGTCATGCAAGGCTCAGCTTAAATCCAACTTCTCTAAATCTGAAACCTGTCTTATATCTTATATGTGATCATCTCTGATACCTGAAGTGACTAATACAATTGAAGAAGAACTGTTTGCATAGCTTCGTACGCAGCATAAAAGTTTTCATTTGTAGCTTGTTGGTTTTATACATTGCCATGAAGTGATTTATGACTACACCTAACTTTGACCCACTTAAAGGGCCGAGTTAGGGATGCTGAGTAGAGAGGTACCTATTCTAGGTAAACATTACGTAAACTCGAGATGAATGCTGTTGCTCTCCAACACATGCTGGCTCACTGAGTTGAGGTGTTAGAAATTTATAGAACATGAAAAAGAGGGCATTATTTTCCCAACAGGATAGGCTATCATATCTGTTGAGCCCTTGTTTTTTTTTTTTTTTAGACATAAAAAGACAAAGCCAGAGTTCCAGAGGACTTTACCTTTACTCCTATTTAGAGCTGAGGCCTTATACACACTTTGGAGAATATACTTGTAACAAAAATCCACAGTATACAGTACAGCGGGTCATGTGTCAGATGTAGCATGGGAATGTGAACAACATGTACAGAACCATGTAACGTAGGCATAAAATCTTCTTTGCCAGTTGATGGATCTGACTAATGCTTCTTTCCATAATTCCTCAGTGACAGTTTAGTTGCTGCACACCCAAGAAAGGTTGTCACAGCTCAGAAAAGACATCCCCCTGCGGACTGCTTTCTGTTCAGTCTGGCCAATTAAAGCGCTAGATTGTTGAAAGCGCAGTAGCAGCTGCTTAATACTCAACCTTCTTAGGCTCGCTCTCTATGGAATCAGTAGAATTCAGACTTGTCTCTCTGTAAGTGTGCTGCCTCGCTCCCTGGCATTCAGAAAATCTGGAGTCTGATGTTTTAACTGCAGAAGAAGTCATTTACTGTGGGATAAAACTAATGCTTTTGGGTGGAGTGCAATTTGCCTAAATATTTGTCAAAATAAGTAATCACACAGAATGTCTGTGTTCAAGTCCCAGCTGGAGGGCCATGTCTCCAACCTCGTCACTACTTTGTTTGGGTATTGTTGGGCATGCTGCTATGTATTTTCTGCTAAATTGTTATAAAGAACTCGACAGGCTTTGTTTTGAAGTATTATATTTCACAGTCCCCACATCTATTAGACCATTCGTATTCAGCAGACAGATCGCCTCATTGTGGATGTAACAAACCCTTCACATTGCAGTAAGAGTCTGATTTAGCTAAAGAAGGTCACACACACCTAGCATCCAAGGAAAAGCGTGACGTCATTCTGTACCTACCAGTAAGATTAATATAAACTTATGCAGAATAAATACACCGTCTGCAGCCGTGAAGTTACTGGGATAGGTTCCCAGAACAGAAACCAGTCTCACAGCCATAACTCGACAAAACACAACTCAGAACCTTCACCAGCTATGTGTTGGAGAGCTGTCCATGGTGCTGAAATTAGGGCAAGAGATCATTTAAAGGCACAAAGAAGATTTAGTGCTGAATGGGTAGTTGTGATGTGCAATATCTATTTCAGATGAATATAGATAAAGCCTGCACACTACATGCAATATCCCACTTCTTTATTGACATGTAGACATGAGGCTCTTATGGATCTTTGCCAGGTCAGGGAGGTGTTGTACTTTCCCATCCACAATATTAATACCATAAGATAAATATTCAAGAAATGTATGGAGCACAGGGCACAATATGGGATCATATTGGTCTTTGAAATTAGTTTTCACCCATTATTATGCATGAATTAAGATTAGAAAAGAATGGTGGCGCTTCCTTAGAGTAATGCATCTTAATATTAATCTGTGGAGTAGACATCCGTGTATATGGTGAATATAAATAAGCCATTAAAAAACTGTTAAGTCATTAAAATCACTCATTTACAGCAGGTATCTCTAATCCACCTGACTGCTTTAACATATCATCCAGTTTCTTTAATTCAAGGGTCATACCCTTAATAGGTTCACATCACACAATTATGTAAGTCTAGTGTTGTGTGCCAGTCAATCTCTAACCTTTATGCTCTCTGCATATCACAGTCAGCTGTTTCTGTATCTCACGGTCTGCAGCCTGGAACACCAATTCCCCAGACCAGTCATAACAGTCCTGACCACCAGCAGCAGCATGACTGAAGCAGACGATGACGGCCAGGGGGGAAATTAATTTAGTCCCAAACTGAGTTTACACCAAAGTCTGTTTCATGTTCTGCTTTGAACTAAACTACTGTTGAACTAAACTACTGAGCTAAACTTGCAAAGCTTTGACATAAGTTCAAAGACCTAAACAAACTTTGATTCTAATGCAAAGAACAAATTACACGCTAAACTTCAAGCCGACCATGATACACATGGCTGATACGCACTAATTTTCAAATAGGTGTGTTTTTTTTTTCGGTACCTTGGTCAGGCCTCATTTTTGCAGTTTTCTCACAGAATCGCATCTAAAACAACTTTTCACCCTCTCCTTATGCTTCTTTATCTTCTCATGTCGCCCTGACAGACAGTAACTTTCTGCTGGGTAACGCCCAGGGCCACCGTGGCTACCCCATTGTCTACTGCTCAGACGGCTTTTGTGAACTGACGGGCTTCACGCGGACTGAGGTGATGCAGAAGAACTGCAGCTGCCGCTTCTTGTACGGGGCGGACACCAGCGAACACGTGGCCCAACAGATGGAGAAGGCTCTGGAGGGCCGTGAAGAATACCAGGCTGAGGTCCACTTCTACAAGAAGAACGGTGGGTGCACAGAAAAGACGAGACGGCCAAAAGTTTATGCATAACTTTTAGATTTGCAGCAAAATGCCATCTATTGGAAATCCAAGGTGAAGGAACAATTAACCTTCCTGTCATCTTTTGTTATGATGATCAAACAGGAGAAGTGGGGGTATTTATCCCTTCTGTCTGTTCTGGTTTGATCAGGCTGTGATCATCTGTTCAGTTTTTGGATTGACATTTAAAGAGATTTTCTCTTCTTGTCTTCAGCATCATGAGGAGCGCGTTTATTTTTAGACATTTTGGTTGAAAGATGGATGCAGAATGTAGCAGTTCAGCATTGCAATAGTTGTGAGTAGCAGTGCTCCTCAGTGCTACGGAACATTTATACACATCACATGATATTTAAAGTGATAGTCAGAGGTACATGGAACAAACTTTACTGATGTTATAACAAAGCTCCGATGTTTGCTTTAAATACATGATTCCAGAGTCAAATTTAGTGCATGCATTTATTACAAACTCAATGTATCGCAGTAGCTTATGTATTGAAATTAATTCACTCTTTCTGACCATAACTTCTAAATCCTCCTAAATTAGCCATGGGTTCAAAATATGATGTCATGCATGGAAAAAGAGCTCCATTAAGCCTCTCTGATTGGCACATAGGCTTATGTTTCCTCAGCAGAAACTCAAAGTATGAAAACCTTTAATCGTTAGAGCTGCAGTTAGAAACATTTTCTTTAAGTCTTATAGTTTTCTTTCTCCAGAATTCCTCCAGTTACTGACAAAGTTGTGCTAACACTCATACAGTAAGAAAATACCATCATACCCAAGGAGGGGAAAGGCATAGTCATTTGTTATCTGCCTGAAATAATATAATACTGTATGGCTCACAGAGAATCTTAATCCAGGGCTGAAGGAAACAGAACAAACATAGTGAAAGTGAAGAAAGCGCCGGAGTCTAAATGACAGACAGAGTATTCGAGACTCGTATTAGCAGCAAGTCCGAGGAGATTCAATATAAACACACACATAGTATTCTCAGGTGTGTGCCTCAAGCTTGCGAGCACAAAACACACAAGAAAGCTCCTCTCATGTTGTCTTTACGCCCGCTGTGTCGCACTAAAACACCAGCGCCTACTGTACATTTTTCTTTCTGTCTCTTCTTGTCTAAAACCAAGACACGCTAGCACAAACACTCACATAGACACACAAACACAAGTGCGCTAGGGGCACTCTATGAGATGTGAAACATCTGTTTGGTGGCAGAGAGCTGCTTCTGCAGACTTGCTAATGAGCATACTGGGTTATGGCAAGGTCTCGGATCTGGTGCTCCTTTCCTGTCTTACTTGTTCTGGCCAGCCACTGCACCCCCACCCCTCTTCCCTTTTGCTCTTTCTCTTTGTGCTCAGCTCCCCCCCGAACATGATCCATAGCTAATTTGAGGTATATTCTTAGAAAGGCTGTGCCATACTTGACAAGGATCCTTGGTTCAGGCATTGTGAGAGCTGTCATGACATGGGAAATCACAGACTGTGGCATCACGGCAGAACAGAAGTCATTAAGGAGATACATTTACACTCTGGATGTGTCTGTTGAGGATTTACTGTCATTCTCCAAATGAGGAGAAAAGAGGGTAAACAAAGCTGTAAATGAACATTTCTGTTTTTGTTACAGGGACGGCCTTCTGGTGTCTGTTAGATATCGTGCCCATAAAGAACGAGAAGGGCGAAATGGTCCTCTTCCTCTTCTCATTCAAGGACATCACAGACACACATGGAAAAGGCCACCACAGCAGCAAGAGGGAAGGTAGGTAGGCTACCAGCCCTGTTTACACAACCCCTGTTATTTGCTTACTATGAGCATGATTTATGAGCAGGCAATCTTCTGGCCCCCAGCTTTCATTTTCTCTGTGCGCTTGTGTTCATCACTGTCACATTGTACCCTGCAGTTTTGTTTGGGCTGGCATTTGTTCACTGAACTCAGACAATGTTTTGCAATGGAGTTTGATTTGGGCAGCGGTGCGTCTTCAAGTGGAACCTGGACACAGTCTGACGCAAATACCAAGTGCTACGCAGAGGGAGTTTTACTTCGGCATAACACAAATAAAAGTCAAGTAATTGAAAATATGGCTGATAGTTGTTCGGGGGTCTTACTTGTGTAACTATCAGAAATAAATTGCATTTTCTTAGTGTGAAAAGTTCAGGCATCGGATTAAATAACATATTTTCCTGAGGTGTGATCTAATGTGGTGACTGACATGTAATGATTTCGTGGTTGTGTGACAGTTTCAGAGGACAAGAGACGCAGGAGGAAGAGCAGCTCTCACTTCAGCGAGGCTAGGAAGCGTGGGCAGACCATGTTGTACCAGCTGACCAGTCAGTTCTCCAGAGGGGGCAAAGGAGAGGTCAACCTGGGTGGAGTAAGTACATTTAATACTGTAACAGGGTGTCTGTAGAGATCGGATATTTATAAGTCAAGCCTGATGTCTGGACGAAGCATCTTTTTCTTATTATTTTAAATAGATACAAAAGGAAGCATTATATACTGTACACTATTGCTCATAAAGTTGGGATAATTTTGTTTTCAGGCACATTCCTCCTTTTATTCCTATTTATACACATCAGTAATCACCTTTGACCAGGTGATTGCATACTGAGTCCCAGCTACACTTTATCTATCATGAATAAATCTCATTTTATGAAAAGAGGTAAAAATATTTTATTCAACCTTTATGGGCAACAGTGTATTATGTGGTCCAGTGTAGAGGTGGGTTTTATAAAGGAGTATAATTATTATTTTCTGGATAGGGAAGTCAGTGTTAGCTTCAGCTGTAGGTTCAGAAATGTGTTTTAATCTTTATTTTTAGTCATTTTTCCAGTTTTTCCAGAGTTTTTCCAAGTACGCAGTTGGTTCCTTATCATAAGCATTTAGGTAACATTGTATGTTGTCTGCTTTTTCCAAAATTTTGTGAAGTTTTGAGTGAAGTTGCAATCTTAATGAAAGTGTCAGTCCGTACTGTGTTTTTCATCAATAATTTACAGTCCATTTGTTCTTTGGTGGGAGAGTTGTAATGATGGAGTTCTCCCCCGCAGCCAGGAACAGTTTGTAGATATTTAGTTGTAATTTTAGATTTTTTCCAGAAATGATGACGACAAAGGAGCAATCAATGTTTATTCTAAAAATGTCCCTTATTTTCTTAGCGATGTCCCGTCAGATTATTCATTTAAAGGACGAGAGCAGAATATATGAATGTGGTCAGCCATAGGTTTACCATAATTCTTTCAACAATGACCCTGGCCCTATAAACCCTACTGCCTGAATTATAGCATTGGGGTAACAAGGGTATGCTTTTCCAGCAGGATCTTGAATTTGTAGTTTTCCCAAATATCATCCCAACCAGCTATAGATAGTATCTCCAACCCCGACTCCTTCTCCCTTTTCTATTGGATGTATGGAGTAGTATGGGATTTTGTAAAAAAAAAACAAAAAAAAAAAAAAAACATTAACATTACTCACACTGAGAAAAAGAAATTGCAAGATACTAAATTATATCAGATTAGATGTCCTGGCGATTAAGTTGACTTCCAGACTTTTTTTTTTTTTTTTTTAATGACCGTGCAGACACCTTTTCTGTCCGGGTGGTTCTTTGAAGCTAACAGAGTAGTTAGTGTCCTCCCTTTACCCTGTAATGACATCAACAGTTAGGAGATACTCAGACATGCGGCGCCCTCATTTTTGATCTTGAATTATTAATGCTGATATCTTAAAGATGAGTTTTTAGTAAGACAATATGAGGGAAGTCTTGACCCAGATTCCCAGTGTGGCTTATCTCTGTGGAAAATTCATCAAATGGGTTGTCTATTTTAGGTCTCCTCAATGATTTTTATCTGCTTCTGTTGCATTTTGTGCACACCTTTTTAGTTGGTGGACAAACAGCAAGGTCAGTGTAGCAGCGGTAGGCACTGCGAGGCAGAACATAGATGTCACAGCTGGTGAGGTGTTATTGGTCATCAGGGGAAGCTGGATGCATCATCATCGTCATCACTTTTTTGGGACTGTCCGGACATGCCAACACCTCACCAGCGCGGGCTCATGGATGTAGGTCATAATTCCACCAGCGCGTTCCGTTAAATTACCTTTACCCTAAGGTCCAAATGAGGTCTCTGTGTCTTATTCTGTCAAACAATTCCCTACATCCTGCTGTATAAATGGAGAACAGGTCCATTTTACATGAATTTGAAATGGGCTTCACACCTTTTTCGTCTAAGTGTCTCATTCTGCCAGAGGAATTGCTCGCCTCAGTCTGTTTTTCAGGAGTGTTTGTCTTTCAGCCGCTTAAGAGCGTACTTTAGGCCTATAGCTATAGTCTGTTTCATTGCCACTTGTCTTGTTTTTACAGAGTGAACGCCTTCACACGGTTTGAATAATAAAAATGGTGCTACACTCCAAGCAATGTTATTCATGAGAATGAGCTCCTGTGTTGCTCAAAGATACAAACCAGACCAGTAATTTTAGCAGTGCACTATTTCTGAGATAATCCCCCTCCCTCCCGATAGGGGCTCAGTAGCCAACTGGGTCTGTACTCAAACCTGTCCTTCACAATGTGGCATTTCCTCCCACGGGGCTAAAAGCAATTCAAAACTTTTCAGGAGAAAATTAAAATTAAGAAAAAAAAAGAGACGCAAGACTGATTCAAGCAGCCAAAATGGCACTGAAAATGTGAAAGCAAAAAGATGTACCTGCACAATTGTACTGTACATCTCAACACCAAAACTAAGAAATGACATTAGCAGTTTATTAGATAAAGTGTGATGCAATGATATGTCACTGAAAAAAAATACAATTTCAAGGCTGATACAACACAAAACACTGTCACAAAAATAAAATACTTCTCTAGATAAAGCATATATATAGGCCTGTCATATAATCCTTAATTATCTTCTTGAGACCCAGGAAAGCCACAGGTTTTTGAGTTTTGGCTTTTTTTAATTAAATAATTGCTTATATTGCAAACATCATGATGCAGCAGTTTTTTCAGATGCATTCTTAAATAATTTTATGGAATGTCGTTTGCGGTGGACAGTTGTTTTTTGTTTGGTTTTTTTTTATATAAAGCTGTGAAACTCTTGTCCTCATACGTGGACACAGGGTCTTAGGAGGTTCAAGTGTCTATATATAGTTAGTCAGTGATCAGAACTAAAGAAAGGTGTGATGTGAATGGACTGGCCAAGAAGTACAACAGGCTGTCCATACCAGAATCCCTTTAGAGTACATGAAGAGGTACACCAGAGAAATAGAAGCCAAAAAAAAAACTGGATATTCTCCACTGAGCCAATCAAAGTGTACTCTACAGTGGCAGGGTTATAACACAAGAGCACTGAACAACACTGGAAAAACATAAGGGAAACAAAGGCATCACATAATACCAACGCTCAGCCTACTGGACCTGAGAGAAGACCACAGCCACCTCCCTGAATTATGATATTCAAGAGTCTCAGGACAAAGGGCTGGACAGCACCAGGCCCTGACATGACCCACTGCTGTCCTTCTAATGGATACCCTTTAGATTTACTGTAGATCTTGGTGTTATGGATCAGTGAGTCAATGTTTATGTTCCTGGAATACAGAGAGCATAAAGATTGGACTGTGTTTCAATGGAAGAAAGGTCATGAGTGATGAGACGAGGTGGATGAGGGGATTACCCATCATGCCTTGTGCCTGCAGTACAAGCCTGTGGGGGCAGTGTTATGATCTGGGGTTGGTTCAGTTGGTCAGGTCTAGGCTCAACAGTGGTATGTGTCCAAAAATAGAATGTACAGAATGACGGATGGAGAACTTTAGACAGCGGTCCGACTCTCCATCATCAAAACCAAATAATTCTTCTTCTTCTTCTTCTTCTTCTTCTTCTTCCTCTTCCTCTTCTTCTTTTTCTTCTTCTTCTTCTTCGTCCTCTTCTTCTTCTTTTTCTTCTTCTTCTTCGTCCTCTTCTTCTTCTTCTCTTTCTTCTTCTTCTTCTTCTTCTTCTTCTTCTTCTTCTCATTATTATTATTATTATTATTATTGTACTGAAGTAAACATTGTGATGTTCACTGTGACTGCACAAGCATCATGTGGAAATACTGTGTGATTATTTATTCATCATCTATTCATTATTTCGATGTGTTCAGTCGATTTGTTTCTTATTTTGTCACATCTTTTACTTGACATCAGTTTCTTCCTCATTTTTAAGTTACATTACTTTTAATCCCCAATCTTTCTTATTTTCCTCATCTTTTCAATTACCTCTTCCTTTTCCTCAGACTTAAGTATTGAAGCCCCATATTCTGTCTTCCCTCCCAGTACTGTATCCTTTTTACAGTTTCAGTAGGAAATATATATTTTAGTCAGCTTAACTGATATACAGTAAGTATCTATTATCACCTCACCCAGCTACAACATTGTAAATTTATGAGCAGTGATCACATATACTGTTAAATTTATATATTAAAAATAGTAATGGGGTCATTTTTATCCCAGAATCAGAAGACTTTAAGTATGTGATATTTTGTTGATAATATTTGTACCGTTATTACAGTCTAACCAGTGCTGGTCTTTCTACACTGTGGCTACTTAAGGAAACAAGCTAAAAACCTGCCATACTCCCACTCTATCACTATATTTTTCTTATTCAGTGTTCCTTTTATATCTGTTGCTCTTTCCTCTTTTCTTCCCTTTGTTTCTCTGTCTTTTTCTCAGTAGCAGTCAGCTAAAAATGTGCTCCTCTGCCTCCACACCACAGCCGACCCAGCTCTGCTTTAACTATATCTCTATTTGTAGCCCATCAGCAAGCCATTCAAAGAAATAAAGGACGGAGCGATACTGTATATTTACTGGAAAACGCAGGTCTTTAAATGGGGATGGAAGCGGAAAAAGAAATTGAAAGACAGATGAGTGTGACAGCTCAGATTTTCAGTGGAGTGAACTACAGAGAACTATTTTCTAAGTAGAAGTATTAAATGATTCCAGGGGCTGCACATTTTCATAACACCATCTATAATGATCTAGAGTACTCTCCATAAAAACATTGTCAACCTCAATTCCTTTCTGCCTATAGGATGGAAAACATGTTTTTTTCTCCTAGTTTTGAGCTGTCAATCCACAAGCACCATTGGATAGGTTACGGTAGCTGATGCGTTCGTGTGTTGACGGCATCAGCGGCTGTCACCAATATAAACACACTCTGAAGACTTTTCAAGCTGCTTTGTTTACCACCCACCCACTGCCGTCTCCTATCACTTAAATGTTTGTCATAGAGATGTGAAAATGAGAAATAGTCCAAGAGGCTTTTAAAGCTGTGATGTAAATAATTCAACAGATGACTATGAAAAACAGGTACATATTTTATGCCCAGTGGTGTGAGTTATCTATTTTTGCCCTCCACTTATTCACAAGCACACTTTCACTTGCTTGTTGTAAGTGCATTTTAATAATAGTATGTAGTAAATTGAAGTGTTATATCTGAAGATTATACTCCCGGCCTCAACGTGGACACTTAAAAATCTCAAGGAATCACTTATAGAAAATAAGAGTCTCTAAAATAAAAAGCATAAGATCATTTGATAGGTTGATTTCTGCTGATACTGAATAAAGGACACTGATACTTTCTTAATCTTCCATTGATGCATTTATTAAGTCAGATCTGGTAGACCGTCCGCTGCATGCATACACAAAGATCTCAAAGATTTGGTCATTGTCTCTCCTTTATATAGATTAGTGAGTATGAAGCCAAAGTAGCCTTGTTCCCCCGACTAGTCCAAACAGCTGGAAGTCCTTGCACACATTAAACAACATTCCTTTGTCTAATCTAATGTAAACATTTGATTTCCTATAAAAACTTCACATGCACACACGAACCAACCTTACATCATTTATAGTATTTAGCGCTGAAATCTGTGCCTAGGGGAGTTGTTGCTGCTTGTGTCACATGCATGTCTTCTCCATCAAGGACAGGCTTTCATCAGTGACAAAGCCCAAAGCATGTTGGGAGATGTAGTTGGAAAAGTAAGCCACGGGCCACGGCTTGAGTTAATGAAGTGCGAAGACCAGCTGTAGCCGTGTGACGTGCAGCTCTATGTGTCCCCGTGGTGCTTGGCTTTTCTTTTCTAATCATTTGGATGTGCGCGGCTAACTGCCGCAAGTGTCAAAGGTCAGACGTCCTGACTTGTGTGATGTAAGGCAAATGAAATAACAGTCCGGCTTTTGCTGACATTGCTTGAACTATCATTAACGTGGTCACATCTGTGGTTGGCAGTCAGAAAGGTCTGCCTTCGACATTTTCTGCCGCGGTTCTTTGGAAACCCATTGAGTGGTGAGTGCTGTGAAAAACACTTCTGCGCTGAAATTGTCTGGTTTCAAGCAGCTTTAATCAATGCAGTTCTGAAAGGTGGTTCCTAGGGATACAAGTGGCATTATTTGTTGTCCTACAGTGGAGTGTGCCATTGTTGCCTGCTGTGTTTGTCTTTTTTTTTTTCTCTTATAACACAAGAAAAGACTGTTGTGCCGTATTTTCTTTAAAATACAGTTTGGTCTGTTTTCTCAAGTCAAACTGGCAGCTTCAGAGCAACAAGGATATGACACTTTATGACTTCATTAACCCACCACTTTGTCGCCTGCCTCACCTGTATGTGAAGTGCCCACATTGTTCTTGGATGGATTACTGCTCATTTATCTCTCCTCTCTGTTTCCCTCTCACCACTGTCAAAGGTAATAGCTTTGCCTCCTGTCTCCAAAACATGGTTAAGGCTATTATGTGCCAAGTGCATGGCCCTTTCTGGAGAGCTGCAGTCTCATTATGTGCCAGATGGACTTCCAACTCAGCAGCAATAGCAATTTATATATTTTGCAATTGGATTTTTGCAGCAAAAAAATAAAATGAATGGAATGAGTGTGCATAATTTTCAAAAATAACAAACCGTCATTATACTGTTATACCTGGGACTTAAAAGCACTAATGTCATTTGCAGGGATGAAGTCAAGCCAAGGTCAACTCATGTATGAAATTATCAAGTATAAACGGTGGTAATAAGTTTCCCCCTCGCTGACCCCAAGCCTATTTCTGTCATTTTGTATTGTTACTGCATGGTCATTTAGAAAATTTATCTGTGTCTATAGGACACTGTGAAGAATAGATAACCACCAGCATTACCATATTTGTTTCACTTGAGTTGCCGACCGTACTGAATCATCAGCAGTCGGAGAACAATAGAGGGTGCTGACATTTATATTGTCTGTTGCTTGGAAATCTTGGCGCTGCAATGTCCATCTGATTCTCATTTATTTTCACAGCACTCACTCATTTATTATTCATTTATGCAGTTTGCTCACACGTTTTGTGTCTTCATCAACTTATGCTTCAAAAGTCAAAAGCTGTTATTATTGGACTTTGACTCACTCTCAACTGACTTTTCTTTTTACTTGTGTGAAACAGTGTGTGCAAAAGACTAAGTATGAAGGTACTACTGTCATTCAGCAGAAACATTCAATAATATTGCTGCCCTTATGCCTTGTCTACCTTTTGTTACCTACAGACCATGATTGACAAACCGTCAATACCGGAGTACAAGGTGGCGGCGGTGCAGAAGTCTCGCTTCATTCTTCTCCACTACAGCGTGTCCAAAGCCCTGTGGGATTGGCTCATCCTGCTGGCCACCTTCTACGTAGCTGTCACCGTGCCCTACAACGTCAGCTTCACGCCGTATGAGGACACTGAAACAGCTGAGCGCTCCACCCTTGTAACTGATATCGCAGTGGAAATGCTTTTCATTATAGGTGAGGTCGGTAGGTTAAACATTTCACGTGAAGGCATGACTCCACCATCAATCAGTCCGCTGTGTCTCACGTCTGTGCTTTACAGCAGCGAAGATAAAACAGAACCCAGCGAAATGAAAAGATAAAAGTAATAGACAAACAACATAAAAGTAAGAATGGCATCACCAATAACTGTTGCCCCAGTTCAGTTGAAACCTGTATTTTCAAGCTCCTTCACTGATGCCCCGAGTCTCATAGGGACTCCCCTCAGTTTATAGTGTTCAGTGAACTCCAAAGGGAAAGCTTCTCCCAAGGATAAATTGTGGTGTTATCTAGAGCACACTTTTCTTAGTGTTTTGGAACAATGGTTTATTTGGGAGGATGTCAGATTGCTAAGCCCTTCAACTTGGCACAGAGAGGGCATTCAATTTGAAATGGTCAATACCGAGAGCTGGTTTGTTTATTTTCCTTTTATTGTGCGTATGTGAATAGAGACAGGGATTAACCTTACATTGCACCCTGATGGAGGCAAGGCAGCAGAGAATCTTCAGGGAATAAAGCACAGTATACGAAAGAACTGCTGTAAAACTTGTTTAATCCTGCAATCATCTGCAACTTGCCTAGTTTTTCTAATGCATGAACATTTTTGAGTTTCAGAAGTACAGTATGTACTGTGAAAAAGTCCTTGGCCAACATTAGGTTTCCTGGTTTAGTAAAGCTCTTAACACCACACATGTGCATTTCTCAGTTTTTGTATTAAGATACAATCTGGATATCTGTGAAGTATGTACAACAATAAAAACTAAAGTTTCAAGGGATAAACCAAACCAAAGGGGCAGTATTTAGTGTGACTTCCCTTTGCACCTGTTATGTATTTAACCCTTTTTGTTCAGACCATATGAGATTTATGTTTTATACCAGGTTTCATTCAACACATGTCAGATGTTTCTAACTGCTTGTGCTGCTTCTTGTCATGGGGTCAGGGGTCACATTAAATAATGACTTTAATCATTAGAACCCATTTAGTTCAGTTTTTTGAGTGTCTTTTAAGGCTGTGCACATAATATCTGTATTTTTCAACCATATTACCACATGTTATGGGTTGAATTTTGCCCTGTGATTTCAAGGCATTACAGACCCCTTGACCACATTTCCCACCTTGTATCTGTATTTTCAGACATTATCCTAAACTTCCGCACCACCTATGTGAGCAAGTCCGGCCAGGTGGTGTACGAAGCACGCTCTATTTGCATCCACTACGTTACCACCTGGTTCTTTGTCGACCTGGTGGCTGCCCTGCCCATTGACCTGTTATATGCCTTCAATATTACAGTGGTGAGTATGTCTGTGCGATACAAGTTCAGCTTTGCGTTGGTGTGGCTGTAGCTAAGTAATATCCTGTATTTTAGAGGCTGCTATGGTTACTGCATATTTTGCTATTTCACAAATAATGTTGGAATTTTGTTAGAAAAAGAAATACAGCTGTATATATATTATTGTCAAAATGTGTATGATATAAGAAAAGGATGGAGTTTGTGGGTGCTAATTTCTGCATAATGAATATATCTTTCTACTTGTTAAATGTCGTTGTCTCTGTTTTCATTTCACCTGCCCTTTACCCCTTTTTTGTCCTAGACCTCCTTAGTCCATCTGCTCAAAACTGTACGCTTGCTGCGCCTCCTTCGTCTGCTCCAGAGATTGGACCGCTATTCACAATACAGCGCCATGGTGCTGACCTTACTCATGTCTGTGTTCGCCCTGCTGGCGCACTGGATGGCCTGCATCTGGTACATCATTGGACGCAAAGAGATTGAGACTGACGCCTGGGCCATAGGTGAGTCTGACTGAGGCCCTGCTGAACTGAAAGTAATTATGTTTGGGCTTTTATCCAGTAAAATGAAGTAGTTTCAGTTCAGTGGGTAATATATGCACCAGACAATAGCGCCCGACTGGGGCCTTTATGAAACCAGATCAAATTGACTGTGTGTTGGTGCACTAATGTTTCCTTAGAGTCACTGTTTCACTCTAAGGAAACATGTACTCCAAAAGTTTAAGAATTTATTTATGTTTCAAATTAAAGAGATCACTAGTTTTACTACTGAAATGTATCTAAGTTTAACATTTCTCCACAAACTCTACATAATATGTTTCAGGTTCAAATTTTGCTTTACAGAGAGTTACCAGTCAGGAATAACCCTGATTTTTAGTCACACCTTGCATGTGTGTTGGTATGCTCTCCATTAGTTCTTCTTCCAGAGTTGTGTGTTTCTATTTGTATGCGCTATGCAGATCATGCATTTTGAGTATTCTGTCCATAGGGAGGTCAGGTCACACCTGCTAATTAACTATTGGCCTTATTTAAACCTGGGGGAGCCGAGCTAATTGTGCCACGCTGACATGTCATCCTCCATACATTGCTGACAGTGTGTATCGGCCATACACAAACCCACCTATGAACATAAATAAACACATATAGCTATTTTTTTCCCTTTTGACCAGGTTACGCAATACCATCCAACCTGCACCATCTAGCCACGAGCTGTAAAAAAGACACAGACATAAGTTGAATAAGAGAACGTGAACCTTTGAACATTGTTGTTCTCTCACGCTCCTCGTCATTAAAGGATGGCTCCACGAGTTGGGCAAACGTCAGGAGACACCTTACATCAACAGCACAGTGGGCGGCCCATCAGTGCGCAGCTCCTACATCGCTGCCCTCTACTTTACCCTCAGCAGCCTGACCAGTGTGGGCTTTGGCAATGTCTGTGCCAACTCCGATGCTGAGAAGATCTTCTCCATCTGCATCATGCTCGTTGGCGGTACGTCTGACACTTGGGTACATTCTCCCTCTGGCATCCTGGCATCACGGAGCCTCTGGTTGGCAAGCCAGCGCAAGAAACAAAGCAGGAAGAGCGTTGGCTGGCCTTTAAGACTCAGCTTGTTGCCATCTTAATATTCCAATAAACAGATTATTTTAGCTGAGGTGGCAATTTTTGGTGTTACCATCAAGATAATATTGTTGGGTTTTTTTACATATAAGTCAAACTGCTTAGAAGAAGAATAGGACACTTAATTAATTATATATCAGTGTTGTCATATATGGTTAATTCGGAATGTATTATTAAGTATCTCATCTCATTGTTTTTCTACCCTCTGCACAGCGCTAATGCACGCCCTGGTCTTTGGTAACGTGACAGCCATCATCCAGCGGATGTACTCTCGGCGTTCTCTTTATCACACGCGCATGAAGGACCTGAAAGATTTCATCCGTGTCCACCATCTGCCCCAGCAGCTCAAACAACGCATGCTGGAGTATTTCCAGACCACGTGGTCTGTCAACAACGGTATAGATGCCAATGAGGTATGAGTCCCTTTTGTTATTGTACACTACTTTAGAAAATTCAAGCCACCGTTGATCCCACTTTGGTGCAATCAAATCCATTCTACATTCTACCCACAAACCTTTGCAGCTGTAATTGTTTATCGTTTACAAACGTGGATGTCTGTAGACCATCAGTTGACATCCTATTGAAATTCAAAGCAGGGTAACTGGTGGCACCACAGTTCATTCCCTAATAACCAATCAGTGTCACACCTCATTACGTCTGTCACAATTCCTCAGCTCCTCCATGACTTCCCTGATGAGCTGCGGGCTGACATCACCATGCATCTGAATAAGGACATCCTGGAGCTGCCGGTCTTCAAGGGGGCCAGTCGTGGCTGTCTGCGCTCCCTCTCCCTCCATATAAAAACCTCTTTCTGCGTCCCTGGGGAGTACCTGATTCGCCAGGGTGATGCACTACATGCTAACTACTTTGTCTGCTCCGGTTCTTTGGAGGTGCTCAAAGACAGCATGGTGTTGGCCATATTAGGTTTGTATTGGGGTCATTTTTGGATGTTTATTTACTGTAAGTCAACAATGTGCAGTTTATTTATCACTTAGATTGTTTTTTATTTCGATTTCAGGAAAAGGTGACCTGATTGGGTCTGACCTGCCGGGAACTGACCAGGTGATCAAAACCAATGCAGATGTGAAGGCTCTTACCTACTGTGACCTCCAGTATATCAGTGCACGAGGCCTGAGAGAGGTGCTGGAACTCTACCCTGAGTACGCCAGTGTGTTTGCTACAGACATCCACAATAACCTCACCTACAACCTGCGCGAGGGCAGCCAAGATGAGGTACTATATTTGGAAACCCACAAACACAGACACATCTTAACCTAGAACTAAGACCTAAAGCTATTTTTGTGCGCTTCCAAATGAAATTTTGAACATTCAACCTCTCCTAAGTGATTTATCACCTTGTATTATAACACTATCCTACGCATTTTGCATTTTTTTCAATTAAAATCAGGTATTTTCCTATATTTAAGGATCGTGTAGATCAGGGGTGTCAAACTCATTTTAGTTCAGGGGCCAATTTGATCTCAAGCATAATATAGCTTGTAAAAGAGATCTCGATCTCAATGGGATTTTATCTGCTTAAATAAAGGTTAAAAATAAATAAATAAAAATAGCATGTAGCATAATAACCTATATGAGATGCATAATGAAAAATTCAAATATTTTTCTTTGTTTTAGTGCAAAAAAGTGAAATTAAATTAGCAAAATGTTTACATTTACAAATTATCTATTAACCTGAACAACCTGAAATCTCTTTAAAAAAGAGCAATTTTAATAATATTTTGCCTTGACTTATGATTTATACATCTGTACTTTACTTTATATCACAGTGGATCTACAAAGGCACAAAACATTTAGTAACAGGCACAATGTTGTCAAAATTTTGGAATTTGGAAATAAAATGAGTTTCACACCCCTCATTGTTCAAATCTTCAGTGTAATTTTTGCACTTTGCTAATTCATCCCACAGGCCAGTGTTGGAACCTTTGGAAGGTTCATTTTGGCCCACGGCCTGGTTTAGATGTTCAGAGTAAATTCAAAGGTTACTTTATCAAAAGAGAGACTTTTTTTAGGAAAATGTCATTAACTAAATGTAAAAACAAGTGCCTACAACCACTCCCATTTGTCAAAGTACATGGCTTTCACTGGTGAATTAATATTGCAGAAGATGACCGTGTTTCCACATTTACTACAGAGCCTCTGAACGTCCAAATGGGTCGTATCTGACGCTACTGAAAAGCTGAGATCGTGCATTTTACCTAAATTATGTAAATGTATTGATAGGAGTAGTGGATTAAAGGTGCTTAAACATTTTAATTCAGTAGATGCTCTTGGTGGCCAGCAGCTGTTCAGGTCTTGAAGGTTAAGTGGCTGACGTTAGAGTCTGTTTTACCTCTTGCTTCAGGTGGATCTACCTTACAACCTCAACATTTCCCTCACATATGTCTGGCACACACATCAGTCGACAAGGTGAATTCGTTGTCTCCATGATACTTGTTCCGCCACAGCAACCAAAGGGCTGTTGATGGTTTGATTGTCACACCAATTACCACACATGAACGCTACTGTCAGGCAGCCGTATCACTTCCCTGTTACCACCCCAAAGCGCATCAAGATGACATTACACCCAGACGCTGACCCCCTCTTAGTACTCCCTGCTCCGTTTTTTTAAGAAAGCATTACGTAAGGCAAGATAATCTCCTGTCTGTGTGGAAGATGCACCTGTTGCTCCTACACGAGTATCTATATTTTCCAGTATTGTTATATAATCGGCTCAAAATGCAAAATTAAACAAATGAATTAATTACAGAGACACAACAGTGCATCTAAGATAGCTGCCTCATATACATGCCATTTTACTGAACTGTCTCATCCAAACAAATAAATGCCACAGTATCTTTGAAGTGTGACGGACAAATCTGACAAAGCTCCCTGCGGATTCTTCAGCCTCGTCCTTAATGTCAGTCTCAAGCATTTCGCATTTGCCACAGCTCCTCCTGTTGATTCCCACAGGCGGTTCTCATTGTTTGATGCGTTTTCGTCGCTCATTAGTTTATTCATTTCATTTGGAACTTGAAGGATTGGACATCTGTGCCCACTGTGTTAACTATCACAAATGTTCCTCTATCTGACAGTGGTAAGAAAGCCCCCCCAACTATGCAGCTTCAAAGGCAGAGAGGGATGATAGTGAAATGTTTCACCCCGTTTTGTTCTGCGTCTTTTACGATGGAAGACAAATAAAATGCACATATGGTGAATTGACCAGTGAATTTCCTCATTGTGGGATCAATAATCAATCTATCTATCTATCTATCTATCTATCTATCTATCTATCTATCTATCTATCTATCTATCTATCTATCTAT
>JAPQRQ010000012.1:11140768-11187439 GCA_037367365.1 Apogon talboti
CCAGTAAAACCCATGGAGTTGGATCAATGACAGTGGATGGACACACTGGATTTATGTTCAGTTAATGATAGATTTTGCTGAAAAAGTCACTTTTTCTGCTATTTTCTCTGTTTTGAGATTATAGCCCTCAACATTAATCTGAGCTTTTATGAACATCTATGATCAGAAAATTAAATATAGGAAAAATACCTGATTTTTGTCTTCAAAACAGACAACACAGAAGATAATATTATAATCAATGGTGATAAATCTCCTAAGAAAGGTTAAATATAGAGAAAATTTAATCAGAAACTGACACAAAAGTAGCACTGGGTCTTTATGGATTAAGATGAATGCTTTGTACAAACTAATAAAGAGAAAAAATATAGAATATGCTCAGTTGTGAATAACTATATTCGTCTCCACAGATGGGTACATTAAACCAGGAAGTTTCTGAGCTTGCCAAGGGTCTGCACCACATGATGCATCTCCTCCAGGCCCATGTTTCTCTGCAGCACTACCAAGCATCTCACTCTTCTTACCCTTACGGAGTCCAGATGTTGTCCAACCCTGCCTCTGCCTCCAACAGCGACATGCTTTCCAGCTTGCAGCTCCACACTGATCCCGGTAGCCATGACGGCCACAACCACCGGAGTGTTCGCTGGAGCTACTGTGGAGCCACTGAAACCCAAACAGAGTACCGCCACCGGCCCCAATCCTCCAGTCCACCAGCTGTTCTCTCCTGCGCCCCCCTCTCCACAAACTCTGACCCCAGCAGAGGTCCACGTCACAGCTCTGACGCCGTGACACCGTGGACTCTTCTTAACATCGGCCAGGGGTATCAGAGTGGACGCGCAGGCCTCGCGCTGCACGAGGACGTTGATAACAGGCCTCTCAGCGCTAGTCCGACAACTATCAGCCAGTCCCAGCCCGCTTTGTGCCTGCAACCTCCCAGTGATAGTGATGAATTGTCTTGCCTTTTGTCTAGTGCCCCTATAGGTGCATCGACACACAGCCTACTGGTCCCAACACCCAGCTCTTACCCCCATCTCTGCCTGTCCTCCGAGGCCCACACTGACTTATTACAAACCTCAAACGAAGACATCCAAGCTCTGATGTCCTCTTCAGCGTCTCATCATCTCAATCCAGACTCCTCCATCTTCCACATCGACTCACATGTCTCCATCCACCCTGTGGCTGCTTCTCCTCCCACATTGTCCGGCCACCCAGCTCTCTCCTCCCTGGATTCAGCATCACTGGGATCGGATGCCCCGGAGCCCCATCTCCCACTGGGCGACCCATCTGCCATAGAACACACAAGTCTGGAGTGCCTACTGGGGAACGGAGGCTCCACGGAGAGCAGGGACAGTGAAAGTGCGTCATCGCGTCAGTCCAGCATTGGCGTCCAGACTCAAAGTACAGAGCAGTCATGGTGTCTGGACCTCACAGACTGAACTCAGCACATTTTAGGGGCACACTCCTCACTGCAAGTGGATATAAACTGACTGAGGACTTCAAGTTATTCACATACAACTTCTTACAGTGTTTTAAAGACCTGCTGGAGATTGTCAATGTGTGCTATATTTTCCTCTCTTAATTCCTGGGCTATTATATTTGTCAAACTCCATGCAACTTCTGCCATTTCTATGCAAAAGCATGTCATCTGTTCATTTTTTGGCTTTACTCTGAAGTGTGTCTTTAAAAAAAAAAGTGTAGTTGGGTTCTATCGTATATTGTATATTATTTTTCCTACATCTTCTGAGAAATTTGCAGTTGATAATACCTGTTACCTCCTTGCATGGTAAAGTTGTTTATTCTTTTTCCTAAGGAAAAGGTTTCCAAATCAATGTGTAAGCATTTTACATGACAACCTGTTGATTGTGTGCACGTAAGGCAGGTCAAAACAGGTAGAACAAATGAAACACCACAGTTCATATAGGGAGTAGAGTATGTGCATAACACTGCATAGATTGTTTTCAAAGAATGTTTTTCTCAGTTCAGCATTTTTTTTTTCAAGTTTGATAGTTACCAGGCTATAAAAAAATCAACCAAATGGTATACACTATATTATATTTGATTTCACATACAGTTAACACATCCTGTCTATGTTCACTATAGGGGATTCA
Source organism: Apogon talboti (assembly GCA_037367365.1). NCBI lineage: Eukaryota > Metazoa > Chordata > Actinopteri > Kurtiformes > Apogonidae > Apogon > Apogon talboti. Next base: position 11,142,874 of record JAPQRQ010000012.1, read on the forward strand.
ACTGAACGTCCTATTTTGTCCTTACAATGGCATTAAATACAGTATATGCTGTGAAATAGGTTCAGTTGCTCTCTGGAATAAACTTGAAAAGCTTTAAAAATTATTCCTTAGGGATCTACCATTCACTAAAGACAACTTAGCTGCTAATAAATTAAACAAATAAATATACGCACATATCTAGCTGCAGAGTCAAGTGGGTCATAAAAATAGAATTTACAAATGATGACCATCTCCTGGGGGGGGGGGGATGATTCTTGATATTCATACAACATTGGGAGTATTCAGAAATGTTATTCTTTTGGAGTCATTTCTCCTTGACTGATAAATAAAGCAGAATGCAGGATTTTCTTACTGTGTCCTTGACTCTGGCGTCATATTTGTCAGACTGAGTGTGAAGACAGCAGCTTAGCACCGAGTGAGATTTATACTAAACAAATACAGATGTCCAGGAGTTCTGCAGTATTTTTAGGCAAGGACTTTGTTCATAGACGGAGCAGGAAAGACAGAATTTACAATATACTGGTTCTGTTCTGTTGAGTGTGGTTCATATTTATTTTGAGTAAACGTCAATTTTACTGACATATTTTTTAATGAGCTTTAATAAAATATACAGACTAATTTATTTATTTTGAGAAATAACTGTATGGTATAGCATGAATTAGATTTCGATTATAACTACATATATTTGCTTTTTATTTAGGAAAAGGGTCATGGAGCTGATAGTGACATAATACTGACGAATCACACTGTTTTTGGTGCGTTTTATGACTTAGATCTTTCTAATATGCAACAACATTAAGAATAAGCCATTCACTTAATGGCAGAAAACCACAAGATGTTAACATAGAACTGTTTGTCTGGACTTGTGAGTGGTGTAATAGTGTGTTTTTCTGTCTGGCTATGAGGAAAACCCAGATGACAATCCCAGAGTTAATAATAAACTGGATATTCAGAGGCTCCTGTAATGCAGTGCATGGTAATTGCACAATACTGATCCAAACAAAGAACAGAGCATGAAAAGATGTCACAGAGGGAAGCATCCAGACACAGACTCAGGCAAAAACAAGGAATTTTTAGACAAGGAAACAGAGCTTTGCAAAGTAAACACCAGAGGGACCAACTAGAAGTCCAAAAACAGGGAACAAACACCAGGGAGAACATGCAGAATGACATTGACAAACTGGTGGAGAACAAAGGGAAGGTGAGCGGTGTATAAATAGTCTGCTGATCGCTGAATGAGAAACAGGTAGGTGTGGGGCAGGGACCCAGACTGACGGGGAAACCACTGACAGTGTGACTTTCAATTTACAGTGCATAGCGAAAAGCCACTAGTTATATTGAATCAATAAGCAAAGCAGCATATTACCTAATAATGTATTCTGGCTTTTTCTGTTAAAGCTCAAACATTATATGAAAGCAAATAACTCTATGAAGAACCGCATACCATTCTTATGCTGAATTTTGTGAATATCATCGTCACACATCCTATAATAGATAATACACTACATAGTAAAAAGCAGTATGTAGATTTTTTTTTGTTTTGTTTATAAATCTCCTACTTATGCAATTTGTTATCTTATGTATATGGAGAGAAATCATTGTTTTGATTATGTTGCATATGAAATACAGCAACACCATGTAACAATAACAGGTATAACTGTTGGCATCATGAAGGTAAGCTTCACTTGAGTTGTGTTTCAGTGCCACCTACTGCCTGCTCCACTTAATGTGCTGCTCAGTGTTATTCATGTGGATAAACTCAACTAATCAAAACAAGACACAAGTAATATATAAAAAGAGAGATGACAAAAATTGTAATTCACTGTCCGTTATTGTGACAGCTGTCTGCATCACAGTGGACTGGTTATTTATTGTAAAATATGGAGACTGAATGATATTCATCTATCGGTTGCACAGGTCCCTGCTGCAGCAGGAGGCAGATGATACGCCGGGGTGATTCATCATCATGCACTGATTTGATTTCATGCAACCCTTGAAGTAGCTGGGCCCTGTGAAAAATAGGAGGTAAACAGAAAATGACAATTAAAGAACTGGGTTTACATGTTCACAATAGGAGCAACCATTCATCTCATCCAGGTATTGATTTTGGTTGCAGTGTTTTAACTCCAGTGGAGGTTCTATCTCTCAGCTGTACTGTACACTGCTGCCGCAAAAACTTGATGAAGGCCACTTACTGGAGCCGGCATAAAAGATGACACTGGCACAGACGTTATTTGAACCGTAGCAGGTTTCCACGGAGCTTGAGCAGATTTTCGTGCCTCCACAGTTACACCTCAAGGCTTTGCCTGGAGGATAAAAGTAAATAAAAACTTGTGAAACAGCAGATGCTGCATTGTCATTGCGACAGATGACTGCACTATAAAATATAATCAGAGACACTAAATTAAAAATGAAACACTGATTTGTGCACATTACAGAGTTGCACATGTTTGTCGTTATTGTTATTTAGAGGGACCATAACCTGTTTTTTGCCATTTTTGTAAAAAAAAAAAAGGCTTTATGTTTGTAAGATGACTTACCTTGACTGATAACTACCATTACCAGCAGAGCAAGAATCACAGTCTTCATTATTTCAAAAAATCACTTTTTAACAGTCACTGCAAAAAAGTAAAAGTGTGAGAAATTTAATATCTAAATTTACTGAGAAAACCTTTAGGATCCAGATACTGAAAAACCAATGCTCTCCTACCTTGTAGGATGTTCTTCCTGAGTGTTGATCAAATGTCTGCTGTATGGCTTCCCCTTCAGCCTTTTATATGGTTTTGTTGTACAACAAGCAAATACTAAACTCTTCAGTCATCATCTATTTCACACACGGAATGACTTATCAAGGTCAGACAGGATGCCAGGAAAACACACTATTACAACTTTACGGAATATCCAAGGTAACACAAGCCTTTTGTGTATAAATTGCATAGTTGAACCCTTAATGTTAAAACCATTAATGATATACAGTACACTATGTTCTAAGCAATTTATGATGACAGGTTTTGTATTGGACCCGCTTAAGTCACCAAAAGTGATAGCTTTTTATCCTGCTCCCGTGAGCAAGTTATTATCATGTGCAAAAAAAAAAAAAAAAGTTATTACTTTGTGCGATCAAGATTTCTTTAGAGGGACTTTAGAGGCTCTGTAGTATTGGCTGTGATTATTGAATTTATATGCAGAAACAGGATGAAACTAATGAGAGATACTCCAAACTGTAATATATTTCTAATGAAGAACCATGTGCAAATTTAGTGCCACTTGAAATGAGAAGTGAATGCTGCTTCTTTTGTTAATCGCTCAGTCAGAAGTGACTCTTCAGAGAATGGACAAAATAATTTTCTCATGTTATTCCAGATCTGGCTCCAAGGACAGTGTACCACATAGCACACATGGAGGAGGGAGAGGATGGGGGGCTGCTGCTGTCAAACCACATACAACCGGTTTTATCAAAAGTAGTTATATTTAATTGAATTTAAAGGTGGCCAACACCTGCTGAGTTTCGTATACTTTGTTGTGGAATTAGCTGGAATTCGTCCCTTATCCACAGTAGTGGGGAAGTTACATCAGGAGCAGCTTTTTAGTACTAATTTATGGAAAAGTAAAGAAGAAAGAAGCAAATCTCAACTTTGTCACATGCAGAATAAACATTTTGTTGTCTTATTTAAATGTGTCTTTTCCATTGTTGTCTATAATGATGGTGCTGTTTCAACAGAGTCTAGAAAACGTCATCATGTTGGAAAAATACTTTGACAGCTTCCCAGCAAAACACGACATCAGCAATAAGTCACTGGTTTGTTCCAAATATGAAAATCAGAATTATTTGTACAGCATGTTGTCTGTTGTAAATCAATACAGAAGTAATAGTGTGTTTTCCTGGCATCTACCTCTGGCCTTGATAAGTTATAGTGTGTGTGAGGTGAAGTATTATTTCAGTTGTATTTCAGTATTATTTTCATTATTGTGTTCATTATTATTTTCTATTGTTATTTTTCATTGCTGTCAATAGAAGTATTATTTTACTATTGTTTATTAATTAAGGCCTTTAATCTGATTACTTTAGTTAAACCTGTTAGTGAAGAAGTGCTCAGCCACAGGGAACATCTGTTAGTCAGGATACTCACTGTGACCAGAAAGATAAACTTTGACCTTATCAAAACAGGAATGTTTGCAACCAGAAGAATAATGTTTGTCTTGATCAAAAGGGTGACTTGGAGAACTTTCAGTTAGGTACATGCCTACACAGAACAAAGGACACACACTGTTTTATACACATCTCAGTTAGAAGCTCACGGGATTTGGAAGTGGGTTCAGCCACGTTGGAATTAGATAATGTTGTTGAAGCCCAACCTACAGGCGGAGTTGTTGTGAAAATAAATGTGACAAACAAACCACAGATCAGGGTTCAGCTCCATCATCCCCATGGTTGAACTGGACCCTCTGCAGAGGCTTTGCTTTACATGTGAACTGAGAATAAATCATCTGAACCAAGAGAGAAGTTGTTGGTCCTCTGATTCTGCTCTCGAAGCTTCCAATCTGAAAAATGCTAACAGAGGAAAACCTGGTGACCATTGAGCAACAAATACAAACAAATACATGGGAAACAGGGAAGTTGTACAACACATATTTGGGATATCAACGTTCAAGGACATTTCAGCAAACTGGATGTCATGAAGTGTTGGATTACATAAGTAATAGTTGATTTAGTTCGTGATTTGATTTCTTATCTCTATATTTACTTTTTATGATGATTGTTGGGGAAAATATGAAGACTGTGATTCTCACTGTTCCAGAATTAGTGCAGACCTATAACCATACAGCCAACTTTTTAATGTGTGTAATATGTCTTAATACCTATAAATCATTTTCGTTTCATTTTTGATTTAGCTCTGTTATTATTATAATTTGAAGCTGAATTAAAGACTGTTGTGATTATGTGCAATCTGCCTATTAACTGCTGTTTCACATGTTAGTCACATGTTAGTGTCACCATTAACACTGGCTTTAGTGAGTAGCCTTCATAATTAGCAGCAGTTTACTGGTCAGCTAAGAAGTAGGGTCAACACGATTCAAGTACTCAATGATATTTATTTTGTGCTTAATACTACTTAATAATACTTAAATTTGCTAGCATGTATATAAAATTTTGCTAATAAAGAAATGAGATTAGTAATAAACAAATTCTTAATAGGCAAATCATTAACAAAGAAACCAAATAAAATATATTCAGTTTTGAAGTTTAGATTAATATCCAATATTCTATTTTAAAAAAAAACACTGATGCCACACCAAAAAATTTAACTGAAAGCACATTCCCAAAATTGATGAGCTATGCATTGTGAAGCCATGTCAAATTAGTTCCACTGAAGTGTCTTCTACTGACAACCCACAATGGAAGCACTCGATTGGTCAAGATTATGTATCACGTGACAGAGGAATCCAGGAAGTATTTTTGTTACACAAGGCGGAAGCGTATGAGCTGCTAAATTGTTTTTGGAGAAAAGGAGAAAACGTCGTTAACGAGGGTCAGTAGCTCTTTAACTTACTATTCTGGGTGATGTAACTATAGTTTGTTGTTGCCGGTAAGGACGACAGCATGTTACTTGGTTGTTGTTGTTCTGTGAGCCGACGGTAGCTTTGCTAACTTGTTCCATCAGTTTTACAGAAGAGCATTAGCTTCGCAGCTAACTTCCACTTGTTTTTGTTTTTGTCTTGTTTTACAAACTAAACATCGGCCAGTGCAGATGGATTACTGATATAACGACTTTATTCATCAGTTGCCTAAAAGCAAATGAGACTTTGCTTCGCAGTATGAGCTCAAAGACAGCTAAAAGTTGTCGAGGCAGTATAATAAAAGCTGTGTTAAGGTATTTATGTGGTCAACTTTTCAACCGACTGTCTCTTCTGTTTCTACCACCTGTACATTCTCCAGGACTCTTCATATAGAAGCTTTAACACTTAAACTAATTTTTACACAAATCGACCGTTTGTGGTTTTCTGGGAAATGCTGTTGTAGGCAAAAATCCACCTCTTTTAAAGTAAACATTTGCAGGTTTTATTAGGCTTTAAGCTTATGGACAGAAAAAAAATCATCGGGTTTAGGGAACATGTGTGAGAGGTATTTATTTTAAACCAGATGATCTGAATACCTAAATTATTCATTATCATAGTAGAATATAAAAAGCACAAATCAAAATTCACATTCATCAATATCTGATTATGTACTGAATGTACTATCATGCACTGTAGTTGTAATGTTGTTTTAGATTAGATCGTATTTGCATTGTTGGTATTTTTGCAGAATACAGATACAAAATTGATGAAATGCAGTTAATATCTAAGGAGAAGTGATGCCATATCTTAGAATATATGAAGTTTAAATATGTGAATGTCAGATTAAATACTTGTAATGTACATTATACGTAGTGGGAAATTTGACTGTCAGACAGTAGAATGTGTATGTAGAGATAGTCTTATTTAGAGCAAGTTTTTCCTACATTTTTTGAGGACTTATGTGCTGTCTGTGGCAGGATTTTGAAGAAGAATTAGCTGCATGGTTGGGTCATTTGTGGGTTCTCTGGCAAATAGATAATTCTATATAATTTAGGACAATTATTACTATACCTTTGGATTAAAAATGGGGAAGTCTAGAGCAGATACATTTTAAGCAAAATAAAAATAGCATTAAAACAAAACTTGCTGAAGTCCATTGGGAACCAACTGCAGTTCCTTAGATCTCCAAAAAATTCTTTAGGTAGTTCTAATATTGTTCATATTAATTTTATCTCGCATTTTGTGAAAGACCAGCTGCAAAACATTGTCTGGGTGTCTAAGCTTTATAGTGGTAGAGAAAGTCCGACACAAAATCAATAACAGGAAACGAAACACATTAAAAAGATCTGTGCAGATATAAAACTTCAACATGAGCTGAACTGTCAGGTAGACATGATTGAACTCTCTATCTTTTTATAATCTGATCCACTGAATTTACATTTCTTTTTCTACGTAGGCTCAGCCTCTCCATCTCTGCCCACCCTCTCTGGTCTTGGTCACCACCAGGAGTTTGGTCTCTGACCTCGTTCACCATCAGTGCCTGTACATCTGAACTCAGCTCCTGTGCACGTCTGTGTTTTCAACCTAGCCCAAGTTTTGTCATCCATAACAGTCCCTGTCAATGGCTGCACGTGGTGGAGGAGCAACCAGGCCTAATGGCGCTACAGCAGCAAATAAAATCTGCCAGTTCAAACTGGTGCTGCTGGGAGAGTCTGCAGTGGGAAAATCCAGCTTAGTGCTACGTTTTGTTAAAGGCCAGTTTCATGAATACCAGGAAAGTACTATTGGAGGTAAGAGACTAAAACAAGCATTTAGATGATTGAAGTCCTGAACTGTATTTAAAGGGACTTTGTGTGAGTTTGTGAATAGTTGTGTTGCTTCTGTAATGATAGCAGGGGCTAAATATTGTTATTGAATTTCTACTACTCACCTGATTTGTAGGACACAAACCAAAAACCATTTCCGTTACTTAACCATACTTTTTAAAAACGTGTTTATCAATGAGCCACTAGGCCTGTCTCAATTATTACATAATTCCCTGGTCATAATTATTTGGATCGACTGTGATCATTTTGTATTGCATACTTTGTACATGCAGAGTCAGATGAAACAAAAACAAGTCTCATATTTCATATCATATTTCCCGGCTGTTTTTCACTGTTTGAGATCTGACTGTTGCTGTTTTAATGACATCATGTGTTTGCACTTCCCTCTTGGCGATTTAATTTCTCTGTGTATTTTAATAACAGGCTTCATATATTTAAGTTATTATTTGTGGCATAGAACTGGTGTACCCCTCCTTCACCCATAGGTACCTGGGATAGGCTCCAGTACCCCCCGCAACCCTAGTGAAGACAAAGGGGGTTCAGAAGATGAATGAATGAATTTATGGCATATCATCCATTTGCAGTTTTTGTTTAAAGAGCCTCATAAACAAACGGAAATGTAATTTTAATTTCTGTGGTCGAAAGTTTAATGCCAATACATGGCTCTTCTTCTTATGGTGTATGTATAATGTGGTATCGAATGATCAGATGAACCTAATTGAAAGCCCTTTAACATTGCTAAAACTGCAATACCATGCCATGTGCCCTTCCTAGAACTGGACTACTACTGCTGCTGCTGGTTTCTCTTCACAAAAGAACCTTTTTAATGGAAATAGAACACAGCAACGCAGACAATTTGCGTGGACATTTTCACATCCTACTGGTATAAAATTACTACTGCAAACATTTGTGTGGCAGTTGCTGGTCATCTAAAATGTCATGATAATGAGAACCCTACTAACCTGACTTTGTGAAGTCCCACAGGACTGCAGTCAATGGAAGGTCACATCTATGTAGTTCAATTACATTCATCTTGTCTTCTTTTTACTAGTTGATAGTGTTTCTTTTTTATCTGACACATTTTTTGTGCGAAGGTGTTTTTACCTGTATGCCGACAGTTTCGGCTGTCACTTCAGCCTTCTTCAGAGCTGTCAAACCTCTTCCTGGTGTGACATCTAAAAACAGCTGATCGGGTCGGGAAACTTTTCAAAGTAAACTTCCCTGACCCGGCCGTGTCCTTTCCCCGCTCCCCCGCCGCTGGTGAAGAATGGCGTCCCAGGTGTGCGGGAGGGTGTACGCCCCCTCGTCCCTGTTGATGGTGTGTCCTCCACGCTTCCTTATTTCGATGGACTCCTTTATCCATCTTTTGAATTTATTGGCCTCAGATGTGATGCTTTTGCCCTTGTCCCAGTCCATGATGTGGTTGTTTTTTCTGCAGTGGTCTGTTATGGCTGACACCTTCGCATAAAAATTTTGTCTGATAAAAAAGAAACACTATCAACTAGTCACATCTATGACTTAGTTCCTATTTGCAATAACACAGCACTACAGACTGTATCAATTTTAGCCAGTTTTCAGTATTTAACAGAAAATGCCTAAGTGTAACAGAACAAATATTAATGGTCCATTCCCAGGATTATAGTAAGAGTTGTCCACTGATGGCAGCACAGTGCTTAGACCTAGATCAACATTGTATTAATGCAATTATAGTAAAGGACTAGACGATAGGAGTGGGCGGATAAAAATGTCCAGTACACTCTTTATAAAATGCTGAACAGATAAGAAGCCGCTTGCTTTATGCCATGAAATGAAATACAGCACTAACAAGACTTTTTTTTTTCTTTTATGCTCAAGATAATGGTATAGCATAAACTTCCAGCATAGTTTCACAGGATCTTCAGAGTTACAGTTAGTAGACACTGCTAATTTTTTCTACTGCTGTCTCTACCCCCCCACCCCCTCCCTTCAGCTGCCTTCCTGACACAGACCGTCTGCTTGGATGACACCACTGTGAAGTTTGAAATCTGGGACACAGCAGGTCAAGAGCGCTACCACAGCCTGGCTCCTATGTACTATAGAGGAGCTCAGGCCGCCATTGTGGTCTACGACATTACCAACACAGTAGGTTTCAGCCACAGGACAACAACGGTGCACTCAGTCTGAGCTGCCAACAGCAATATGAGGTTGCTTACGTACTAGCTGGGAATTGAAATCACTTGCTAGTGCTTCAATTCACTGCTGAGGGATTGTGTGTTGGTCAACTGAGCTTAAAAACCATCTGTTACATGAATGTACTGAATGAGAACGGTGTGTCAAATATGTGTTGTTTTATCAGGATACTTTTGCACGAGCGAAAAACTGGGTGAAGGAGTTGCAGAGGCAAGCCAGTCCCAACATAGTGATCGCCCTGGCTGGGAACAAGGCAGACATCGCAAACAAGAGAGCGGTAGAGCTTCAGGTATGAACATAGAATAAAACTGCATGTGCTGTTCCTCACTAAACTTCATTCTACAGATAAATGGTTTCAAAGACCCTTTAATTTACTCTACTGTTATATCTTGTTGTAGTTGTTATTGCGTTGTGATGTCTCAGAACATTCTCTGTCTAAATTCAGGAGGCACAGGCGTACGCTGATGACAACAGTCTCCTCTTCATGGAGACCTCAGCCAAGACCGCCATGAATGTCAACGAAATCTTCATGGCTATCGGTAAGTGCACATTAATGTGATGCAAATCAGGCTACACTTGATTTCAGCTCAGCACCCCAGTGTGAAGTCAGTGTTTGCTTGGATTGACATATGACACAGCCACGAGTCCGTAATTTACGCACTTGGACCATATTTACAGATGCTACACAACAGTTTTTTCGGTATTTAAAACAAAATAAAACTGCTAAACTAAAAAAATGCAGTGTAAAGGCAGCTGTGGCTCAGTTGGTAGAGCGTCCAGAAGGTTGGTGGTTCAATCCCTGGCCCTGTTCTACATGTTGAAGTGTCCTTGAACCCCAGTTGCTCTAGGTGGTGTTTTGTGAATTTGACACCGTGTAAAGCACATTGAGTATCATAAAAGGTAGAAAGATGCTATACAAGTTCAAGTCCATTTACCAAAACTTTGTATTACAGTAGTGGGCAGTGATATTTTATCATATTGTGCGTGTGTGTGTAAGAGTCTCCTTCTTAGAACAATGGAAGAGACAAAAAAAATCTATTTTATTTGTCCTCGAGACCCAAATTTACAAAAATACATCATCAATTCCAGCATCAAAACAAGAACTAAAATTTTAATCGACATTTCTGTTTTATTACATGTTTGTGTTTGTTGCCTTGTACATCACTTATGTAATTTTTTCATCATTTTCATCTTGCTACATCCTTTTTATGTAATGTTTGTGTCGTTGCATCTTTGCTTGTCTTTTGTATCTTTTCGTCTTCATGACTTGAGCCCCTCATGGCTTTGGCGAGCGCCACCTTTTACAAACTCGTTCAGATAAAGCTCTTCTTCTATTTTAACTAGAAAAAATAATTCACACATTGTATAATTGTTGTTGAAGTTTTAATCAAACCCATTAAATACAGTTCAACTAATTTTTGGTTCCCAACACTAGATGTTTGAAAGATACATTTAACATGATATCCTGTGGTGTGCAGTAGGCTATGGGAGTCAGTTTACTGCATCTTGCACCATTGTTTTATACAGACAAATGCATGTCTTCACCTGACTTTTAATTTTGGGGAAGTGCAGGATGTCTAAATTGCCACTTCAGCTGTTTCTGTTGTAGTCCACTTGTTGATATTTTGCTCTGCTTTAACATGAAGCAGCTCTTAACATTTTAAGCTGCATCTTCACATCTCTGACCTGTCCCTGTTTGTTTTGTCCTTGCAGCGAAGAAGCTTCCCAAGAGCGACCCCCAGGGAGCAGGACAAGGAGGCCGGACCAGGACAGGAGTGGATCTACAAGAAGCAGCGCCTCAGGGTCGCAGCAGCCACTGCTGTGGCAGCAATTAGTACAAAACGAACTTAGTAAGCGAGTCCTGAACACGGTCTTCGGGATGGCTCATAGCTAAAACCCAGAGAGGCAGGGGAGGGCAGAGCCACTCGCCACTTCTGCACCTAAACTGAGATTACAGATGAGATTATCTGGATCCACTTTGATTAAAGGAACTTGTTTTAAAGAATCATAAGCTAGGGGGAATGACCAAGATCCCTCACTACTTCATTTCTGTCCTTGCCCTTCGTATCTCTCTACCTACCTCCCTGTTCATCTTCAACCTTTGTCTCAGTTGATTCAGTTGTCTTAAATAATCTTTTCAACGGGTGATGCTGAGGTGGTCTCCATTTTCCACATTTGTTTGACTGTGTGTGTGCGTGCGTGTGTATGTGTGTATATAATATGTATAGATATACTTATAGACACATACATACAGTATATACTGTATCTGCAGTTGTTTACTTTTCTACTGTCATTCCCCTGCATTAATCATAATTATGAAATACACAAATATCCAAATATTAAACCTAAATTTTCAATATGACAGTAATTAATCCAAAAGGCTTTTTTGTCTGTCTGCAACTTAGATCAAATTATTTTGTTCTTAAGGACCTGGCCTTGGCACAGTGGTAAAGAAGGCTCTGGACTCTGCTTATTGGAGCGGGTCATGATTTAATAGGCTACACATCTGAAGATGTTTCTGAACTGTGCAACACATGCGATTATCTGCATTCATTGTGTATTGATACCTGTAACACCAGAGAGTTGTTAGCCTTTTGTAAGAGAAATGTGAAATAACTTGTAAATCTGAAAAGTAATAAATAACATGAACGATTCCTTTGGTTTGTTGTTATTGTTTTTCTTGTTTCTTTCACAGTTTGTGCTGTGGATTTCAGTGGAACTTTTAATTATATAAAAGCATTTTTTAATTGTTAGTGTTTCTGTTTGATTTTTGATTTGTTAGTTTTAACATTGCTATTTGTATTTTGAGGAACTGACTTGTTCCTATACTGTCCAAAGCTATTTTATTAAACAGCATATGTTTTATATAATTATCAAAAATAAAAATATAGTGTAGAAAGAAATTAAGGGAAGAAAATAAAAGCAAAGCATTCATCGTATTACATGCAGTTCTATTATTTTGGTTTTGTGCTGCTTTGCTCATCATAGCCTTTATTTTGTTTTTGATAACTTGAAAAAGTTGATCGAATTATGTTTTGACTAGTAGTTCTATTTTATATACCTATAATGTGTAGGCTCTGAACTGGTGAGTTGATGGCATTGGTGTAGACCACGGGTGTCAAACATACGGCCCGCTGACCAAACCGGCCTGCTACAGGTTCCAATCCAGCCTGTTGGATGAATTTATGAAATGGAAAAACTACACTGACGATATAAATAATCCTTTTAGTTCAGGGGCCACATTCAGCCCAATTCTATCTCCAGTGGGTTGGACCAGTTAAAAAAATAGCATAACCTATAATTAATGACAACTACAAATTCATCTCTTTGTACAATTACATGAAAATATTTACATTTACAAACCATCACCAAAAATGGGAATAACGTGAAGAAATATGAACGTTATGAAATATCTTAAGAGGAGTAACTGCAATTTTAACAAAATTTATGCTTGTTACTAAATGTTTTGTGTCTTTGTAGGTTCCACTGTGATCTGTAAGTTGTAAAGAACATGTGTAAATGATAAACTGAGGCATAATATTTGTAAATCTACACTTATTTTTCTTAATAAATTTCAATTTTTTTGTGGTTGTTCAGGTTATTCACTTTTTTTAAGGGATCGTTTGTGGATTTAAATGTTTTCATCATATAATTTTACTTTTTTCACACTAGAATATAGATAAAAGTTTAGCGTTGACATTATTTATATATTATCAAGTTATTATTTTATTGGTGTGACCCACTTCAGATCATATTAGGAGGATGTGGCCCCTGAACTAAAATGAGTTTGTCACCCCTGGACTGTAGACGTTCAGACTTCAACAGCTGACAGATTCAGTAAACATTTTTAACCACCAGATGGCAGCATCACACTTAAATGCAGCCAGATGCGGCTGTTGTTTGGCTACGTTCGTTTATAGGTGGTCATCACTTTGCTTTAGTTGTTAGAGGAAAGACGACGCATTAAGTTTTAATGTCAGCAGTCAGTCATTGTGATTGTTTGACTGTGAATGTGTTTGGTAAAACTGAAGAGATTCAGCACAGAGTGTTAACATTTGTATGTATGAGTGTGTGAACGTGGACGAAATTGAGACAAGACAATCCAAAAAGCCATTATTGGCAAAGTCAGAGGGAAAATATTCCTACAGATGAATGACATGGTGGTGCCTCTTTTCCATTTGCCTTTTTATTGTACAGCTCAGGGTTTCTCCAGGTTTATGCATCGGTTCACTCTGTTCTGATGAGGTGCCTCCAGCTCTTTGAAGCTTTAAGTCGACTAGTATTTGACAAGTGCATTTTGCTGACACACATTTATTTATAATTTTTTTGGTCACATATGCTTAGAAATTAAAAATTACAAAAGAATAAAATCTTTAGTATGGATGGAAACACTAGTTGTAAGAGCATGTGGCTGTTAATGTGTGATGCTGAATACTTAAGAGAATAAAAGAAAATATTAAGCTTGTTATTATAACAGTATATTAATTCACATGTATGCTCAGTTAAACTGGATATACTTTTCACCCTTTTTTTCTCACCCAGTAAACAATTGCCTAATCTGAATAAGACAAAACCAGGATTTTTTTATGTCATGAATGGATGCATTCAAGTTACCTAGACAGGAAATACCATGAAGGAATATTTTTGGTATGAAAGATTTCTTTGTGCTGCACTTATTGGTGCTGCAGATGGTTTAAAGCCCGTCCTCTTGGACAAGACAACCCGATCCTGCTTGTAAACATGTAAAATAAAAAACAACTGTGATCACGTAAAATTTTTATACCTGAAACTGTATACTGCGTCTTTTAGACTAACTGCCCTGGTATTGTGAATGTGAGACGTGCACAATTTTAAAGGCCTGTGAACACACACACACACACACACACACACACACACACACACACACACACACACACTCACTTGCCTTAGAGCAGGCAGCAGCTCTGCCAAAAGCAGGCGGTCGCTCTGTTCACAGTAAATGATTTTTCATTTGCTGAGCTGTCAATCAAGATGTATTCTGTCAAAAAAGAAACTCATTTTATATGTGGCCTCTGCAAATCATAATGGGGTGAGAGCTCGACTGAAATTGACTGCATGTAGAGGGAAGATTTGCAGAATAAAGGAAATGTGCCCTGAAAATAAATGCAGTTGCTCACCTTTATGTGCCTACATTTTTCTCCAGCCATAATTGTTATTGCTTTTTTGTTCATACTACAAATACAACACCTAATACCCTCCATACCTAGTTAATGTAAGGTGTAGTTGTCATAACAACAAATATTTTTTTGTATCTTGACTAATGTAAATGCACTTTTTTTATTTTTGCGGAACCACCACCCTTATATGGAATAAAGACAGAAAACAGTCAAATATTTCCCACCGCTCGCTCTGATGGCTTCTTTCTATCTTCCCAGACAGAAAGAAATGTCATTAAATACCAAGGGCACAGGGACACGGTATCAGGACTGCATTCTGTGGAGCAGATTGAGATTTCTGCTGATAACGGTAGTATGTGTGATGTGCTACAATAATTGTCTCTTATCTAAAATTAAATATCTAACAGTCTGGCCCCTGAATGGGATGTTCGTGAATAGGGAAGAGAAGTACATTAAACATGAAAGGACAGATTTTTCTTAAATAACTGGTATTCTTTTATTTCGTATATCCTTAGCACTCCCAGTTTTTGGATCATATACATGCAGATTCCTGATTACTTTCTAAATTTCAAACAAAGAAATAAATCCGGTTAAAGAAAATAGATTGTGTTATTTAGTCTATGGATAAAATATTAAAAAATCATCTTGTCTCATAGTTTTCTTGCATTGACATGTGATTATTCAGTTTTTTCAGCCTATTTTGTACAATACATATACAGTACATATACATACACATATACATATACAGTACATATACATACACATACACATACACATACACATATACATATACTTATACTGTACATATACATATACAGTACATATACATACACATATACTGTACATACACATATACTGTACATATACATATACAGTACATATACATATACAGTACATATACATACACATATACTGTACATACACATATACTGTACATATACATATACTCCTACCACATACCATGTAGTGTTTTCATTATCTTTTAGCCACTCAAAACTTTAGGTATAAAATGTTGAGACAATGTTTAAAATTCTCTTAGAAACTACATCAACTTTTGCAAGACTTTATCACTGGAATAATCTTTTTTTAAAAAAAACTCTTAAACTACAAATATTCATCTCCATTAATGATTTTAAAAGTATCACGGTGAATGCTGTGAAGGAGGAGTGTCGCTGGTTTTTTTGAGTCTGTTATGGTTTAATAATCGTTGTTCTGTTTTATTGTTTATTGTGTACCATGTATGTATTTTATGTAGTTTTGACTTTGTATGGCTGCTACCTTGGCCAGGTTTCCCTTGCAAAATAGCCTTCTAATTACAGTGGGACTTCTTGGTTAAATAAAGGTAAATAAATGAAATAAATTAATTAGTTGTTGCTTTCAGAAATTCTTATGGTCTTCAGCTTCAGCATTTCCGTTTCAGATTTGAAGACATCTCAAGTGTGTTTTAAGCACTAAAGTTGGCTATTCACTGTACAAAATAAAATAGCTAACATATTCAATACTCTATCACAGGGACTGATTTTTACATGACACAGATAAAAGTTAAGTCCTTCACATGCTGGGAAGAACTCATCAGAGAATAAGTTTTAGATTTCTGTGTAAAAAGGGAGAAAGCAGGAAATTCATAATTAAATTACTATTCCTATATGCAGGTACTGTATATCAATGGTATACAATTAATTTAGGGCTTCTTGCACAAAGCTTATATTTGATGTTGGAAAACTACAAACTGAAAACTACAAATGCCAAAATAAGTTACATGACAGATTTTGTAGTAGGTTACAGCCTTTCATTTTGTAAAGTGCAGTCAATATCTGTTTAAGATAAGATATGACTTTATTTTTCCCACCATGGGGAAATTTTACAGTTGACAGCAGCAACATATAACAAGCCACTGCAGAGAAAAGGACAGGTAGAAAAAAAACACAAATGAGTGAAAAATAAAAATAAATACAGAAAAATAAGAAATTTGGCATTTATATACATATTTATATACATACAGAATTAGAATTACTATTAAGTATTATTTACATATTTACATTTACAATATTTCTGTCCTTCTCTGTTACATCCTTGCTTCATGTTTCTGAATAAACCACTAGCATCTTTCAGATGTCATCTCAATCAAACTTAGCAATCACAAGACAAAGCAAATACATTATGTTTCCATAGTGACCAGGTGAACTGAAATGCACAGGTCGGAAAGAAAGCAGGGTCTTCATTCTAGAGCCGGAGGAATAAAATCTCCTTTAATGACCCACTCCAGATAATGATGGCGCAGACCGCTGGTATTAAGCCTGATGTTGGGAGAATGCTGATTGGTCTGTTGGAAATGGAGCTGCGGAACAAACCTGATACAAGTGAATGCAACCTTTACAACGGGAGGCTGATTCTACTATTGTGGGGGCATCCAGTTTGAGCTAGCTTTGTGCGTGCATCTGTAGCTGTGTGTATCTCCACAGTGTGCGTGCAGAGATGTGTGTTGTTGTTGGGGTTTTTTGTGTGTGCACACACAAGCAAAGACATCAAGAGCTCTTGATGAGCTGTGATATCTTACACCCTTGTCTCTGCTTGTATGTGTATAAAAGCACATGTGCACCTTTATTTTTAGGGTGGTTGCCTTGTGGCAGGGTCAAGCAGGGTGCCAAAGGACATAGCTTAAACTCCAAGTATGTTTCCACCGTACATCCATCAACATGCAGCTGACAGCTGACCCCAATGCACACCACCAGGTTGGCCGCCGGACATACAGGCATGTGCCCGTGTCACTGTACTCCAAATTCATCTGTGGGAATCTGCTTTTGAACACAGCCCAACAATGTTAATGAGGGCTTCTAAAGGGCTGGGCTTGGAGAATGATGGCAGGTGATAGGCCCCCCTGCACACAAACTGGACCTAAAGGTTGACAGGATTTAACATGTCATGGTGATACAACATTTTCCTTTGACCCCACATCCAATTTGTGGTAGTCGGTCTATAATAGAAGTGTTTACTGATTAACATTATCATCGTTTAGGGGCTGTAAAAATGCAAGCAGGTGCTTTACAATGACTTGATGTGAGGTCACACAAAGATATACTTTCACTGTCACATTTTCAAGAGGAAAAAAAATAGAACAAATAAATACTTGCATTTTAGCATCGCCCCCATGACAACAAGACATTGCACTTTTCACTGATACTGGACATGGGTTCTAAAACATTTCTCTACTTTAATAGTTTTTCTCTGTCAGTGTCAAAATTACTTTGAAACATTGATTCAATATTCACTAATAACATTTATAGAAAATAATATAACTCAAAATTAAGGGGATGCATTAGTTATGAAATATTCTCTACATCTCTATATGGTGGTATCAAGTGTATATTTTTGGAACATATTGTAGATTGACAGATGGAGAAGCCAATTAGTGTATGTGCTCACAGAACTCAAGTTACAATAACAAACTATACTATTTTCCTCCACACACCCTAATATTTCTTATTCTATCACCACCCTGTCAATGTTGATTGTAATATCAACTATGTTAGATGTTAATTAAGATTGTTAGTTAGTGATAACTACCAAGATAACCCTGGCTTCTCTAACCTGCAGGATATCAGTCAGGTTGTCAGCAGAAGTAAACATAAAAAACTGGATAATATCAAACTGTGGATTAAATCTTAGTTTATAAATCCCACAGAAATGTCACTATTAATGACTATTATGTAAAACACAACAGGAGGTTAGAGAAGTAGAGCAGCCTGATGAAGAAACAAAATGTGCATCTTCAAGTGAGGTCATAATGATAGAATTATGTGGGGGTGCTGTCATCAGTCGCTACCATCCATCCCTAAACCCTGACAGCCCACAGGAGACACTATCACACCACGGACTCCTATCATAGTAGTAGGGATGGACATTTACATTACTGTTTGAAGTTAAAATGTCACATTAATTTAAGTTGATTATATAATAATAATAATAATAATAATAATAATAATAATAATAATAATAATAATAATAGAAAAACCATTGGCCGTCTGATAGTAGCTAGGGTGGGCTCTGGCACCCCAAACACTCAGGACCCTCACGGTTCAGAAAATGGATGGATGGAAACCAAGAACCCCAACTATATTCTCTGATTTAAAAAAAAAAAAACACTTAAGGACTTTAACATATGAAGCAAAACCGTAAAACCGTACCGTAAAAAGCTCAGAGTCTCTATCAAGCAAATAAAAATTTGTGAATGATGACCACTTGAATATGTCATTATTTATATTTTGATGTTAGCACAGATTACATCCTTTTTTGGGGGGGGGCTACCCAGGGGAGTACCATAATGGGGAGAAAAGTGATGATGATTCTAAGGGCCCATGACTGACAGGGGCCCTGGAAAATAAAACATATGACTTTAAAAAAAAAAAAACATTTTAACATATCACCATAAAAGAGTGTTAGCATCACAATAATCATATTTGTTCTTTACAAACAAAAAATGGTAATAAAATCCAGTCTCTGACCCCTGCCTCCCCCCTCCTTATTTCTTGATGTGGTTTGGTCCACGTGCCAGACCTCCTAGCTAATGCTAGTACATATACTTCCATCCAAAAAGTAAAACTATATTTAATTTGTATATCAATGGGGGAAAAAAATAATAGTTATCGTTAAAATGTAAAAGGTGGCTTGCACCTTTCTCAGTCAAAATCATAAAATCAATATTGATCCATGCCTGCACAGCGTTATGTTTTTAGTGTTTGCATCGCTTGCGACATTGAAATGATGGGGCCCAAAGCCATATTTTTATGGCCCCAAACCCCTGGCAGCCCCTCGTCCATAGCAAATGACAAAGTGAATATACGCCCTTGGATGAGGCTGTGACTTGAACTCATCACCTCGTTATTTGTTACGGTGGCCCTTTGCCCGCTTCTTTTAGCAGCCATTCATCAACTAAGGCTAGTCTTGTCAGTGAGAACCTACAGTGTCTAAAGCTACCAGGAAAGCACGGAAGGAGTTAAGGATACATTTTTTAAAAATTTTATTTAATTTTTTTGTTTCTGTAAAAGTTCCTGTTTTATATTTACAGTTTCTATTTATTTTTGTTATAATTTTTTTTTTTAATGCCACCTGACTTCCCTCGCCCCTCTCTCCCTCTCTGTCATCCTCGTGCGCAGGTGGCTTGGTATCTCTGTCGCGCAGGCGGCGGCACAGCGCGCGCACATTACCCGCGTGGTTATCTCCTCCTGACTCGCTCGCGGGACTGAACGCCTGCAGCTGAGCTCGTGCGGTAATCTGTGACAGCTGGAAATGGAAAGCGGCGACGGAGGAGATGTGAAGCAGTCTCACACAGGTAGGAAACGTCTCCAAATGTTCTGTGCGTTTAAGTAGCGTTTTCTTTAAGTCGCTTTTGACACTAATGACCGCTCCTGTTTGTTGTTTATGTCGACTAAATGTTTCTACAACGTGTCTCGAGGAAAGAACGAGGATGTGTTGCTTATATTTGTATATAATGTTCCGTCAGTATCATATTTGATGTTTAAGGTGTTTGTTTAAAGTCTAGCCTAATGTTGTTTGCTTGTGAAGCAACTTTTTGTATAAACGTGCCACAGGATGCTCATGTTCACGCCCACTGCTTTTGTAGTCTCGATTTAGATAGTTCACACTTTAAATATCATGATGAGCTTGTTTTATATCATAGTGATGCTGTTTGCTTTCTAGGAGATATTTTTTTGCCGTCAACTCATTCCTTGATGGCTATAAAGGAGCTTGATAAAGTTGATGAATGGACTAGCCTTATCACTGCTCCACAGAAGCTATGTAAAGATGTCAAGGTCTCACTCAGCTTGTGGTCAAGTTCCTATGCATTTTTACTCTCGAGTCTTGTAAAGGAATAATATTCTAGGATGGAGGAGGAGATGGACATGCAAATATTCATTTAACATTTTTTGAAAAGTAGCTTCTTCTCACTGGATATCAGCCTGAACTTAGAAACAATACATATGTTTAGGTTTTGGTATATTTTTAATACATTTCCAATGATTTTTTTCACTATCATGTCAAAATTCTCAGATGTTTTGTATTTTCTGTGCTCTAATTATCCATAAACAGCAACTATTCACCTTGGAAAGCTAGAGTGATAATTTTGACAATTTCCCCCCAGGAAATACTGATTATAAAAGTGGAATTGGATTCACTATTGAGTGAGGGATTGTAAGAATAATTAATTCAGCTCTGTGGTATACCTTTTCATGTCACCATGTCATTCAGTATGTTTGTGTGAAACACCTAAAGTGTCCATAATGCTTGTAATTTCAGTACAATTTGTACTGGAACCTCCGGGACGCGTGCATGTCACGCTGTCATTACTGTGAGTGTTGCCATGGCATAATCAGGTGCTACTCAATTCAAGCAGAGTAGACCCAGTTAAACATCCAGCACTGGCCACATCATCATCTTCTGCATCCTCTTTAAATGACCTTGCTCTCTTGCCCCCCCCACCCCCCCACCCCACCCCCCGCATCAGCTTCAAACCTAAATGGCTCCAAATGATGCCTGCCTGCCTGCCAAGCATCACCGCACCGCCAAAACGCTGTTCTTTCCAACTGCATGCAAGCAGTCATTTTCGCTGTGAACAAAAGGTCCTTGATTCATCAAATCCCGCGACTCCCACTGCCCACTCCCCAGAGTGATGCTGTAATTTTCACCAGCACTCCTCCCGTCTGATGCTGGGAGTTTGAACGTTTTTTTGGTACCATTTGTGATTCTGTAGCACTCTTCGGTGTGTACACAGCTGGGCAAAATTCACACTCCAATCATCGTGATAACACTAAAAATCACGACACCAGTTTCTAAAAGATTACACAAGATCTTGTATGTACAAGATAAATTATAATGTGGTTTATGTACATAGCAACTGACATTAAGTGGCACTACAGCAATGCAAGAAGCATATAGTGCTTTTTACTAAAATGTAAAAGCTAATTGTTTTGAGATGGATGAAGAAATGGAAGTCTTGGCCCTGACAGATCTATAAATCATATATTCATCATCACAATATGAAGACATGAATAAGAAAGATCACTTTATTTACACGCACTGCACTACGCAGTCACACTCAGCATGTGAGCATTTGACCTCTCAGAGTGAGCCCTGGATACACATGTCATGCACTTATACCATTTGGTCAGATGGCAACCTTGGTGGAAATGCTGATTTGTAGAGAGACATACAGTAACAGCAATAGAGCCACCAGAAGCTCCACAAACCATAATTGTAAAATCCCATTCTGCAGAACATCATTCGGACAGTCAGCCTTCTCCTGTAAGGGCCCCAAACTCTGGAACTCACTGCCATTTGAAATAAAAAACATTTTAGAGTTTAAAATGTTCACCACTGCAACTAAAGCTTGGCTAAAGACAAAACAAAACTGTACCCACTTGTACATAATATGCACTGTGTTTTGTTTTTTTTTTTTGTTTTGTTTTCTGTTCTTTGTTTTTCTTTATTACATTTTGTTTGTTTTTGTTTTTATTGTATTGTATTATAATATGGTGTTTTAGAAAGGCCCAACCAGGGACAGAAGTTGTAAATTAGCATTAGCTATAAACTTATATGCATCACATCAGCTGCAATTTTGTAACTATGTCTGACTCCATTGTCCCTGTCAAATAAATAAATAAATGAATAAAATAAATAAATGCAACAGTGGTTTTGCACAGTATTGACTAATCTCATTGCACATTGCAGATTTCCCTCATATTGCGCAGTCCTACTTTTAGTGCATCTCGAATACTTAAAGAAGGTATTTCAGTGATTGACAGAGTTGAAAACAGGTACGCTTGACTAGTGGAGTATATTCTGAGCCATGTGGGAGACTCAGTTTTTATAAAGGTATGATATTAAGAAGGCCATCAACCTTTTCGGGACAAAAAATGAAACAGAACACGCCAGTGAGGAGTAGCCTGTAAGCTAGGCTAACATTTGCCTCTATCCCTGTCTAATGTAAAATGTTCAATGGCCTATTTTAGAAAACTGATTTGAGAACAAAGATTACATGCAGATTGCAAGTGTTTATCAGTGTCATGTTTTCAAATGATTGTTTTGCAAATTATGCTAAATTCCTCCAGGGCTCTTGAATATTATTTTGCTTCAGCATCAAGCTTACATGGCACAGATGAATAAGTCACATGAGGATTTGGCTGTGTAGACAATTCAATATCAGTTGAGTGTCGGATTTGGTTTTGTTGGCTTTTGTTGATGCTAAGAAAAAAAAAAAACAGAACTGCAGCAGCCTTTGTCTGTAAAGTGGTCACATCTCTGGGATGGTGGGAGGTTACATTTTTCATGTTCAAGTCAGAAAAATCGATCCAAAGAATTTAAAATGAAAAGATTTAACCTCAGTTATAGATTTGATAATTTTCCCTCTTTTTCCCTGTCTACTTGCATTAGTGTGTTTTCCTTCAGTTCTTTTTAACACATTGTTGTCCGGTCCAAAATCGAGCATCACTGCATGTGCTGCTTCTGCCAATAGGCCACATTCACAGATTACTTCTATCCCAAACATTAGTGATGAAGTTGAGTGACCAGCCTATCTTTTTCTCCCTTTTTTAACTTTCTCTCCCACCTCTGAGCCTTCTCCTCTGTACTTTGGCATTTGGCTGCTGCCGTCTGTTTCAGTAAAAACCATCAACTGTGAAATTGAGAATAATCATGTGGAACGAGATTGGGATGGGAGCAGCTTGAGCTCCAGCCCTTCGCTGTCAATGGACTCATGGCTCCTGCTGATAAACTCCACCAAGGTTTGAACAATCACCCGCAAACCATTTTTTTGTTGACGTGTAAGGAATATTACTTTTTCGCTGGGTCTGGCAGAGATTCTTTCTGCAGAATTTGCCACTCCCCAGCCTTTAGTGCCAGTGTGGTCACAGAGGCTAATAATCACCTGGAGTAGTGTTTTTTCAATATAAAACAGACCATAACATGCCATCATGTTGTGACTCACACGTTCTTTACAGCTGCCATGGGGTGTGACATTCCTGATGTGTGTGTATGCATGTTTATGTTTTGTCCGCTGGGCGTATTCATGTCTGACAAATGGTTTAGTGCCTATGACAGCAAACAGATTTAGACATAGCCCTTACCATCACATCCTCAAATAACTGGTGAATTTCAGGTTGCAGTTTTTACAAATCAACATAAATGTACACTTATTTAATGAAGATTATATAATTAAAGCCTGAGCATTTCGAATATCTTTACTATACAACAGCTTTATTGTTTTACTAAAATAAATATAACAATGTGACAGAAAAGAGTAAAAACTGCATTGTCAAAACCAGCATATTTTTCCTGCATTCCAACCGAGAGCAGCCATTTTCTGCCTGGGATTTTCTGATGCAGCCGCTGTCTGTCTGAGTCGCTAACACACATTTACTCTGCAGATGTCTGATGACAAATCGACATCACAATTATGATGACAAGTGTTCGGAAGAAACACTTATATCTTCATTGTGTCTGATTATTATTTTTTTCATCTAAGGAATTAATAATGTGAAATTGACAGTGAGTGAAATTATAAAGTACACTCAGTTGTTAGCACAGTATACTATACACCTTATCACAACAGACTAACAAATCTTCCCAAACCCCTCCCCTTTTCTCTGCCTGCCTCACTTCCAACAAACTGAAATGGATTTCTGCTTAAGCCTCCCATCAAAGATATAATGGCTCTCGGGCTGTGTCATTACAAGTCAGATGACAGTCTCCTTCACATAGTGGCAGCTTAAACCTGCCTCTGGACTGATAACTGTGATCTTTATTTGGATGCTTAGATGTGCAGACAGGACAAAGCCACTCATCCCCACCCAACAAACCTCTATCAGCTGCAGTCCAGGTTGGAAAAACAATCCCTGCAGGCTCTGCAAGAATGTCAAAATGCCCAAAAGTTCAATAATCAAGAGAGGCTTTCTGGCACTGCAGTCAAATGTTTTGTTACACCCAAGTATTTTTCACAGCTCATATACTGTATTGCCACTTTGAGAGTATGAATCATCTTCCCTGAGGTTGGATCATCAGCTTCACTGTAGGGAAAACCATTAAAAGCATTTTCTGCAGGACTGAAAGAATCTGAATGTACCTGGAGAAAAAGCAACATAAACAGTGGCTGTTAGGAGAGAGTTCTTCTCTTCTTCTCACACTTACAGCCAGCATTTCTGTTCCAAAAAGGTGCCTCCCATCATCCTGCCATGTAATATCAGCGCACAAGGTGCTAAAGTGTACACCACGCTGCTATATACACATAGCACAAAGAACCCCTTCATTTCATATGTGTGTTTCTGAAGGGTTTAGAAAACACATGTACAGTCAACAGTCGCATACTGCTTTTTAAATATATTCCCAAAATGCTGGCTGTATTGTAATCTGATGCTAGCAACACAAGCTTGTATTTGGGTTCCACACATATTAAATTCAGCCTAAAAGTATTATAAATCTGCCCTTGAAATGCATTTCTTGTCACACCATGGTCATGTTAATCCCAAATTAACCAAATCCTGAGGTGGTTGAATCAGGCCTTTTATAAGGAAGTCAAACATTTTGCCTAGGAGTTTTCTTGGATTTTTATAATATTTATTCCATATAAACAGCACCTCAAATAAATTAATTTTGAGCGCAAGAAGTACCCCTACCCAAGTATTTTTTATGTCCAGTACATTCATAAATACTGCTCTTTTCTGTAACATTGCGATAATAACTTATATTATTTCATATTAGAAATCCACATTTGCTCTATGCTGTCTGAAATATATGCCTGATGTCTGTAGTGGCTCTGATATATGATGCCATATGTCATCCCTGTCATATGGACTGAGGGATGGACAGATACCTTGAGGTGCGGTGTGGGAAGTTGAATTTTTGTACGGTCCATTACCTCCCCATCCCCCCGTGGCTGGATTGCAGGTACAGATTCAGCACAGCAGGCAGCAGGGTGCAAATTTTCCCATTTTGTGTGTGTGTGTAGTGTGTACACCCACATATGTCTGTGTGAATACATACATGTTTTGTCCTGGAGCTGTCTTTTAAACAGGCATGAACGGTATGCATCTGAAACAAAGCTCTTTTCATTTTCTTCAATTCCATCCAGTGTTTCTTTTTTTATTGTAATGATTGTGGCTTTGAAGTTAGAAAGGCTATTGGCATCTTTGTGGCGCAGTCAAGCAGCACATTCGGAAAATGCAAAATACACTTTAGTATTTATTTAGGTCATTTCCGAGATCAAAGAATTTAGGAAAAATTCCAATTCCAATCTTTTTGGCTTTTCTCTGATATTTAGCTTCACTGTCAGGCCTCATCTACTTCGTCAGCGTCTGTGTCCCAAGACGTCCTTTAGTTCTTAGAGCAAAATTGCACATACCTAAAAAGTGATGAATGAAGAAATCAAGGGAGGGGGAAATATTCTTCGATCCAGGTCACATAGTGCAGCTGACGAAATTGAAAGTAAAAGTGACCCAGAATAACTTGAACATTTTGAAGCCATCCTTCCCACTCTTTCGTGGATCAAATAGCTTTGCTTTGCACCTGATTTGTCACGCAGTCTACTATAATGAAATTATTTTCCTCTTTGTTCCGCCATTAAATGGTGTTATATTCTCTCTAATAGCTATTACTGCTGAACACAAAAGAGCAGTCAAGTAGACCAAATTAAATGGTCGTTAATAGAAGGAGCCAATATAGCAAGGCTCTACTGCTTGTACAGTGTTGTCTCCCATCTCTGACTGAATCATAAGACAGTGATGATTAAACAGCTGGACTTCTATGTCCACTAACAAGATATCACTGGTCCTATGAATGCTATAACCTGCAGAATTTTTAGTTTATACAGCTACATAAAAGTTATGAAGTATAAAATGAATATTTACTTATTTACTGTTGTCCATAAATTTGGAATGAAATATTTGTACCCCTTCTCCTGAAATAATTATGACAATATGATTTATTCTTGATAGATAAAGTGTAACTGAGACTCAGTATATAATCATTGCACCTGGTTAAAGGTGATTACTGATGTGTATAAATAGTATATTATAAAATTGGAGTAATTTTATTTTCAGACACATTCCTTTTTATTCCTGTTTGCCATAATGTTGGAGTAATTTTGTTTTCATTATATTGTTATACTATTTGTTATTGCAGTATACTATTCATTTACTATGCAATGTAATGTGGAGTATTTCATTCAGCAGAAAGCTTAACACTAGTCACACACTACAATAATGCTCTCTCACTTACGTTACACTAATAAAATGCTTCACAGATAGCTGCTAGTTTTTCATATAATGCAAACATACGACTGTATCATTGCAGTTTTGTATTTTTCTGTCAGAGGCCAATCCGATGTGAAATGACTCTGCTGAAGTCAGACTGGTTTATTTGTTGAGCTATTCAGGTGCTTCTGTATGCCCCACTACCTTAAGGAACTATAGAGATAATTCAGCCAATTAAACTCATTTTACCTTGGGAGTGCACCTAATTAAAAGTCAATCCAATTTAGCCTGTCAGGTTTCCAATACAAGTCAGTGCAGATAAGAGCAGATAAGTGTGGATGATTAGGGCAGTGGGAGTGAGAAAGCAGAGAGCTGCACTCATCTGTCAACACTGGGATGATTTGCCACAGAAATAAAACATTATTGAATTTCTGATCACCATGTCATCAGACACCTCGGGAATTCCTATTGCAGAGAAGTGGTTCAGTTTTAATTCTGTTTTGATAGTTAATTGTGTAGCTAGCAGAGAATCAACATCAACACAGAGGTCTTTTAATTATAAACCTTTTTGAGCTTTTTTGATGCCAACTCCAACACTGACTACAATTAACATTTTATAGGACATTTTTAAACTCAGTGAAGATACATAAGACAACACTTTTTTGTCCTATGAGATGAATAGGATACATTACTTTGTATAAAAAGTCTACAACCATAGTAAATTTGTCCATTAAAACTAGACAGGCGAATGGCCCCCAGTTTCCGGAATAAAATGTTACTTTCGAACATTTCTGCAAACCACACTTCATAATTAGCGATGTTATTAGAAATGTGAGAAAAGAAGAACGAGCGTCTAACCTCAAAAAACTTCCCTTTGACTTAACATGTTATGTAATTTATGACTCAGAGCCTTTTTGACATGGATATTGGCTGATAAGGAGAGCGCAGAAAATAATTTCCAAACTATATCTTTGTTTTGCAAACATATTCTTCCTACCCTTTTGCATCTGGTCTGATACGTTTGTCTAACACTATTATTTTAGATAGAAATCACTGAATTGGAGGAAAAAAAAAAAGATTTAAGGGTTTTCACTAAGATGGTCTGTCAATCCACACCTTATAATATGCACTTTTGCATTTAAGTGCAAAAGGACATATTATAAGGGAGTCACTGAGAGATTCTTGACAAAATATCTATCTAAAATACAGCATACTGTAGAAAAAAACCCACAATGGAGTACCCATGTCTCTGTATCTAATAATTTAACTATTTTAATGTTGGCTTTATATGGTTAGTGTTAGGGAAGGATACTTATTGATAGTAGCTAATGTTAGATTTCTAATCTGGAAACACTAACTTTGAAGGAAAGTAAAAGTGCAAAAGATTAAAAACTTATGGTAAGCTGATGTTCCTTTTTTATTATTATTAATTTATTACTTTGACTTTACTTTTTTTTTTAGTTCAACAGGTCTCCAGTTTAATATAATGAAAGATTTAATTTCAGATGTGTATAATACGTTTCCATTGTCAAAATCTTGGGGTGAGGATATATCTGATTAATCCTTTTTAAAAATCATTATCATTATTATTAAGATCAACACCTTGCACACAATGGCTGAGAACGCACACTGAAGAAGGACACACGTCTTTTTTAGTATTAATTGTCCTTGTTTAGTGGTAATTTGTTACCCATTCCTCACTGTAATGTGGAATTAAGTGTTTTTTCTGTAATAAACAGACGCAAAAATGACATGATCTTCCAGTGTTTGTGCCGTTTGTTATATTTTATGTTCCCTATATTTTCATTTATCTTAGACAGTCCTTTTCACTTCAGTTGTTAAGAATAATACATTATAAATATCTGCTCATTCTTCGCCAACAATGCGGTGCGGCCTCGCCATCACCTTTACAGAATTTATATTTATCAACTGATGGGCGAGACATGGACTAGACAAACTACACAAAAGACCACCCTGAACACTTCTCTTAGTCATCCTCATTAGTCATCTGCTGTTTGCCTCCTCCCACCACCTGCTATCACTCCACATGGAAAGCATATGTTTTTCCACGCATATTAAAGCATTTTCTTGGCATTCAGTTGGCATCAGTTAACAGAAACATATTTATCATTGCAGTGAAGGTATAGAAAAACTGAGGAAGTAACCTCGCGCCGAGGCTAGACGGCAGTAAAAGTGGAAGACACAGACAGGCGGAGATAAGGTGCATGTCCCTGTGATTGAGATGTCATGTGTCCCTCCTGCTTTAGCCTGTGTTATCAGTGTCATGCCATAACTGCTGTTAGAGCTGTCAGGATACAGAACCCCAAAGGGAAAACAGGCAGGAAAGTGACTTAACCCTGCTCTGCCCTGGGGTCCTTTCCACATGTAAACATGTATTCACACCTATGCATCAGTGCCAACAGAATTTAGTTGTCCTTAGTTGAAATTCCTCAAATAGCTTCATATCCAAAGTTATTTTCAGGATTTCAATAAATAGATTTGAGACGGGGGTCCAACAGCCCTCCCCATTCACGACTGATCAAAATAGACATTTGGCAGGACGATGCGTGGAACTATATAACTATAAGTTAACAGTAGAGTAGCTATTTATATTTTTAGCAGAAGAGCTCCTCAGCTACAGAGCAAATAAGGCCTGTGAAGACAAGAAAAACTTTGACAAATTACTGTTTCAAATAGATGTTTCTCACTGATTTGAGTAAATCAGTGAACACAGTATGCTACGAAAAACCAGCCCAATACAAGAGGGATGTATCCACATTTTGCTTCCATTAGAGACAAATGCAGGACCTAGCAACAACAAGGACACATTAGTTTAACCTTCAAATTGATTTTAAGTTAAACATCTATATAATATTGGACTGCATGACCTATTCATTTTCCCCTGACTCGAATACAGTACAATGTAGAATAAGCTGCAATGAATTATTTCTTGACATTTCCAGTCATTACTTGCCTGTACAAAAATCTCATATTCAACATATGTATGATTTCAATCAGTGTACTCAATTACAAAGGACCCACAGTAGCTTGTAGTAGCATCAATATTGCTCAGAAAGAATGCAAAATAATATTGTGGTTATGGGCAAGCTGTAAACTATTTAATACCACATTGATTTAGTTTTTTGGTGAAATGGCATAGATCAATAGTGGTTTTAAGCCACCATACCCTACAGTATGTATGAATTTCCACTTCTTAGCCAGCACTTAGCCATGCTAATTCCTGCAATAAGCCCTCTTTATCAAATGTATGTAAATCTATTAAAGCGAATTTAGGTCAAGTCCCATTTTGAGCATAGAAGGAAGGAAGAGGAGGATTACAGCTGAAGCCAGTTCGTTTAACAGCCCACATCTCCTGACAGAGCACAGTCCTCCAAACTAATCCATCTCCTTATTATCAACACTCATCACTTTCTGCAGCCCTCAACCTGCCTGGAAAGGCATTCAAGCTAGCTGCTTTCAGTTACATTCTTTGTACGTGTTCAAAGCCCACATGTGATTCATCATAGATTCATTGTCAAAAGTTTGTGAAAATCAAATTCATTTTTGCACCAAATTACTTTGGGTTCCTCTGGTGATTGATGTTTGCATTTATTTGCACAGCTAGAGTTCCAGTACATTTCAGTCATTCATGCAGATTTGCTTTGGTCCCCATCACGGCCTTAGGGATCTCCCAGATGGTTGGTGACAGATGCCCACAATTGCTGTTGCCCTTGGTTTGAGTGCAGTCCTTCCCTCCAGATAAAACATACACCCCCCTTATGTCCCTGTCGTCCCATTTGTCCCATTTGTCCTGGCACCATTTTGGCTCATAATTTTCTCTTCATCACCTACTGTCCATGTACCTACTGCCTTTGCCTCGCTGTTTGTTTGACTCTCACATATAGATTTTTGAGGTCAATTATCAATTTTTAAAGGCCATTATAATAGTTTGGAGACGGAAACAACTGATATTCCATTAATGAGTCAATATTTCCCACTCACATCAAAGTCAAAGTAATAAATATGTAAATGAATAAACCTGGCATCTCTAATCTTCAGACACCAAGTAATTAATCTTTTGCCAATACTGATAAATGCAAAGCATCGATTGTTGCCTGTTAATCTGTCAAACCCATCACTCTGCATATGCATATATCGTCTCCTCTCCTTGTTTCTCCTCTCTTCAGTGTCCTTACTCTGCATCCTCGGTTTGATCCCATGTCCTTTACACGTTGCTTATAATAGAGCTGGATGCTTACGAAGAGTTTTAAACACAATGAGGTTAAATCCTTTATATCTTACAAGCACAATCTTTACCCCGTCTAATGTATAGGTAATATATTTTTGTTGAGAAACAATAAGGAATACTAATGCTTCTACTTCAAAAGGGACTAGCAATTTTCTATATTGTTGAGACATATTTCCTGAAATGTATGCTCCGGTTGTCAATGCTCTAAACATAAATACACAACTATGTGCTCATCTACGCAGACAGAGTTCATGTTAAAACCACTATGTAATCTGACACTAGAAACATTGATTCTGAGTGGTAGTGCTTTGTAAATGAGCACACGCAGACAGTGAACCAACCAAATTCAACAAATATGGTTCATGTGGTGTGAGAAATGTGTCTTTTTTTATGTGGGATATGGTTTAGAATATTCAGTTCTTACAAACAGTAATAGTGTTTAACCAGTTGGAAAAAACTTAATATAAATGGATTACATTTCTATACAGAATTTATTCAAAGCTTGTCATGAATAAAGACTCTGACTTTGTTTTAACTTTGCTTTTACATAACTACTATAATTCAGTCCGTCTGCATGACATCATGTTTGTAAACTCTGGTTTAAGACGCTCTGCCTGGCTGGAGGAGATTACGTTTCTTCGTTCCTCACTGTGGCTACTGCGGCACTGTTTACTTGGAGCACAAAAAATATTCAAGTGATGTGTGAAGGTTTTTCCGCTTGAAGATTATGTACAAGGATGGGGATTTATACCAAAATCGCAAAATGGTCACTGGTTTCCTTCTGATTATTTACAGAGGTTGTGCCAGAATGGGGCCAGAATTTTATAATGTTTGAGCAGGTTTATTATTTTTTGTTATGATCATATAATCATTGTACAGAATATTATGATTAACATTTTGCCCTACTGCAATACACAATCTTAATTCTATGTAGAATCACCAGGAAAGCAGTTACAAATATTTTAATACAAAACATAGTTGCTCTTTGCTATAATAATACTGGTCTAGGCACCAAATTTTACATAGGCATTAAATCTGATGAATTGATTGAGTAGGTTGAGCTAATTCTACACCCAGCCAGAGGTGGGTGGTGACAAGCGTCTGTTCCTGTCGCCTCCCAAAACATCAGAGTAAGTGACAGCTATTTGGCTACTCCTCCTCCTCCAGTATTTGGCTGTCTTATTATCATACTGTGACAAACAACAAACAACTTGGATTACATGGAACTTTAGCAACAGGATATGTATGTTTCCTTATTTGTCTGAACTGGTGGGGATTTTGATCTGAATCTACACTGTCCCATGGGGTTTTTAGGATTAGGATGGATGAGTTTTACTACAGGGACATAAATCTGTTGTAATTTCACTTTACGATGTTGTCATATCATACTTCAAGCATTACATTTTAGTCTTGTTTGAGAAGATGATTCCAATTTTTTTTTTTTTTAGATCTGACTGACTCGTTCAGATTTTGGCCCGTTCCAATTTTCTGTCTCACAATAAGTAAAACATAAAAGTATTTTGTTACTTTTGTTCAGTGGAAACAGAAAAAAAACTCTGAATCTTGAATAACTGAAATTTTTCTCCCATGCACCTGGTTACAAAACCTTCTCTGACTCAAACAAATTTCATATTAAAGCGACCCAGGTCCAGGACAAAAAAAAATGAATCCAGTTGAATTGCAGTGTATCCCACCTTGTCTAAAGTGTTACTGTTACGTCACCATCACTGCAGTAGCAGATGAGTGATTACTCATAGCTCAATTTAGCAGCCTTTATCACCGAGACATGTGATGTTCATTTCACTTGACAAGTCACTTCTAAAAATTTTGTTCTTTATGTCTTCTTCTTTCATGTTGAATAATAATAATTTGATTCCGTGTTAGTGTGTCTGTGATGTTGCTGCCTGTGCAGGCGTGCAGATGACGTGAACCATTATGTGGTATATGCGTGTAAATTTGACTGTCAGAAAATCAGATATATCAGAGGCTGATCGGTCACTGGTCGGGGATGATAAAGCTGAAAACCGGCCAGTTCCGGTCACTGTACTGCCGTGTTGTGCATTTCTCAGTTCATGCAGTGTTTCCTAAAGTGATGGAAATATGCCTTTGTGTATGTTTCATTCAAAATTTGCATCTCTGACAGTCGGTTTACTTGCTGTTTGTATAGCCTCGTGTAGCTCCTCTAAAAGCTGAAGTCGCGTATGTGTATACATTGTCCTCAGATAACAGTGGTCTAATTAAAGAGCTGGCATGTCAGAAACCTGCTCTGCCGCTTTGTTTAACATTGGACCTAATCTCCTGCTACAGAGAGTGATTGTGAGGGAGTGTTATCTGGCGATTACGGTGAGGTGTCTACAAGATGGATGCCAAACCAGTACAGACATTTGTTGGGAGCTCAGCCAATCCACCCCAGAGGTATGAGTGCATGTGTGTGTATATTGTGACTGAACATTTATATTTTCACATGAATTAAGCATGTAACTGGGGCTGCTCGGCATATTGTGTTTCGGTTACTATTTTAGCTAATAATATGTTTTCCTAAATAATTTGGCTTTAAATGCGAGGAGGCATTGTATGCACCAGATTTCTGTTTACGTGCTATAGTAGTAAGTGTGTATTAATATAGTATCTCTGATTGACTTCTTGCAGATGACTTATTCACATTTACCAAATAAATAAGTCACAAATTATCAATATTTATATTCATACTAAACATTAGACAGAACAAGAAGCAACATCCTGTATGTCCACTGAGTAGAATTTTTCTGCATGAACCATGGTCTTGACAGTATTCTCTTCATAAAAATACATGATGGTACATGATGCAGTAACCAATTTTAACAGTGTAATACTAAAATTACATTTTTTAAGACATTGGTATAGTGTCTTGCATTTCAAATATACATGATTGCCTGTATAATCTGTACATCAGCAAACTCTTAATGCTGTGTACATATTACATGTGTACATATACGTTGTTGTGCTCCATTCTTAGCATTAACTGAGACTAAGGAAAATGTAGCCACTAAAAATATGCACCCTGTTAAAAGCTCCCACTCACTTACCTAACAGAGTGAATCACTGCATTATATGAGTGGAACATTTGCAAATGACCTTGTCATGGAGATCAGACACAGAAGTACCACTCACAGTGGGGGATTATCTGCCAACTCAGTTGTGTCTATAAAGAAAACATGCACTGTTTGTATATTATGTGTTCAAATGTTAATATCATAAATATAGCTGTGTGTCTGTGTCTCAGATGTGTGAATTTATTCTTTACTTAGTTTTCAAGTTTGTTATGCTCCTCATTGGCTCCTGTCTTATTAAAGGACTGCTTACAGTTTGCACATTATCATGTAATATTTAAATAAAGTGGCACAGACAGAAACATCAAAAGTGATGCAACACTGCAAATGCAGATGCAAATTATATAGTCTATATTAATAATATGTAGTATGTTAATGGTATGTAGGAATGGGCATTTAAATCCAGTATGCTAATTGATAATCCAGTCATGACTATTTGACTTTTGGAGAGGGTAATTAATTAAATGTTATATTTTATCAGCTGAGATCACACTTATATATTATGCTGCAAGTAAGTCCCTGTTAAGTAAATCTCCATTAAACTAGCAAACAACACAGAAACTAAGTCAGGTATGGTGTATAGTGTAGTGTGTAGCACATACAACAGGAGTGAACTGGACAGAGGTGCAACAGGATGAACGGGCTGAAACACTGACAATGACTGCCTGTCTGAAGCCTGTGTGACAGTGGAACAACTAAACAAAACTAGCAAACCTTTGTTACCTTTGGCGTTAACAGGTTCATCTTTTGTTCTACATTAATGCCACAGTTGCCATCTCTTCTTAAAAATGAATTGGAAACCCAGATGAGTGCTACATTTACATTATTATAGGATGTTAACAAGGATTAATTGACTTACAGTGAGTCCAATCCTAGGACTCATATACGAGGGAGAGTCAAAAAGTGCTCAGATGAGCGCTGTGTCACTGGGGATGAAATTTCGATCCACCAGTTTGACCCAGAGAGCAAATTTCAGTCAAATGAGTGGCATCTAAAAGGTGTAGCTGGATCTGTCAAATTCAAGGCAGAGAGGTCTGTCAAATAAATACATAAAATAAATGTATTGCATTTGTCTGAGAACTTTTTGACTCTCCCTTGTACCTCATGTGCTTGCTGAATAGTAGACACACAGAGCAACCGGGGGCTGTCCCTGCTATGCCTGATGGACCTGATAAACACTCCTAGATTGTTTAAGAGACAGAATGATGGTTGTGTGAACTAAATGATTTTTTCTTCTTATAATAAACAAGTGTTGTTCTCTGTTCTTATTGGACATCCTTCTATAACTGGAATTGATAATATTAATACATGTTTTGAATGAAATCAGTTAAAGCTCATCTGACTCCAGCTCTGACTCTACAGGTCCATCCGTCCATCTCCCAGATTTGCTTTTTGTTCGCTTCCTGGTGTTCTCTGAACAAATTACAGTATAACTAAGCTGTATTTTTTGTCTAGAATAAGTTTAAAAACCCTTTTATCAAGATGTTTTGGGTTGCCTAGTGACACGACTGTAATCGTGGTACATCTGCTGTTCAGTTCTTCAATATTCAGCTGCCAAGACTGAAGAAAATAACTCTATTAAGTTGAAAAGTATAGTTAAAAAAAGCAAGGAAACAGTAAGTTCTCACTTAAAATTAGTTATATTTGTCCACTGTCTGATTTTTCCAGTGTAAGGTCAAGCGTCTTATCTGCTGTTGTCTGTTAGCTGCGTAATGGAACAGCGATGACAGGTGTAGCAGCGAGGGAACTCATCTTGGCTGGAGTGTCTGGAACAATGCCATTTTTTAAAGAGCATATGCTTGTCCGGAAACATGTTAACAACAGCTGCCATGCATGTACTCTAAGTGCTAAAGGCCTCTGTCCACCACTTTACACATCTGGAATAGACCTGCTCTTTCCAGGAAGCATTTTGGATCACAGGCCAGGAAGAGCTGCACAAGTTCACAGGTTCAGTCAGATTAACGGCCTGTAGACGTGTTGGATTTGCTCTGTTTATTTAAGTCTGATTGGCACTTGTAGATTTTGTTAGTTGATGTAGCAATCTTAAAGTGAATGAGACATAGCAGCAGAATATATAACTGAGTCACTAACTTGTACTTAAGGAAACAAAAAAAAACAAACACTAGATGCTTTTAAAATGTATTAGATATACAGTTACAGGGAATTAAGTGCAGCTAAATATAGAGAAATGTGATGCTGTAATATTTTCCATTGGTAAAAGAAGAATAATAATCCACATGCTGACATGTGATTTAATCATAATATATCTAATTATTATTACTTAATTCTTATTCTTAAAATACATTGAAGCAATTTCTGCAGAACACCTGTTTCTTTAGCAGCAGTTTAGTAAATGTGTGTCCCTGATGCTTTTAAACAATTTTTTTCCAAATTGCACTTTTATGTTTCACAGCACCAAAGCCTTTCTTGTGGCAGCTCTCATTTGTCAAAGCACAGTGATAAGCAAGTTGGCCCTAGTGTAAAACCACAGCACATCAATGCAGGTAGCGTAGCCTACAGATGGCGAGAGCAGCTAAAGGAAAATGGGCTGAACAGGTTGCCAGTTTCATGTTTGCCTGTCAGTTCACACCTGGCTGAAATATTACTGCTGCTGCTAGCTGTTAACCTTTATCTTCAATCTCACATGACCCTTTTAGCATCAAATCCATCATAAAAACATTTACAAAGAAGTGGTATGGTATACATTAGCTGCATTAATTTGATACAGATGACTGTATAGCATTGAGGAGACCAGCGCTGTGCTATGGTCTGACTACCACCTGCCTTCCAACTATAGTGTTAACAAAGGTCCTTGGTCAAAGAAGTGTGTGTTTTGTCTGTTCTGGGGGATAATAACTGTGGGCCAGACTCAGGCGATAGTAATTCACCTTGACACTGGATGTCATCCATATAAAATTGGAAAAAGGAGAAGATGAAGTTCATTCTGAGCTACAAGGAATGCATGTGATGGACTCTGTGAATCATGATATGCTCTTTCTGTAGATATAAACAGTTTATTCTAAGTTGGCGAAAACCCAGCCATCTTGTTTTTGTGTGTCACTGTCAGAATTGTGTCTGATGTCATTTTTGGACCATTACACTTGAAGGTCACAGGTGTCAGGTTGTATTTTGTTGATTCTTTGAGCTACAGTTTTAATCCTACCAGACCAGGCTTTTTGCTCAAATTCTTCACAGTAAGAGTGAGCATTTTACCATTTCCTTTCCTTTGTAAATAGGCGAACCTGTCAGAATACCTCTAAGCCAATTGCAGACTACAATAAAAAAGCCCCGGAGTAAAGTATGTATGTGTCAGGGAATTGAATGATTCCTCATTTAAGTGGGCACCCATGTGGAGAACATTAAACTGTAGCCACAAGTGAGTCCCTTGATAGAGTAGTTTATGAAGTTGACAGGTCATTTCCATGCAGCTGTCTTAGGCCATAAACCAAAGATGTTGAGCATGCTGTTGGCTCTGAAAGTTAGTAGACCCTGTTACATGAAGACAGAAGAGGGGGTTAACTGGTTCTCAATGCAAATAGGATATAATGTTATACTTTATGACTGCATTCTTGGTTTCATTTAATTTCCTTATGTAATTGCAGGAAGTTCATAGTATTATAGATATTACAGTTAATTTGTGAAGGACTTGAATCCATAGTGTCATTCCAGCTACACAACCGCTGTTCCTATAAGTTAAGGAACAATCAACCATGTAAAGTACACAGTATGCAGAAATGTGTGCCTCTCGACTTGTGGATATTTATAATGTGCCAATAGCACACTCCATTAGGTCCTAATTTCTTTATTACTTCACTCAGTAATTTCATTTCTCTTTTGTTTGTTTTTTTATCCAGTTTGCATAAATGTTAAATGCACTTTTCTTTGAATTTCTTTAATGAAGCAACTCAATTACATTTTTCAAGTTCCAGTTTATTTAAAAAGTTAAACACTCTTTATTTGATGCTTGTTTGTTGATGTTAAATAACCAGGGTTAAGTGTGTTTTTCACACCTTTCAAAGTGAATTAATGTCAACAATTGTGATTAAAAACCCAATCCAAAAACTTGCCTCCATCATTGTTTTGACTTTTAACTTTCAATGCTAAGATCTATTCAATGCAATGGCTTAGTAACTCTATGTTTGATATACTGTAAATAGACAATTTCTTAACATCTGTCACATAGTTGTTAAAGGTAAAGTTATAATAGCTGCAAACATCTGTATTGAGACATTCCGTCCTCTCTCAGGGCATGTACTGTAAATGCATGTTTGGCTGCAGGCTGCCTGTTGGTGCTACAGCTAACACCGCGGAACATCAGTCTCTTGAATCCGAATCCGTCTGTAGCCATTTGGTTTGTCGCAGAGGCCTTGGCTGCAGCCAGCTGCCCAATCAGGTGCCAGACAGGCAGAGATGACCTGGCTGTGGTACAGAGTGCCAGCAGAAACCCACCAACAGCTGCAGACCAGCAGGGAACCTGTTAAAAGTTATTCTGTAATGGTGCTGTCACCTGCCAACTCCAGCTGACCGCATAAAGATGAGTGAGTGTAGCAGCCTGGGTTGTTTGTAATTTGTAAAATGAATTACTCAACAAGTGATGCCTGTACTACACGACATAGGAAAGAGCCACAGGTTGGACAGCGCTGGCTCCTGGACAGTTATTTGACTTCAAATACTGAACACAAACAGATTTTTAGAAGTATCTGTAATAGTCATGTCAGCAGTTTTATATCTTACACGCAGTGAATGCGGTTATTCACTGCAAAATACTGAATGATAAATGAACAATATTCAGTGGTTTTATCCTCCATTTCATTTTAACATGGCAGAGCCTCATCGATGCAAACCACCTCAAAGTGCTTTAGACAGCCCACACCTCCCTCGGACTGACCCTGTCAGCTGTCTTCACGTCGATACTGTGCTGTGATGGCAGACCATTTACTGACAAAGACTTTGGGAAAAGAATACAAATCTGGGCTCTTATCTTGCAGATTTATGGCAGACATGAAACCTCACTCTAGCAGATACAGGGGCTCGTTGGGCCTTTCTTAATTTGTTTTTAAAAACACTGATGTGCACATCTATATCCATATATACTAATAAAACAGTACGAGATGTAGAAAAATGCAAAGAAAAAAATACAGAGATGTATGCTTCATTGAAGAAGCATTCACTAGAACAGTAATATCTGCACTGTGTGATACTACTCTGAGGGGATGGGATGCCTTCATCTGATTGGCTGAATGATGTGAATGTGCAGTTTATGTGCCAAGGGCTCCATCTGATAGGTCAAATTGATTGATTGAGTCATGTAGTTTGGTCTTCAAATAAATAAAACAAATACAGACATACACACACACACACACACACACACACACACATACATACATACATACATACATACATACATACATACATACATACATACATACATACATATATATATATATATATATATAAAAAGTCACATACAATATGTTGTTGAATGGCATTTAGCTTTTATTACAAGACACATTTGCCATGGCATCATTTATGCCATGCAGTACTTATGCAATGTCACAATAAACATAACAACATTTAGTTCCTTTCAGTTACACTAATTTTTCATCTTGCATTGGTCTTGTATTGATGATGGAGAGTCATACCACTGTTTAAAATCTTCTCCATCACATCCCAGTGATTCTTAACATGGTTCAGGTCTGGACTCTGGTGACAATCCATGCTCCCTGAACCACTCTCTAACAATCTGAACCTAATGAATCCTGCCATTGTCATTGTGGCATATGTCTGTGATGTCTGTTTTATCAGAGAAGAAAAATCCACTGATGTTCTACCTGGTCATTCAGAATATTCAGGTTCAGCTGACCTCATTTTGTGGACACACACTGTAACATTACTGAACCTAGACCCCAGATCATAACACTGCCCCTACAGGCTTGTACTAGTGCCTACTGTAGGCACTAGGCATGATGGGTAATCACTTCATCTGCCTCTCTTCTCACACTGATGCACCCATCACTCTGGAACAGGATCATCCTGGACTCATCAGACCACATGACCTTTTTCCATTGAAACACAGTTTAATCTTTATGGTCTCTATCAAACTGATGGTTGTTTAAGAAATGAGAAGCTATTCACCACATTATTATTATTATTTTTTTGGCTGGGCAATATATGGACATATACTATAAAGTATCTAAAGATATGGGCAACACAAGGTCCTAAGCAAGCAAAAACAAAATGAAGTTGCAGGCTGAAACCAAAGCTTATTATGCTAATCCTAAACTTTAATCCTGCATATATTGCCTTACATATTAATTTATACAAGCTGTACAACATAAAATAGGTTCATGTGAACTTTATTAATCCCAAGGAGAAATTCATGTCCTTTAGCTCAAGAAATAAAATTAAAACAAGTAATCAGTGATTTATTTAGAGGAATCAGCCTATCATTGGTCTAGTCTTCAGTGATGTATCTGTATATGTATAACATCAGAGTGTACACCTTAGACAAACACATTACAGTCATTAATTGTCTCACACAGGGATAGTGACACCATATCATTATTTGCAAATGTATTATTTTTGGAATACATTTATCTCAATACTTTTAAACAACTTACACATTTAGAACTCATCAAGATTTTAATATTATTCCATGAAATTACCTCATGTATACTACTGCATTTTTTATATAATTGCCCTTGAGCTTCCTTAGTTTTACTATCTGCATGATGAGTCTGAAGATAAAGTGCGTTTTGTAATGTGTTTATGATTGATAGAGTTTAAATAGTTCATCATTAAAAGTCAAGGTTTTATTTTTGAGAGTTCATTTTTAATTCTGGACGTCTTCATCGCACAATAAATGCAGTATTTTCACTGTAATCAAGCCATAATCTGGGAATTCACCATAATTTAGTATTTTGCTGTGTTTAAGATCAAATAATAATTTAGATAAGTGAAAAGAAAAAATAACAGGGCTGCACTGAATATTTTTTTAATATTATTATTATTATTGATTTGTGCTTAGATTATCATTGCAATTAATCGCTAAGTGTATAAAAAAACTGAATTAAATTATTAATTCAGAAAGACTAGCTGTGACATTCTGATTTGTTTTAGTTTGTTGTGGTTACGGATAGAGGAGTATTTGCTTATAACTGAGACAGCCCTTTTTTCCACCGCCATTTCTAGCAGTAGTTGTTTCCTCTGCCTTCATCCGCACCGACTGAACTAAAACATTGTTCATATAATCACAGTGATGGACCACAGCTTTGAAGTCTGTGTTGCTGGTCGGAAGCTGATAAATTCTGGTGAACACATTTCTACTCCACTTTCATCTTTCCACCAGTCAAATTGAATTTTTTACACCAGCAAAGATTGTACAAATGATGGTTTCTGAAGAGGAGCGAGTGGAGCGGGTGTTCGTAGAGACGGGGGGATGAAATATCCAATGGCATGAGGACTTAATTGATGCCATTATCATATGAACTGCACCGAAACAAAGCGTTCATTTAGACTTTAGGTGACATTTCCACGTTCACAGCAGAGCCCACGTTTAGCTGCAGCTTGATTTATGCTGTCAGTCTGCCATAATCGCTCAGCCATTACAGGTATTATGGCTGTGTGTGCTCACAAAGAAACATGTCTCTTTGTGTACCCCAGGGATTGGCTTTTATTATCTGATAAATAAAGAGAAGCTGAAACAAGATACTTATCTACAGCCTGTACTCTTGTAATGCTGTGATGTGCCAGAGATAGCCCATTCTTTTCAGCTAATAGATGTATAATTTAAGCCCTTTAATGCGATGTCAGAGACTTCTAACACGGTCATTTTAGACCTGTTAAAATGTGTACATGCTGACAGTGAAAGGGCACAGTACATAAATCATTTTTATGTCTATGAAAACCTGATGCTGGATTTTATGATATAATCAAGGACTTAAATGGATGTGCACATAAAATTGCATTTGAGTACCACTAAAGAAAAGACCACTCTGCTCTCTGAATGGAGTCGTGCTGCTCTGTTGCCCCCCTGTGGATCCTTCAACAACATGCACACTGCACATTGGGAGTGAAATGTCTTACTTCAGGAATACACTCTTTCTATGACACATTCATTTTCAGCTATTCTGATGTAGCTGGTTTTTGTCAGTTGATTTGTACAGTGTGGTGCATTTGAGAACAAAATGGCCTCATTGTTGTTGTTTTTGTTTTTTTGTTTTCCTGCAGATATGAAGTATCCCAAGAGCCCTGACTGGCTGGATAGCAGTCTCGCTCCCAAGTGTCAGGAATCAAAGGGGGACGAGGATGAAGAAGAGGAAGAGGAAGGCAGGAAGACAGTGGTGGGACACAGGGCCAAACGGGAACGGCGTCAAGGCAGCAGCAGCAGCAGCAGCAGCAGCAGCGCCACAATGTGTCAGGTGTGCAACATCCAGCTGAACTCTGGGGCCCAGGCACAGATTCACTACAGAGGGAAGACACACCAGCGCAGGCTGCGTCGATTGGCGAAGGTCGTCAGTGCAGGTATGAGCTCATTTAAGTTTATTAATACTTACTTGGAAATATTTAGTACAGATTATTCAGGCTGACCAGAACCGTTTTGCATATCATCCACCACCACCAATCTGTCTTTCTTCACTTTTTGATAGCTCTTAAAACATATTTTTCAAAATTCAGTGACCTGCTACTCAAGTTCATTACTTGAAGTAAATTACATTTTTTTTCCCGCCTCAATATGTAGGTCAAAGCACAGTCTAAGTAATCTGAAGTGTCTGACAGTTCAGCTCTGCAGCAGTTATGTGTTTATTAAAACGCTAAAAGTGCAGTTGTTCAAGATGTTTATTTAAATCTATGGTAATTTATGGAGCCTCGACTTGTACAGTTTGACCTCTGTAAAACAGAAGTGAGTCATTTTAATATAAACAATAACTTTCAAACTAAAATAAGCAATGAGAAGAAAAAGACAGGTTTTAATCACCTTTTATTTCCAGTATGTGAATGGATCATAACATACCTTTATAAATTATCATTTGGTGGCTAGATCTATAATAACAGCTTCTTCATTGTACATTCTATATGAGGACTGAGGGTGGATTTAGTGCAAAATCCTTATCCACTCACGAGTGCCTCAGTGCCTTTCTTACGCCTCTGCAGAAGCAACACTATCTAATGACCAGGGGCCTGTGTGATGAACCAGGATTAAAGGGTTTGTGAGGTAACCTGTGATTTAACTCTGGGTTTTCAGTATCACAAATGTGTTTTTCTTCCTAGCAGATTTAACTGCTATGGTAATTTCCCCTTCAAAAACAAACCTACTTGCTGAACAATCAGTTCTCCTAGAAGATCTAATACACCTTGGAATGTGGATTTTATAAAAAAGAAAAAAAAAACTCTACTGCAGATTGTGACACGTTCTTAGAGGACGACAAGAGTTATACAGACTACCTAAACCTGCTGGCTTTTTTTGTAGTGTTATAATAAAACACCTTAAAACTAAGACAGATTAAAGCAGTAAAGCATTAGCCCTTTTTCCACCCCTCAGATTTGTTAGTAAGTCTGACTACAATGAATTCTCTTTTATATATGTGCTTTACTTGCTGGCAGAGCTGGGGTGGAAGCTTAAATTAATGAGATTGTTCTACATGTCATAAGAATATTTCGAAGCATCTCATTAATTTGACAGAAAAAATCAGTCTAACAGTCACATCCAGTTAATGATATGATATGATATGATATCAGTGGCTATATTAATGGTTGCTAGCTTCCCTTCCTGGCTTTGGTTGCAACAGTTGCTTTTTGGTTGTGTAGGTCGTTGTATATTTATTAAATTCCTCATATCTGTTCTAAGTTTATTTTTGTCAGAAATATACAGTTCCATACCTGTGCGTGTTTGTTTGGTCAACCAGTGCCACCATTTATAAAAATATCTTGTGACTAGAGGTGGCAACCCTGGATAAACAAAACTGGTTGATATAACTTGGTGTAACTGTGAATGTTAGGCTTTGTGGAACTGGAGTCAAGGAAACAGATCCTGGATTCATGGTAACAGACCCCTGCTCTCAGCACAAAACAAAGTAAAACACAATCTTGACTTAAGCATATGCATGTGTTTTTCATTGTACCTTTTTTTCTTTTTTAATATTTTATTTTTGATTTTTCACAAGACAACAATACAGTTACATACATACATACAAGATAAAGCAACCTCACCGGCCCACAGCAAGCGGGCCAGAGACAGCCGATCACAGACACACATAAGGGAGAGAGAAGGGAAGAAAGA